>BSBM01001155.1:2635000-3030000 GCA_027924585.1 Larix kaempferi | reverse complement strand
GGAAAGTCCATTCAGACCTTTCATTTGGAGCTTTAATGGAGTCTTTATTTGCAGGTGTAAGCTACAGGGCAGCTCATGGTTTCTTCTATTGCAGCTCACTCCTTCAACCATTTCCGATTTTGATGGCATATTCTTGATCCTTGAGGGAGGGCGTTTTTGGTGAGCTATTGTACTCTTTTGGGAAGCTTTTAATGCCCCATTTCTTTTGTAATATGAAGTAAATACTCTGTTCTTCATCTACAAAAAGTTTCAGGTCGAAATTCCAAGTAGAAATGTATAAATCTCATTTTTAATGGAAGAACAATGCCATTTCCCCACTACCTTGTTGTGAGCCAATGTATTGATGATGATTTCGAATGGATGGATGATTCTCTGATATATTTGTGGTCAATATAATTCCATGGATGTCTTCTACAAGTTTCATGTACTGTACTTGAGCATTTGAAGTATTTTTACTTAGTTTAATTGCACTGGGAGAAGAAATAGTGCCATTTCCCCAAGGGTCGAATTGGTGATTTTTGCAGTTGAATGGGAGAGGGTTGGAACAGATATAATAATCAATTAATGGTGCACATGAGACCTTAATAACATCCTTAATACATTACATACCTTTGTTCAGAAATTTGAGTGGCTTTGGAGGCATTTGGGAAGCCATTTTCAATACTTACCCCAGGGGGATTTGAACCCCAAATTACTAGTAAAATTGGATACTTGGTCCAGAATCTTAAGAGAGTTTGCAGAGGTATTTTGGTGGCCATATATCATCCCTGAACATCATATTCAAGTATTAATATCATTCATACACCTTCCTTGAAGATTTGAATTCATTTGGAGTCAATTCGAGACATAGAGACCAATACTAGTCAAAGGCAAATTACTAGTAAAGTTCCCTACATTGGCCAGAATTGAAAGAGTATTTGCAGAAGTATTTTAAAGGTCCAAAGGCATCCTTAAAACACATATTTATGTTCTAATATCATTCATATGCCTTCTCAGAATATTTGAAATCATTTGGGGCAAATTTGGGACCTAGAGATCAAACTAGTCAAAGGTCGAACTAGGGAAAAAAAGTGGAAAATTGCCATTTTAATAAAATTCCTAACAAGGGACATTACAGTGGTATCAGAGCATGATCTTGGCACCTGATGTGGTATAATATTCATGAGGACAATAATTCAGGTACCACCATTAGATATTGAAACCGAAAGTGCTTTTGTTAAAGAAAAAAAAAGTAGGAGAAGAAGAGCAAATTTTTTGAGGAAACTATGACTAGGGATGAAAAGGGAGCCTCATATGATGGTGAGGAGCATATAAAAATTATGAAAAAAATATTTGAAGATATGACCAAGCAACTTAAGGAAGGATTCGAATTGTTTTCTATCGAACTTGTGGAAAAAATTATTGATTTTAAGGAAACCAAGGGGAAATCAGCTTGCTTGAAGGAGCAAAAGGAAGAGACATCACAAGATCATGAAGAAGAGTCTATTGAAAATATGGAAGATCATTTCGACACACCTTCTAGCTTAGACATGAACCAAAGAGCATCTACTAATGGATGCTTAAACTATGAAGGAGTACCTACTGATGGGTGCTCACACCTCTATGTTGGTGACATAGAGATCACTTTTGAAAGTGTTGCGGCAAGCCCAAGTTCCATTAAGCATGATAATGAAGACCTTGCAGCAGTTGAAGAAGAACCAAGATCAACTTCTCCATCACCACTTGAGCTTCATGAAGTTGGTCCAAGAAAAAATGAAGAAGATGAGGAGGTTCATTTGCAAGAGCCTCATTTTCTTGAAGGGTCCTTAAAGATGAATGAAAAGAAGATCCAAGAGTCCCTCAGCATTCTCCATGACACTCAAGCATTGGTGTCAAATTCTTCTTGGAGAGCTACTTCATTGGAGGAAACATCCTTCCTTGAAGACATGGAGAAGATTCAAAGAGCAATGTGCCACATCAAAGGTAATTTCATGTCTTTGCTTTTTGATAGAAACCATTTGTTTGAGCTTAATGAATTGTTACATGATGCATACTTGAAGAATAATGAGGATATTCATAAGCTCACAATTCAAAATGAGCAACTTCTTGAAAAGTTGCAAGATACTTGTTTTTCCTCCTATGTTTCAGATTGTCAAATGGTAGATTGTTTGGAGGATTCTCATGACATGGTGGATCATGAGAAATGTGAAAACTTGAATATTCTTGATGTGTTTGAAGATGAACTTGAAGAGATCCAAACACTTGATGTGGTGGAAGATGAATTTGAATTGCCTCTTGATGAAGGTTATGCAATTTTTAAAGAAGAGCATGATTCCTTTACATTGGAACCAAACTATGACAAAGAGTTCACACTTTTGAAGGAGCTGCATGATACTACCCACATGGATCCTTCCCATGATAAAACTCCTGAACTTTTTGATCATTTGGGTGAGTTAGTACATTCTCCTACATCCTACAATTCCATGTTTTGCAGTATTAGTCTCAATGAAGTATGGGTGAAAGGGTTCTTTTTGATGGTGCCACATGAGGAGTATGGAACTCCTAGATTTACTTTTTATGATGATATGGTTGGAGCACATTCTTATTCACATTTGCAGAAGCATACTTTGTTACTTTATGACGATGCACATCTACATGGATGCACCTATGATATGCATTTGAGTCACTTGAAGACTCATGGTTTTTCTTGCTCAACACTTGATTCATTTGATGTTGGAGGAACTTCATCCAACACTTGGGTGAATAGATTTATGATTGGAGAACATTTTTGTTGGAAGCCACATACTTTGTTATATCTTTATGATGATGAAATTCAGGGATGTATGGGTGAGACTTCTTTGAGTCATTTGAAGTCTCCTTGTTTTTTCTGCTCATTATTTGGTTCAGATTTTAATGGAGATTCTTCATTCACTTCTCGGATGAAAGAATACATGGCTGAATATTTTGATGCATATCACATCCTTTTGGAGCAGCTTTATAAGACATGGGATCCTCACCTATGTCATTGGAGCAGATTTGATTGGTCACTTGAAGCTTGTATGCACTTGGAAAACGGTGGTCTACTTGCTTGGAGGTATAAGCACTTTCATGATTCTTTGATGAAGCACCTCCTTGATATTAATTTTCATTATGTAGTTATGTACTTTGATGATATATATTTGGTACTCATGATGTTTGGAAGAATGCATACAAGAAAATGGGATCCAGGAATCCTCTTATCTAATGGTGTAGGTTGGAGAGCACTCTTAATTTTTGGGGTGCAATACAAGCAATGGGACCCTGGAATAATTTGTATCTCATTGGTTTCAAATTTTTTGGGGAAACAAGCAGTATGGGAGATGTATTTCCCCACTTAATAAAGTGATTTTTATCAGAGTAGTGCAGCAGCAAGCATGTTGGTTCCTCTCTAAAATATTCATGGAAACTCAAAGACTCAAGGTTTGGCAATTCAATGGCAACTTCAAAGAATTATACAGAAAGCAGGTTCTTCAACACCCATGTTTGAAATTGCTTGAGGACAAGCAATATTGGGAAGGGAGGATTTGTCATGTCCCAAATTTGGAATTGGGTCACAATGGCCTAATCACATTAGCCATATTCATTAGAGTTTGCAAAGTTGATGTTAAGGGTCAAATAATTGCCAAGGAGGAAAATTACTAGTTTCCTAGGTTTGGGGTGGAAGCTTTGGGATTTGGAATAATGGGGATAATAAATGATGTTTGAACATTAGAATGGCATAAATATTTAATAAAGGAGCTAAATAAATATATACAAGTGAAAATCAAAGTGGCATTTCATCATGAAGACACATGGAGGAAGTGGGACCCACATATGGCTAGATTTCCCCACTACATTTGGCATCATTCTCTCACCAATTCGAATTCAAGGTGAATGGTAACATACTTGGGGAAGTCCAAAAGGTATTATTCATGGCATAACTCATCCAAGGTCGAAATATAGAGGAAGAGTAACTCCCATGGAAGAGGAAGAGACAATTTGGAGCTAGTGAGACACTTGGGCTAGATTCCCTAGCTCTATGACAACAATGATGAAGATGCTATGACACCTATGACACAAATCAGACCTGAAGGCTGACATATGACATATATGACATGTCAGGGCTAAAAATAGACTCCAAGAGGGCGCTCAAGGGTGTTAGGGCAGCTAAGATGCTTCCACATGTGATTTGGTGGAAGTGGGAGACTAGAAATTGTTGTACAAGTGGCGTTCTTTGGAATCTCTTCCCAACTTGAGTTGGCATGAGTCTCTTGGAAGGAATTCGACCCATGGAGACCATTAGAACTTTATAAATGTCAATAACAAAGAATGAAACCAGCTTTTGATCATTTGTAGAATTTGCAATTGCATTTGTGAAGAGGGAGAGCTAGTGGATGACTAGTTTCTTGCCTTAGCCAATTTCGAGGGTGAAAGATTCCCATCCAAGTTGGTAATTGGAAAGGCCATTCAGACCTTTCATTTGGAGCTTTAATGGAGTCTTTATTTGCAGGTGTAAGCTACAGGGCAGCTCATGGTTTCTTCTATTGCAGCTCACTCCTTCAACCATTTCCGATTTTGATGGCATATTCTTGATCCTTGAGGGAGGGCGTTTTTGGTGAGCTATTGTACTCTTTTGGGAAGCTTTTAATGCCCCATTTCTTTTGTAATATGAAGTAAATACTCTGTTCTTCATCTACAAAAAGTTTCAGGTCGAAATTCCAAGTAGAAATGTATAAATCTCATTTTTAATGGAAGAACAATGCCATTTCCCCACTACCTTGTTGTGAGCCAATGTATTGATGATGATTTCGAATGGATGGATGATTCTCTGATATATTTGTGGTCAATATAATTCCATGGATGTCTTCTACAAGTTTCATGTACTGTACTTGAGCATTTGAAGTATTTTTACTTAGTTTAATTGCACTGGGAGAAGAAATAGTGCCATTTCCCCAAGGGTCGAATTGGTGATTTTTGCAGTTGAATGGGAGAGGGTTGGAACAGATATAATAATCAATTAATGGTGCACATGAGACCTTAATAACATCCTTAATACATTACATACCTTTGTTCAGAAATTTGAGTGGCTTTGGAGGCATTTGGGAAGCCATTTTCAATACTTACCCCAGGGGGATTTGAACCCCAAATTACTAGTAAAATTGGATACTTGGTCCAGAATCTTAAGAGAGTTTGCAGAGGTATTTTGGTGGCCATATATCATCCCTGAACATCATATTCAAGTATTAATATCATTCATACACCTTCCTTGAAGATTTGAATTCATTTGGAGTCAATTCGAGACATAGAGACCAATACTAGTCAAAGGCAAATTACTAGTAAAGTTCCCTACATTGGCCAGAATTGAAAGAGTATTTGCAGAAGTATTTTAAAGGTCCAAAGGCATCCTTAAAACACATATTTATGTTCTAATATCATTCATATGCCTTCTCAGAATATTTGAAATCATTTGGGGCAAATTTGGGACCTAGAGATCAAACTAGTCAAAGGTCGAACTAGGGAAAAAAAGTGGAAAATTGCCATTTTAATAAAATTCCTAACAAGGGACATTACAGTTTCGAGCATGATTCTGCGTATGCTACACTTGTCCACTACTAATGAAATTGCACACACTTGTAGAACTATGTGTGCAGATTCCGAATATGTAATTTGTTATTAAATCTATTATTTGTTCTTATCTTTTAGTTAATTTCAATTGCACTAACGTCAATCTTACACAAAAAGTAGGTTATTTCTTTCGTCTATAAATTTTTATTGGCTCACCTACTTTGAAAAATGAAAAGAAACTGCACAATACACACAAAAACCTACATCCTAAGAAAAAAACAATGTTGATTGATTATGTTAAGACCATGATATCGGGGGCTAACGCTCAGCCTAGTGATTTTAGGGATGGGCTAACTTCCTTAATTAAAAAAAAAATTAAAATTAACATAAATAAATATGGAAAAATAGCGCCACACTAGAACGGCCTATTATCTACGACAGTATATAATTTTTTTAACAAAAATCCACCATTTGAATATCGAACCAGGGGGCTAACACAAACATATTCATTATGTTTCCTTAAAAAAATAACATACCAACCTTAGGAGAACCCAATTTTTTTGGGATTTATACTTAATTTACATAAATGATATTTATATATTCCGGAAGGTAATCCGATTGTCTACGTTTCATCTTCTTGCGCCATATTCCAAAAAGTTGTGTAAGTAGCTCTAATATTGCTTTTTGATGTTTAGATTTCTGTTTTTCCAGAAGTCCATTGCGACTAACGTGTCATGAGTGTCCAACATTAGCTTGCACCATCACGTGTGTAGTTTCATAAATAATGAATATGTGGTTGAAAATGAAGATAAGAATAAAAATCCATGAAAATGTATTTGATTTTGTTTATACAACTTGAACCACCTAGTTGGTCATTTTGAAGTTAAAACCAAAGCATCCAACTGATCTAACATGTAGAGGAAGAGGGGTACTCCTCCCCCCCCCATCGCGGCTTTTTTTTAAAATTTATAGGTGCGTACATGCATTAGTAAGGCACATGTGCTAACAACACATGCTCATTCTTATTCTATATTATTACAAGTTTGCAAAACTTCCATCATATTTAGCATCATAACCTAAGTTTCATAAGATAATATTTAATATTAAAACCTATTTTTCCTTCCTAGGAATTTAATCCTAGAAGGCCCATCCTCTTTGTGCAAAACGTCCTATAGGTGCTTGTAATATGAATTAAGGGTTAAGGATCCTTCATAGGTGGAGGCCTTGTTCATAGCGCTTGATTTAGAATGTTAATTTTCTTGCACAAGGCCCTTATTTTAGATTTTGACCATGTTTATTGTTTGAGCTTGGAAAAACCTATATACACATTTTTAGTGCACAACTAACCTACTAGTGGAACCCATAGAACCCATAGAGGTGATTATTAACAAGCAAAAGTTAGATGTAGAGTTTTGAGGAAACATCCATGGTGATTGAGCCTAGGAAGCAAGGTTTAGGGCTACAGACTCTTGTTTCCTTGACTATGGTCACAGACTCAATAGCCATTCATGATTCCTGAGACTTGATAATGACACCTAGATTCAACTCAGATGTCAAGGACTCCCTAGAGAGGGCTTGCATTGTGGTTTGTGGGAGTTGTTCACAATACTCAATCTCATGAAGGTTCATTAGGTATTAAGACCATTGTGCCTTTCTAACCATGGGTATGCCTCAACAAACATTTCTAGTGTAAAACACCTATTCATGGTGCATGAATCCCTCTACGAGGCTAATGACCCCATACACATTGTGTATGTGTTACTTCAAGTATCCAAGGACCTTGATCTCAAGAATATCCAATAAAATCCTAAGACACTAGTTTTATTTGATGATGTTCAAGGCCCTATAAACCATCCATGCTCCTATGTGGTTGTCTTTGGCCATATTCATGGCGATTGAGCTTGAGGGGCTTTGTTTAGGTATTGAGGATGTTTTATTTCTCCACCCACCAATGTCAAGGGCCTTAAAATGTTGTTTCCATACCATAACCATGGTCAATACATTGAGACCCATCCATTGTACATGAAAGATATCAATAACACTCATATCCAACTCCCAAGGGAAAGACCCCCTAATGAGGGCTTGTTCCATTGTGTCTAATTTTTGTTTGTTCATAATGATTGAGATCAAGAAGTTTCAATTAGGGATTAACAACCTCATTTACAACCTCAACCATGTGTCATAGTCTATACCCATTTTTAGAGCACAAAATTTACCCATGACATGTATATCCCATTCAAAGGCCTCCAAAGAACCCATACAAAAGACAAACATGTGTTGGTATGAGCAATTATTCAAGGTTCTTGAGTCTAAGAAGATTCAACAATATCTCAAGGTGATTTTTTCCTTCCTCAACCATGTTCAAGGCCTTGCAACCCTTCCTCGATGTGCAAAAGCTCTTAATGGAATCCATATCCAATGTTGATGCCAAACACCATAAGAAAGGGTTTGCATTATTGTTTATAGGTGTTGTTCATGGTGATGGATCCCAAGAAGTGACATTTAGAGCACATGTTCCATTATTATTCTCATATGACATTGGATATACCTCTAGACACATTAATGGTGCACAACTAACCTATTTATGGCACTCATTGCACCCTTGTAAGTGATTCTTAACCAATAGACGTCAAATGTGGAGGTTTGAAAACTCATCAATGATGATTGAACCTAATAAGCTATTTCTAGGACTTGAGGATAATGATTTCCTCCCCTAACCAATGTCAAGGGCTTGAGGATGTTATTTTGTAATATCCCAATTTTGACCTTGTTGCATTAAAATTGTAAATGATGTAAATATTGTTATAAAATGGTGGTGAGGAGCTCAAGGCCAAGGCCCCACCATTGATTAAGTGTTTTATGTATCGACCATTAAAAATCGATGCATATAGTTTGCGTGCTAGCTAGGAACAATAGAAATTACAAACATCATGTAGATATGAATTTTAATAAAATACCCACAACTAGATATGCAATGCAACAAGAGTATGGGGGCATGATTTTTACAAGCAATATGGGGGGGGATATTCAAACCTTTGGAGCCAATAGTTTCAAGCCAAGTGTCAATGAGAAAACCCATAAACCATTAACTATCCATTTTGACTTATGCACCCAATCATTTAATTCTTCCAAGAGGTGGCTGAGGTAGTTATTATTTTAGGAAATGGAGAGTATGGGTGTCCCAATTTTGTGTATGGGAAATCCATCAATTTTGAAAATCATGGTTGGCTCCTTGGGCAATAAATAACCCATGAAATTGTTTCCCCAACCATTATTCATCCATCGTTTTTGCTCTCTCACGAGTTTTGGGCATGCTGGGTGTTTTCCCCTGTGTTTCCTTCATTCTCAGCTAGGAGAAGGGCATTTTGGTGTTGCAAATCGACTGGGAAGAAGGAAAAACGAGTGGAGGTCTATGAGATCCCTTTTTTTTGCTTAGTTTCCCATGTACATGTTGGGAATTCGACCTGTATCTTTCGGTGGCTATTTTTCCATCCCACAGTTCGTTCTTGGTATGCCACAACTTGGGAAAACCCATGGAAATCCATTTTTGTTTATCCCATAGTTAAAAATCGTTTTTCCATTCCTAGTAGTTGGGTTTGGCTGTGTGTTTGAGATATAGATTTGGCTTGGTTTATGTGTATCCCTTGATTTTTCTTGAACTGTGTGTAAGAAGTTAGGATTAGAAGATTATTAGAATTGGCTTGATAAACCTAGTGAAGAGAGTAACCTCACATAAATATCAAAGGTCTTTGGCTACTTTTCTTGCACACCCTGAAGAGCACTAGAAGGGAAGGTATGGCCTGAGGGACTATGTAGTAGTGAAGGGAATACTTCACTGTGTTGGGTGTGTAGGTATTATGGGTGCCAAGGTAGCTAGATTTTGTAAAAGTGCCAATAGCTCTATGGTTGAGCTCACTAGCTTAGCAATTCATTCCCTTCTATTTCCTTAGCAGCGTGATAAAACCAACTATTGATTGGCTTGGATGAATTGTGAAGTATTACTTGGCTATGTGTTAGTGGTTGTTCCCTTTTTCCTTGTGGAAATCATGCCCATCTCGGGGGTGGAAACTGCATTGAGAGATTGATGAGCACAGTTGGCCTATGGCTGGGTGGAACGTTGCAGTTGCATAGCCAGTTTCTCGGGACTACTTCATTTCAAGATAAGTAATCTCTCTTTTGTGTTAATTCTACAATTTCTTTAATAATTTACTGTTACGATTATGTTGATGAATGCATGCTAGATGTATGCGTAGTAGAATTTTTATTCCGCTATGTCAAATTTAATTATGCATCTACACACATATGTATTTTATTTGATATGAATTTTGTTAATGATCATGGGGCTAGAAGCACAGACTTAGTTTCATGTTCACTTCTTTGAGTTGGATCAACGGGAGGGAACGTGACATATTTCTCTATGACATCTATGGTTAAGGCCTTGACATGCATCCATGGTGTGTGAAATATGTTAATGGTACCCACATCCAATTCATAGGAAAACAACTTCTTATATAGAGCATGTGTAGCTTTGTTTAGGGTTTATTTATAGCACTTGAGCTTGGGAAGTTTCAATTATGGCTTAAGTCCCTTGCTTACCCCCTTAACCATGTACCATGGTCTAGACCTATTTATAGTGCGCAAAACCTACCCATGAAACTTGTATCCCACTCGAAGGCCTACGTAAAAGCATTACATAAGATTAATGTGTTGGTATCATGACTCACTCAAGGATCTTGAGTAGAAAAATATTCAACAGTATCTTGAGGAACATGTTTCCCTTCCTAGACCATGTTCACAACCTCGCGACCCATCCTCGATGTGAAAAATATCCTAATGGCATCAATATCCAACCTTCATGCCAAATACCCTCTAGAAAGGGTTTTTGTTATTGTTTGTAGTTGTTATTCATGGAAATTTAACTTAAGAAGTGGTATTTAAGTCCGAAGTTCCAAGTGTTTTCTCCCCTAACCATGTTTATAGATCTCTATAAGGCCTTCATTTAGTGCTTAATCCCCTTGTCTCTCCCCCATCCATAACCATTTTTAGACATCAAATACCATTTCTAGTGCACAAAACTCCGAGGCTTGCCTCCCCTCAATTGCTATCCCTCCTCTCTCTCTCCACCAACTACATCCACACTAACCCTTCCCCCTCTTTCACCTCTTCATCCTCAACCTTATTTATCGACATCTTATTCCCTCCAGCCCTCTCTACCCCTCCCACTCCCATCGCTTCCTTACACCCCTCCCACTCCCACTGCTTCCTTACACCCCTCCCACTCCCACTGCTTCCTCACGCTCAATTCATCAATGATCCCCCATTCCCTTTGGCCTTTACTGACCCTTTCATGCATTGATAACTCCCACCCTAATGTATCCCTCCACTCTTGAAACCTATCTAATCATGTCTATCCCTATGTATCCTCCCCTACTCCTCCTTGCTCCTTCATCAACTCCTACTACCTCTTTACCTCTACCTGACCTTGAGTCTCTCATCATTGTTAGACATGTATTGTACTCTTCATAGATTAAGAAAGAAAAGGGGTTTCACAGGATGATCACACCTCCAATTATGGTGACATTAACCCCTTGAAAGAAAATTTTGGATCAGGTTTTGTTCTATTTTAAGCTTCTTAATCCAACACTACTATATGTGGGGTTTGGATTCGACACTAGTTCGATGCTTTTTTGCATCAATTAAAAGTTAATGGAAAAAGTAGCAAACATTGGTTAAGAGTCATTTAAATTGTATCATTTATTGGATATTTAACATTGCTTAAATGATGCTAAATGGACTAACCTTGTCTTTTAAGAGACATCGATTGGATGTTTAAAATGTCTCTTAAGCCATGTTGTTGAGACAATAAAATTAAAATTACATCAATTAAGAGATGTATATTCATTCAACTATATTCTATACTTCAATGAAGGACAAGTGAGTTAAATAACACATACTTCATTTGAGAAAAAATAAAAATAAAAAAAATATATATATATATATATATATATATATATATATTCTTCCATGCTTGACAAGTGAGTTAAACAACACATCCTCCATTTGAAAAAAAAATTGAAGTTGATTTTGGTTTGACACATCATGCATAATCGACATATACAAATACAATAATACAAATAACTCCGTACCCTATTTCTCTAATAATTTTGACGTGCTTACTCTGTCGGGTGGAGTGAACCGCGTCCATCGAGCTGGCACAGGTGGAAGTCGTCCCAACTTGTGATTAATCAATTAATGAGCATGAAAAATGAAGCATTAAATAACATAAACAATGCATGAGCTTTCAAGACTTTACGTTAAACATTATAAACAATCGTTACGTCGGAAACATAATATCGTTTTCAACAGCTTCATGGAAACTAGCTGGGCGATGTCAATTATTTTCTAAGGTGGCCTCTTGACTTTTATGTTTTTGAGTTTATAATCAATCAATAATAAATAAGATTAACCATTACGGCCTAAAGCTAAGAGCCATGCAGGCCATTTTTTACTTTGTAGAGGTCGAAACTCGAGACTCGAGGTGCGCACGGTGGGCCATGTGTTAATAGTCTTTATTTTTAATTATATTTTGAATAAAAGGTTGGTTTAATTATTATGGATTTTTTTAATGGAAATGAATAAATTAATTTAAAAATATATTTTTATTTATATAAAGGTGTTGGAGAATCAAGGAATTCATACATGAAGGAGATATACATTCTAATAACAAGAGTTGCGAGCAGCTTAGTCCCTGCTATTTGAATTTACAAATTGAAACAAGTGAATCAAGTCATTCAAGCTAAAATATTCGAGACATAAAAAACAAATTCATTTAATCAGAAAGATTGGCTCATAACCATTTTAACTCCATATATTTTATTGTATTAAAAAGTATAGCAAACTTGAGATGCAAATATCAATTTTCTTAACACTAACATTCTAAAAACATAAAACATTGAAATTGGTACTTTCGAGCTTTTTGATACCTCTCGACCCATCCTAACCTTATATTTATATGATCCATTCAAAGTTGAGATATAGAGTTTTTTTTTCCAAAAGAAAAAGAGTCTCTTGCTACTAGCCAATACCATGTAAGGTGGGTATTCCAGAACTTTCTCCAAAAAGGAAACTAGCTGCAGTAATTAATCTATATTGAAACTTGAGCAGATAATCCTACACCAATGTTAAAATGGTTAATATGGACCAATCCTTGTGATTAAATTACTTGTGTTGAAGGTATACCTTCTAAACTCAAGTATCATGACACCACCTTTATCATGCATCGGGACACCACCACTTAATTATTGAACCCTACACAACATTAACACACAAAAATGTAACACAACACTTCACATAGATGCACATTAACACCTCAATTTAGATGTCCTTCGAGTATTTACATATATTATGTAAAAAATTAATATAATAAATATAGATTTTTTTTGTTTTAGTAGAAAATGTAAAATTAATTTTAATTTTATAATAATTTTAAAAAGAAAAATATATATCCTTATGTAAAAAACATTATAGGTAATTAATTCACTTAAATGGTAACTCTTTCTTTTACCATATAAAGTGTATTTCATTAACATCTATATTTTTTTTATTATAAAAAAATTATATTTCTCAATCTTGAGATAAAATAAAAAACTTGAATTAATTTTAAAAAAAGACTTAATTATTATTAAAATAACCCATTAAATTAGCAATCATAAATTCCTTTATATTCTTTAATGTTTTAATGCTAAGATCCTCAAAATAATCATTACAACATATTGCAAAATCATTATGTTTGCAATATGTTAAGGTCATCCTTAGTTTGAGACTTAGATATCGGTTTTAATCTTATTCAAGAGATTTATTTTTAAATTCAATAGTTGTGGAAAGGTAAGGTGTCTCCTATTTCCAACCAAAAATATTGACTCTTATTACAAATTTAAAAATACAAAACAAATAAATGACATAACTGCAATGGTCATTTTAACAATTCACACAGCATGTTACATATAAACCAATATTAATCTTCATTGCATTTTTTGCAAATATGTAGTGCGCTCATATGTATGAACAAATACACATTAACCATAATACCAATCATCAATAAATCGCAAAACATTGTAAAAAATTAAATTGTTTCATTCAATATTCTTATGAGAATCTACAAGAGAGGCACCTAAGTTAACTACCCATCCATTCGTTCTCTCTAATGCTACAATCTAGTACAAAAAAGGACTTTTATAACAAAAATATAATTTTAAATTACCACGAGGTGAATTCTTATTTAATTAATCATATATTCTCAATATAAAGACCAAAGGCATACATTTAGTGAAGAGAAGTGTCCTCCTCCCCCTCTACTTATTTACTACTATGCCCAGTAGGGTCGTAGATGGTCTCATTTTGGAATTTAATTATTGTGTTTTACATCTCATTTTGGGGTGCTTCTGTTAGTTAATCAAAGATTCATATTTCAATTGTAATTTGACCAGACCCACACCTTAACCAAGTGAAAGATTCATACTTCAATTGTGATTTGACTAACCGAGTGAGCTATCCAAATGGACAATCTATTTTGTTGTTGTTGTTGTTATTATTAAGCTAGTACACTTAAAATGAGTAATTTATTAAATAAAATTTGAAGATTTTGAAATGAAAAGATATTATTTAGATGTTATAATTGAAATAATATTATAAAAATAATAAAAAATAGTAATTTAATAAATAAACAAATTAAAAAAATTAAACAACTTCACAAATTAAAAAATTAAATAATATTTTCTTATTATTTTTATGACGTGTTTAATTGTGTCTTAAAAAAAAGCCTTTGAAAAAAATGATTAAATGATTTTTGACATTTCAAAGAACATTAAAGCTACTTTTGCAATTTTCTTTTCCATGCAAACAGAAATTGACATCCATTATTAATTAGAAAATAAGAGAATAGTCTTTATATGCAAAACCTCGTTGCCAGATAGTTAGTAAATAATATGCAATATACAATGTTCAGTCGATCTGACTATTAAGTCAAGCATGGAATGGTAACGGTTGTTATCGAAATGAACTGCTGAAATTTCTACATATATTTTGAACTTGTCAGTCTACCCATACGAATTTAAAACCTAAACGTATGTACATATAAATACAAACATACAACATAGAACTCGAACATAGTAATTATTTTAAAGTCGTTGAAATTCATTGAACTGGACATACAAACTTGGACTAGATAACATAATATATTGTTTGAAATTGAAATGGATCTTTCTACCTCAACTCTAAAACTAACTTCAACACTCCACAAACTCAGCACTAGACATGGATTAACCATTACAGAACTGAACAATCCACAACATATTCCATAAGTTGTCGGGCTTGAGCATCCCCTGCAGACTTGATTGCTGCTATGTATTCTTGTGGTTTGGAAAGAAAAGCATTTACTTCAGCTGGAGTTTTGTCTAAGAGACCTTCACATTCAAACATTGCCCATGTGATATAGTGGTGAATATTATGTGTAAACGAGTGAAGAGTGCACATGGGTGCCTGCTTTTTAGGAGGATGTCGTGATGCTCCATAGTTCTCAGTCAAGTGAGGGATAACCAGTATAGATCCAAATCCTAGGCTTTATCAAGCGCCGAGAGGGATCAAATCTCCCGAGTTGCAAACCTCTCCTTGAATAGCTCCTTGAGTGCAATACATGAGCCACATAATCCTAAGCTCTAAACTCTCTAGTTTAAGTCTCATATTTACTTTTTACTTTGTATTATTCCTTTTTGTTTATGGCCGACATAATATTTATTACTTTTTACTTTGTATTATTCTTTTTTGTTTACTTTGTATTATTTTGTTACTCGAAAAACACTCTAAAATCTCATATTTACTTTTTACTTTGTATTAAAAGTAAAAAGTAAAGTCTCTAGTTTAAGTCTCATATTTACTTTTTACTTTGTATTATTCTTTTTTGTTTATGACCAACATAATATTTATCACCTAATCCTAAGCTTTAAAGTCTCTAGTTTAAGTCTCATATTTACTTTTTACTTTGTATTATTCTTTTTTGTTTATGGCCAACATAATATTTATTACTTTTTACTTTGTATTATTCTTTTTTGTTTACTTTGTATTATTTTGTTTATGGCCAACAATATCCACAAACACTCAACTTACAAGATCTCTCTCATACTAACAAAGGTTATTTATAGCCGACAATATCGACAAACACTCGACTCACAAGATCTCCCTCATACCGGGTTGTAGAGCGCCTCTCGGTGCAACCATTTGGGTGTTGCACTTGGTTCCCAGAGTTCCAGACTCTAGCAATGGCTTCTGGAAGTAAACACACCTTGAATCTACATACATCCTGGCATTGACATTGTCCAGAGCATTTAAAACAACATCAACCTCACTGCTCCAGAAGGAGTCGTCAAAGACATGTTGGGTATCTAGGCTCACACGATTTTGCAAATATTTTCATGTGACTATGACTTAGGAAAAGGCAATCCAAACATTAATAAAATATTTTTTTGGTTTAATTATGATTGTCAATTTCTTAATTAAAATAATTTATTTTTGGCTTAAATATGATCGTAAATTTCTTTTTAGAGTGGGAAAACTGAATGTTCAGAGGTTAACTAAGTATATGTAACACTCCAGGTATGTAACACTCCATGAAATAAGCATTGAGTTCACATCCGTTACAAAGGGGAGCATAAGAGTCTACACATAAGACATATGCATTTGTACATTTTACACATAGTATTGAAGGTTAATACCACGACTACGACTAGTTTATTTGGAGAGAAGAGCATGCACATTCAAGATGCAGAGGTCATACCTTTTTATTTACAATACATTAGTGGAGAGGCATTTGTCTCCACGTAACTGCCCCAGCTTGCTTTGCTATGGAAATATGATCATAAATGCCCCTCAATTCTCAACGAGCTCGGCTTTTCATGGTTCCCTTAATGCCCTAAACCCTAAACCATTTTGATTATCACTTAATTCCCTACACCTTAAATCATTTTGATTATCACTTATGTTATTTGGAAATTTTTTTGTTAAATTGGCTTGGGACATTACATGGATTTTACACAGACAGACAGACACTTCAATACAATTCACTTTGGTGCTAAGTATATTTATATCCATTGTTGTAATTGTAGGCATGGATGCAGGCTTGTAACATACAGTACAAAATTATTGTTACCTAACCTTATACAAATGGAGATCCATTGTGCTACTCATCTCAAATACATGACCACAATTTCACTATATATTCTGCACACACATAAATCTAGAGACCATTAAAAGTAAAAACAAAAGGGAAGGGAAACAGTTAAAATTGAAGAAGAAACATAATTATTGCACTTGGGAAAAGGGTTGAAACTTGAAATCTGCTTGATATGAATACCTCTGAGGTATTATTCCCTTGTCTTCTATTATCAACTATTGCAAGAGGAGCATCTGATATATTTATTTATTTATTTTGTGCAAACACACGAACTCGAGCAACACCACCAACATCTGGAGACACAACTACTAGATCCTTTGAGGAAATAATTTTGCTGGCAAGATAATCCAGGATCACGGGTTGTCCATAGACATGATCCATTGGAATGTCAAAGTAGCCCATCAATTGCCTAGAATGCAAGTCACAAGCAAGCACACGGTTGGCACCAGATTCAGTAATCAATTTTGCCACAAGTTTTGCAGCAAGTTTTGCAGCAATAGATTCACAATGCAAATATGGGTTGATTGCAGTGGCGGCTGCTACTGCCATACTTGAATTTTCCTAACCAATATTCCAATCCTAAAAGATTAGTTGTCTGCTAAGATTACTCTTCTCAATAACGTCATCATCCGTTATAGTCAACTTTCCCAGACTTCCACAGGAGGCTCCCATGAGGGCTAAGTTCTTTAGAAGCTCACATCCCAGAGCACTAGTCCCCACAAAAAATAATTTCCCATATTGCAACCTTTTCTGCATCTCTTTTCCAAACACAGAAATTTGGGCATCATAACAACAAATCAAAGGTGCCATGTCCTCTGGCCCAAGGGCTTCTACAGGAAGGGATTCTAGTGAGTCGAAATAGAAGAACTGCACAACAATATAGGAATTGTTATTACTATTATACAATAATTGGATGCTCTGCTGCGTTGCTTATATAAAATCTAAATAATGAAGGGGAAATTCCATTATTTAAGACAGATTATGAAAAGCATTAACAGGTTATGGTGAGAAATAAATAAAACTTGGAAACTTGAATGAAACTTGCCAGAACAGGCTTTCACAACCTCCTGCCCAACGATTCCACCAAACATAGCTACCATGGGATTCAACACTACATGGAAAGCACTTGCGAAATGCTCGAATAAATTTACATTTTCATCTTAATTAGGTGTCACTATCATTTAAATCCCTGGCTATATCAATGAATCTACTGGTATCTTCCTCGAAAGCAGCACAAGGGAAACGCCCAAATTGATGAACAAATTTATCTAGAGCTCGGAATGCTTTACTTATCAATTTAAGAATGGTTCATTATACTAAATTCAAGCTACTTATTAAAATATCCACGAAGAATACAAATACTAGCAAGAGTCAAATTTAACATCTATACTCAAGGCTTCTGCAACAAGCCCACAAAGAACGTGTATAATGGAAGAAACACAAGGCAACCCATACATGCACTTGACAATTAGAACTGGCAGCAAGGTGCCCTTCAATTTTAAGACAAAATTCCCCTATTGATACAAGATTTAAAGACACTCTCCTGTAGTAAATTTCACTTGAAATTAAGATCCTTTTTATGTTCAATTGTGTATCCTGTCTTGGTGCATTAGCAAGGAATCTGAAGACATCCATTCTGATAAGATGCATAAGATGTCTTGAACTACAATGTTGCAAGGCTATGTAAACAATATGACCATACAGGAAAGATGTATATCCACAATAAATATAGCATCTTCCCATAGTCAGTTCAATAGATATAAAAAAAGTGTCTCATGTTGTCAGATCCTCAGCCTGACCAAAATATTTTCCTTCTATTGTTATAAGTATGCTTAACATAGCAAGTTCTTCATCATCTCTGGTCTTGCTAGCCCTCAAACTTGAACATTTTCTTAGCAAAGCTCTTTCTGCTACACATGTCTATGCATCTAGTGGCTTATCCAAAATTGCACGAAGAGCAAACAACCAAACTGCCCGATCCTTTGACAAAGAGCTTATATTTTCAAGCCAAGTCATGTGATATTTGAAAGCTGTGGCCCGTGCAATTTCATCCAAACTCAACACAACTGGATGCAGAGGGTCGACTGCAGATCTGATCTCCCCTAGGGGATCCTCCATAGGTTCTTCAACAGCAGAGTTATGTTTATCATTTGTTTGAAGTTTTTTGTTTGTTTCAGTCAACTCAAAATCCAAGTCTTCCAAAATATCATTTTCATCCCCCTATTACTAGGGGGCAGGATTCTTCATCACTTGATATGCTTCATATGGAGCCAAAACAAAACTTTTCCCATAGAACTTTATTTTTGTAAGATGGGAATGACTTTAATTGATGGTCCTTTGATAGTTCAACATTTGAAAGGGCCTGAAAAGCAATATGCATAGTAAAAGACTGCTTGTCACCTGAAATAAACAAATAAAACAATGAAGTAGCTATACTTTTTTCTTTTCCAGAGCCAAATAAAGATGTTCAAGAAAACTCATCATATAGGCTAGTAAGGAGATTTACCATTCTCAGGTCAGAAAACTCTGCAAGAAATTCTCTCTCCTAGTATTTCAAAGGCAGGAGATCTTTTGAGCAGACTGAAACAGATGGGATATTTGGCATGTAAGAAGTTTGTTGTTTAATCAACTTCTTTCTATCCAAATTTGCCACTCTCACTTTTGGGAACTGAGTAGCTTCCCACCCGCATTAAAGCATGCCAAAAGCAACTAAGTATGATCCAAAGAATGCTCCTAAGTCACCATATACATCAAAGAACTTGGAAATAAGAGATCCACACTGAATTGCAACAAAACTCTTAAAGTAGTAATGAAGTGAAGTAAGACACAGATGAGCATTGCACAATAAGGTCTTTCAAATAATTTGCATTTGCCGAATTGCAAGCTCATTAACACAACCAAACTATGCCCCTAATAAAAACCATGCCCTATTTTTGTCCAATTGGGACCATTAAGATTAGATAAGATAGATCATTATCTCATAACTAGTGTTGCTTTAGAATCAAAATTGTTCATGGAATTCCCATTGACGTCCAAAACTAGTTTGTCTATATATTTCTAGCTAGATGACCTCATAATACAACTTAATCTTATGTTACTGCCAATAATAATTTCCTAGAAATTTGTGCATGTATGTAAAAGTATGAACCACAAAATAATGAAAATATTTACATATAAGGAATTTTAGATGAAGAATATAAATATGTACTAATAAGTTACAATATGCAAGTACGTTTCAATCCATAGAGTCTTAGAGAGCTTGCAAAAATAAGTTTTTCTAGCAACTTCTTACAGAAAGCATGCAATTCCAGCAAATTTCCTAAAACGTGCATTGGAAAACGATATTTTCCTACACGTTTTCAAGGCCAGAAATGCACCAGTAGCATTTTTGCCAACATAAACTTGTGGAGTAACCCAATACTCATGAGTACATATCCTGCAAGAAGTGGTCCTCCCTTGCAATCAAACACCGTGAATAAATGTATTCCCAATCTGTTCTTTAGCTGCTTGGAAACTACTCTTTCACCAAGTGAATGTGAAGAAGACAATATGCCAAAGCTATCAATATTGGGGATTAAGCTACAATATTTTTAATTTGTGGTTTTTTAATCTACAAGTCAATTTCAATCTCAACATCTATCATTCTCATTCACAATTGCTTGATTTGTATTTCAAGAAATTATTGATTGATACCATTTACTATTTGGTCTTTGTCATAATGTTTTTCCTAGGTCCTTTGTCACTTCACAAGGTTCTTAATTATCATGTCACTGCTATCCTATGTGCCCTTTTTATCTATGTTTCCAGGCCTGAGGTCTTGGTTTCCCATAATTCCTTTATCTTTCTCCATTGGATGATCAAAAAAATCAAGAACCTGTGTAGATTCAACCTGTTCAAGAAAAACAAAGAAACCAAAATTTCCCTCAAATCTGCTCAAAAAAGAGAACTGAGAAATATACCTATAATATTGCACCCATTGAAAAACACCAGGCCATCCAAACTGATTCTCTTCAATACCACTGCCTATATGCTTTCATAAACAAACCTCTTGAATCTGCTTCTTAATAGGGTCACAATTTGTGTTACCATTAAAAGCACCAGTTTTAAAGGACCAAAGCTTTCAACACTGATCTTCACTTTGATACAAAAACAACAATAAGCATTCAAATTCCTGTTCATATTAGAAAAGTATACACAAATGAACAGCTGCATACTACTGTAAGGGTAAGTTTTGCAGCATATGCCATGTATCATGTGCTCACATGAATCACTCAATAATAGTCTGCGCAATTAACATTCTTGTGACCTCTACAAGAACTCTATTTGCACAGTGAATTATGTGGTTTGCTTGTCTTTAAACAATATGATGAAATTATGTGTATAAAATGTTGCACTTTAATTTTCCATATTCCTGACATAAATGACGTGGCCCAATATCTACATGTGAATCTCTACGTGTTTTGAGGTTTAAGATTCATTTAATATTCACGGCATATTTTCTTCTCATCTGCGAATATAAGCAGATTCAACGTTTCACTATAATTCAACTGCTCATCTTGCCATCTCAATGAAAAACGAAAATCGACCTACAAAAGGTGCTGTAAATTCAAATCCATTTTAGGAAATCGTGTCATCCATCGTCTGCTTCTTCAATAGGTAACCACCTAAACACATGGGGAAACCGAAATAATGGAAACACCGTTAATCCTTAAATTCATCCTTTCAACTTTGCCTTAAAACATCTCAAGCCAAGAAACTCTTGTGAAAAACTTCACGATCAAAAGAATTTTGTTATATATATATGGATTGCTTAATTAGTAAACTGCAATTTATTTCAACACAAAGGTGAAAAGAAGTTGGCATTGATGGACTCAAATGTAAAATCAGCTTATACAAATTCCAAACTAGAAATCCTGGTTTCAATCCTATGCATCCAACACATTTTGCAATATTTCATTAGTGAGATACCTTACCCAATTGAGTTGAATACCATTGTGGTAGACCTTAGCCACATATAGTGCTTTCTTTGAGCATTCACCCTTTCAACGGGTACACAAAACTTGTGTAGACAACATACACAGCAACTGGGCTGCCATCACCATTGAAAGGCTATTGATGGAGCCGATATCATACCCTCATCCCTTCGGCTATGCAAGATACTTACTGCACAGGTCTTTCTCCTTCACCTTCTAGTTCTTTGGGTCCTTCTGTGTCCAGCCTTTGATGAAGGAACAACAATTGCTTTTGCCTTTGCTGAAGGAACAACAATTGCTTTAGTTCCAAGATGGAACAACAATTTCAAAAATACTGGAGCAAAATACTGCCTGTTAATGTTGTACTCGACAATGAGAAGCCTTACATATTGACATTTGATTTTTTGGCTTCACGATGCTGAACCCCAAATTAATTAGGCAATTTTTGGGAGCATTAAATTGATGAGATTAAGAAAAGATTTAATGACATCAAATGGCATGATCTGAATTTTGAGATAGCTTCCTCTTTAAGAAAAGACTAAATGATAACACATTGTCAGAAATTCTGATGGAATGACAATGATAAAAATTAAAGTCGGTAACTAAGGTTGTGGAGTATTTTTGTTGTATTTATAATTTCTACTAATAGTCGGCAATGATAAAATTAGTCAAATCATGCTCTCTAATCCAATAGAAGTCAAACACATCTGGAAATAATTATTATTAAAAAAAAATTGATTATTTTTCTGAAACATTAGCCAACTATATAGTCATTTTATGTTATCCTACAAATTATTACAGCAAGGCGGAACATATAGTCTCCTGCCTATGGCAGGGACTAATAAAAGGTGAGGTCTAAAGACACTAGTATAAGATTTAAATACAAGTGAGCATAATTTAACATAAAATAGGAAACACAAATAAATCCTTCATGATAAATCAATCCATAAGGCCATTTTATAGATATTACAAAATTATAATTAATTTCTCTAAGTAAGGTTTAGACCTAGTCGACTTTGATTGGCTAGGTCATTTAATGAACTCCTTGAATCAGTTGGATGCTCAGTCGACCACTTGGTCAACTCTCCTAGTTAACTATCGATTATTGGTTGATTTTCTCTAGAAGATTAAAAGTTGTAATGAACTTGGTTAGCCTATTCCTCCAACACTCCCAAATTAGCACAACACTATGGATATATTCAAGAGATGAAATTATCTTCACTTCACAATTCCCCATAACTACATCTTCTAGAAGCTCAAGCATAGCTCAAAGTTTCACAAAAATAACTTATGTAAAAAGCTTCGTAGAGATATCAATAGCCTAATCATTTTTCCTACAATATGCAAGAGACAAAACAACATCTTGTACCAACTTCCTCAAATAACTAGCATGAAGCTTTACTATTCATCTTAATATGAGCAACTAGATACTTAGGCACTGTATGGAACTTTGATTATCCCAATATACTACAATCAACTCCTCCACTATAAATTTGAGCTTAACAAAAAAATTACGAATCCACATTGCCTCTGTGCTAGGATTTATTGCACCATGTTACTATGCTTCTATCATCGAAAGAGAGACACCTTCTTCTTTTTACAAGACTAGACTATGGGTGTTAACACCCAAAAATTGTTCATTAGCTCATTTCCCTAGTCACATAACCCACTTGTCCAATTTTCCTAATTTTTTGGCCTCCAAAACCCCAAAAAACTATAAATTGGTAACCAAATAGGCAAAAAGGAATTATTTCCCTTAAAAATAATTAAATTCCTTCAAAACAAAGGTTAAAAACCCACAAAAAGGGGAAAAAATAAAAATAAATTCAAAAAAGAGGGAAAATACCTAATACCATTTCTCAATACAATTAGTTTCCCAAAACTATGGGCCAATTCTCCACCACTCAAAATCACTATAAAAAGGTGATGGAGGCCCCCCATTTCACATGAATCACTCTTCACACCCTCATGTTGTAAATTTCCTACTGCACTTTAGCCTCCCATTTTAAGCTTTTGTGCCCATTTAGTTTAATCTTGGCCAACCTATTGAGCATTTGGAGAAGAGTAGAGAAATCTGGAGACCCAACACACTACTCTTCGTACTGCTGCAAGGGCCCTCATCACCTCTTCTTTTGAGGTAACCATTACTGCAAACCCTTGTTTTCCATACAATATAAAAATGCAAATTTCATTTATGGGTTCATGTTGATTTGCCATTTTACTGCAGTAGTTAGATTTATTTCATGTTTTTTATTTGCATACATCATTTGCTTATTATTTAGTTTTTATCCATGTTTATGAACTGCTACTAAGGGTTCTTGAATCCTTAGTAGGTGCTCTTTAGCATGAACTGGTGTGAAAACTCCAACTACAATTTTGGCGACTCCCACTAAGTTCGATCTTTGTAGATTTGTGGTTTCTTTTGACCATCCTTACCCGTTTGTTTTTCATTTTATCTTGCTTGGTTTGTTTTATATTTAGCAGATATGTGGATCTAGGTTGTGATCCCTACCAGATCTCTCCATTTCGAGTCAGATTTGTACCGTATTGGTCACCATTTATCATATACATTTCGAATGACACTGATATGGTCACCATCTGATCAAACAATGTGGAGTCATATCATTTCCAAACTTGTCGTCCGTACATAAATCTGTTGAAAAATTACACATTTTGAAACTCAGATATCTTGGCCTCCAGGACTCAAAATTGAGTGTTTTTTTTTAGATCAGTTATTTTTTCGAGAAGAATTCATATCGTTATTCTGTTTTTAAAAATTCTTCATAGAATATTACAAAAAATATTCTAAGTTTCGTTGCACCATTTGGATGCATTTTTTTCCAGTAGTTAGTATTTTTATTTGAAAAGCAAAAGAAAAAAGTTTTATTTTTCAGTCTCAGTTGTTTCTTTCAGCATTTACTATTTGAAAATATTGGGTACACACCACTTGTGCACACACACTCTCCCCATAATCCAAGAGAGACTTAAAATTGAATTAATTAAACTCACTTTAACCCCCCTTGGGGAATACAAAAACATATTGTAGCTAGGTAGGACATTGGGGTTAGGAATCCAAACAACACTCCCTTTGTCATTTACATTTGTGACATAGTTGTTGTCTTTTAGGGAGCCAAAATCCCCTTTTATTTATTGGTATGGTTAACACCGATTTGTCGGAGGGCCTCTCCCTTAAAAGGGAAAGTAGTAAGATTGGTTCCAGAAGTCTGAGTGGAATACCGCACTCCATTATGTACTGAAGGACACCAACTCGTTGTTCTCGTCATGCATGTTGGCTCCCATACTGGGTGTACGACAACCAAAGAACTGAAGCTGCAAGACACCTTTCCAGACGTGTCATGAAAGGGGTATCTTAGTTTCCTTTATTCTAGGACTCTTTTACTTGGATTCCCTCTCGGTAGAGGGATATCCTTTAGCCACTTGGTTCTCCATTTCATATTGCTTGACTGCGGATTTCATCACCCTAGAGGGGATACGATTTGTGTGAGCTTTCATATCTTTTAGATAGGTGTCTACATGCTCCTATACCACCATTCGGTCAGTGAGTCTACCTTTTTTATTTTTTAGGAGTGCTGCTTGTTGGTATTCTGACCATTTTATTACCGCTCCACCTATTGTAGCACATGTTTTTGAGCCTATTGTTATCATGAGCGTCGTCTTTATTGAGAGCTCTCCTTTTGCACACACAGTTGCACTAGGATTGTTTAGCATTTTATCTCCCACAGCTTGTCACCACTTTCACACCTGTCACCATTGTTCACCGAGACACTCTTGTTGCCTATGGGCATTATCCCTATAACACGGTCCACTTGACACCACCCATCATAGATGCACAGCTTCATCTCCAAATCTTTATCCTAACGCCCCTTATTTTACCCATGATTCTGAATCAAAGTTACCCATATACACAACTTCGTCTAGCCCCATGACAAGAATGAATCCCAACCCCTTTACTGGAGGGATCATCGGTAGTGGTTCCTCCACTAGCCCAGCTAACATTTCAGCATCCATCCCTAGTATACCATCTACAGGACCTACACCTAGCATTCCAGTTACTACATCCATACCCATCGCTAGTGGATACATTCCGACTACCATCCCTTTGGTCACCAGTAGTAAACTTGGGGGCATCGGACCTTCCTACATGATCCCTCCGCCCCTTACCTGGATTCCCTAGATCCTTGTTATGACACACGCCACTACCCCACCATTCGGCGGAGGTGGCCCCATGATCGTCGCCATGGCTAACACGTAGGCCACTTCAACTATGTCATATCCTTCTGCTAATTTTCCATTCATGGCTAGTCTCAACCTACCTGATCTGGCATGACTAACCGACGATCTGACCCGACATGATCCCACATGGCCCCCCATGCCTACCAAACTCCCTTCAGACATCCCAAAGTTTGAATGGAGGGGTGGGGAAGACGCCCCAAACCATATCATGTCCTTCCACTTATGGTATTCCTCAAACTCCATCGTGGATGACTCGGTTCGGCTATGCCTTTTGCAACGAACACTCATTGGTTCTACAGCTAAGTGGTATATTGAACAACCACATCGGACCCATTCCACATT
The DNA here is from genome assembly GCA_027924585.1 of Larix kaempferi. Taxonomy (NCBI): domain Eukaryota; kingdom Viridiplantae; phylum Streptophyta; class Pinopsida; order Pinales; family Pinaceae; genus Larix; species Larix kaempferi. The sequence goes on along the minus strand of BSBM01001155.1, from coordinate 3,003,645 downwards.
TACATATCTTACTTCGAATTTCCTGTAGTTCTTTCAGTTACCTGTCTATTATGACGCTGGTGTTGAGATTTTACTCTCTTGCAGACATAACACAGCTACCCATATCACTGACAATATTCATGAATGGTATAGACGTCGTAGTCTATGCAAGATCAAGCTAGATGACTACATCTTCTTATATTGGTTCTTGAAATCCCTCATACCAGTTATCGCCAAGGATGTGGCATCCGAATGAACCCAAACCAAAGAAGAAGCCATCCTCAAATCCCAACAATTCGATCTTATCTACTCTCAGTCAGGCTACCTATATTCCATTTTACCTTATGCTCCCCACGACGATTCCTCCAGGAAGGACGCGCAAAGGGAATCCCATGCCGCAGACAATATTATTTGACATGTCACATCTCATAGTCAGCCATATGTCCATATGCCCCCTGCCACCACCCCGGATTATAATCATACGCCTAACCCCGCCATGAGTGCTACCGACCTTTCATGGGACACCACCCATTCAGGAGCAACACCTTTGTATGCTCCCTCGGCCCAAGCCCCCCATATACATGGACCTTCCTATCTGACACATTGCTACAGACATACACCACCAGCGTATGCCCCCACTACCTTACCACCTTCCTACTACCATCAACCAGTAGCACTTGTTCCTGCACAACCCCAAGCCCCTCCACCTTATTATCTACCGCAGCCTGGCCCAGCACCCGCTCAACCCCAGAATCCCTCGATTCCCCAAGGGAAAGTTTATGCCCAACAAAAACAACCACACAACCAACTTGCCCAACGGAACCAACAAGGACAACATAATAGAGGATGAGGCCGTAAATGTGGCAAAAACCAACCTACAGTAGAAGCATCCCTCCACCAAACCCTCCAAACAACAATGGTGTTGCTCCAGCTAACCAAAATCCCAATAGACAACCACGGCAAGGTAAAAACCCCAATTTAATTACGAACCACCCATGTTCTATATGCAGAATATATGGCCATTATACACACAATTGTCCCCATTTGGAGAGAGCTCGCCAAATATGGAATGATGATTCCCAATGCCAAGGACATGTTGCATCTATGCCACCATTGAACCCCCTACAAGCTCATGCAAAACCTATGGTGTTGCAGAACCGCCTACCCACACAAGGGGTATTAACCTCCCAACCGTTGGCTCCCCCTCAAGGGGCTTCCACAACACAACAAAAAATCACTTACGTTGCGCTTGTTAGTCACCCTATTAACTCAGGCACCCACCACCTTTTGATGATGTCTTCGGTTGATATCAACCTTCAAACATGTTGTAACCAGTATGGTTCCACCACCAAAACCATTCCTTCCGATCATGCTTATAACGCTCTTCCCACATATCAGTCGTTATGAATACCCCCAACACTGTTTGATGGGGCCCCCAAATCTCCTCGCTTTCCTCTATGTCCCATTAATAATAACCCTAACACTTGTGATGCCCCAAACTATAATATCGTGGATGAATTAGCCTAGTACCCTGCTTCTATGTCAGCCCTCAAAGTTTTAAAGAACTGCCCAGCGCAGCGCAAAACACGATTATCCTCCATAGGTATGATAGACCTTTCCGACTCATGGATGAGGGCATTCGATTTAGACCAATCTAAACCATGCATGCCTTCCACATTAGCATTCCAAGTTTCTATTTCAGTATGGAATCTTGTTATCCACTAATGCATCATTGATGAAGGTGCCTCTACATGCGTTATGTCTACCTTCATGTGGTAGAAGTTCGGATCTCCTACACTACAACCATCCACGATTTCCTTACGAGCCTATGATGGATGTTCAGCTCAACCCTAGGGCCTACTACCCAATGTTCCAGTTCAGTTTGCTAGTAAAACTATCCTGATTGGCATCGAAGTCGTCAATGCAAAGCTCGACTATAACCTACTCCTAGGATGAATTTACATGTACTCCATGAAGTCTGTTGCTTCATCAGTATTCTGCATTATGATGTTCCCCCATGAGGGATAGGTTGTTAAAATAGACCAACTTACTTACTATGAACCGAATGCGCCCGCTGCACCAGAGAATGTTCTCCCCATGGTTGAACAACTAGTATTTGGTACACCTACCTCTTTGGTTTCCACCATCTCCCCTAGACTTTATTCGGAGACCCAAATGGTCTCCACTTTTTGTTCCTTACCACCTCCCCTGCCAGTCGTTGAGATATTTGACTTATGCACCATTTCATCCAATCAGTTGATGCCTAACCCTTAACCACCATTACCGCATCAAACGCCATCAATAGCCAGCCACGTTGGAGCCACACCAACCCACACAATCTTGTTCTTGTTCCCACCATCAGGGGTAGTGAGCATGCCCACCATGGCCACATGGAACCTCCCGAGGTTGATAATAGGACTTCCAGTATGGTATTTACTTGCACCCAACCCCACTCTGACACCATAAGTCATTCTTCAACTTGTCCAACCAATCACTACAGCCACTAATCCACCTCCCAGTGTGGTGGCACCATCTTCACCCAACAATGCCCCTCAACCGTCCAAGAACACTAGGGGCATAACCATGCAGAATCATACTGATCCACATCCTACTAAACCTGTGAAACAACACCCTCCCTTCTGTGCACCTCCTAAGTGTTCTTTGTGCGATGATTTAGGCCATGCCAGCCATAATTGTCCACAACTGCCAAACATTCAAGAACACATGAAGACCTTAGATAATGACCCCAATATTCAAATTGTCAAAATAGCACCCACCCTACAACAACGCAACAAACATTGCGCACCAACCATTCCTACTCCATATGTGGGATCTACAGACACTATTCCCATCATTGTCAATACCTACCAGAATATCGACTAGTTCTCCACGAAATGAATCAGTCTTCCTTAGAGTCATCCATTACCACCATTGAGGAGATTCATGCACCTGAATCCTCCTCCTCAGTAGAGATTAATACTATCTACATGATTTCCACAAATGACGAACCAACTTCACCCCCAACCTCTAGCTTTACCTCTACCAATCTTTCTACGCATTGTTTTTGTAGTGACGAAGAAATCCTCAAAGCACTAACTGCACTGAACTTCCCTTGGGATGGCATGCATCATAGAGCCTATTTCATTCCCGAAGATTCTACCCCTGTTGCGGCCAATCAATTTTCATTCGAGTTAAAGGCCTTCATCCATAACCAAGTTTATTGGTTTAAGAACCCTATCCCAGCCCCCAATGCCTTCGAGGAAGGTAACATGGCTGACATATCACCTACCATACATGTCAACATTTATGTCACACCCAGTATAGTGGATAATATTATGTTAGGTGCCTCATGCATTCCAGAAGAAGTTGCTTCCTACAAGTAACTCTTCCAAGAGTTTAGAGATATTTCTGCTTGGTCATACGCTGAGATGCCTGGTCTTGACCTTGCGATCATTGAACACCATATTGATACTTGGCCTGATGTCCCAGCCGTTTGCCAAAATCAAGGACCCATTCACCCCTCTAAATTACCTACAGTGAAAGTGAGATTGAGAAACTACGTCAAGTTGGGTTAATTTATCCCATTGCTTACACCACTTGGGTTTCCAATCCTCTTCCAGCTAACAAAAAACAAGGCACCATTCACATCTGTAATGATTTTCGTGATCTAAATTTAGCGTGTCCCAAAGAAAAATTTCCTACACCTTTCATTGACCAACTTATTGATGCATGTGTGGGTCATGAGATTCTCTCCTTCATGGATGGTTTTTTCGACTATAATCAGATTCAAATTCGCAAACACGATCAATATAATACTGCTTTCACTACTCCGTGGGGCACCTTTGCCTATCGAGTTATGTTGTTTGGTCTTAAAAACGTTGGGGCCACATTTCAATGGGCTATGACCTTTTGCTTCCATGACCTGGTCCACATTATCCTGGTCTACTTGGACGACCTCACCGCTAAATCCAAGAAGTGATCCAACCACCTGGACGATCTCTGGCAAATATTTTTGTGTTGTCGCAAATATAAATTTCGTTTGAACCCTCTCAAGTGTATTTTTTGTGTTCCTGCTGGTCGGTTATTGTTGGTTGTGGAACCTGATCTTCTAGTCTCATAGATGATGTTGTTTCAGCTGTGTTGTACCCCAGGTTTGGTTATGATCCGGGCACGAGCCCCAAGGGGTCCAGGGGAGTGTTTCACTCCCCGAATGGGGGGCATGGGGGCCAGCGCCCCCGAGAATGGGGGTTCGGAGGCATAGCCCCCGAAGTAAGTTTTTGGGTTGTTTCGCCAACATGTTACGGGCCCATGGTTTTGGGTAACCCATGGTATTTTCCCTTTGTATTTCCCCTTTATAAGAAATACATTGTAATATGGCTAGGGTTGATTTATTAGGTATTATGCATTGTAAAGATATCTGAGATCATGAAGAGAGACTATGAGACAGTGAAGAGGAAGTGCAGCGGATGTGCTGCAGGTTGTATCCCTTCATTTGTTGGATGGTATAATAATAAGGACTAGCAATTTCAGTGTGGACGTAGCCCATCTTGGGTGAACCATGATATATTGGTGTCTCTCTTGTAATGTGTTTGTGTGATTATATTTGCATTTCTTTTTATTGTTATTGCTCTGCGATCCTGTTTTTCTAATAGTTATTGGGTTTCATTATTTCCCAAAACGGGATCACTGTTGATCCTTTGAAGGTTCAAGCCATCCTTGAACTACCCTCCCCACGTACATTACACCAATTACAAATCCTTCAAGGGAAAGCCAACTTTCTTTGTCGCTTCGTTTCGCACTATGCAACGAAAGTTCATGGTTCCTCCACTTGCTTCGGACCCATGTCCCTTTTGTTTGGGATGAACAAGCACAAGCGGATTTTGAAGCACTCAAACAAGCATTGACTTCTACCCTCTTGATTTCACCTCCTAATTTCACCTCCTGATTTCTAGAAGGATTTTAACCTTTACGTTTCGGCATCCAATTATGTTGTTTCCGGTGTGTTAGTCCAAGAAGATAGTGTGCATCAAGAACGTGTCATCTATTATGTGAGTCAGACATTATCTGTCCCACCATTACGCTACTCCCATGAAGAGAAGTTGTCCCTCACCATCGTCTTCTCGGTTCAGAAGGTACGCAACTACATTCTTATGAGTGAAACCACAGTTGTGGAAGATTCTAACCCCATTATCTATCTCTTGAGTCACCTCGTTCTTTAAGGTTGTGTGGCAAAATGGATCATTATCCTTCAAGAGTATGACCTAACATTTGTTACACCTAAGAGTACCAAAGCCCTCGCATTGGCCCACCTCATGACCGACTTACCATCTTTGTCAGCATCACCTCCCATCATCACTAACTTTCCCGATGACCACTTGTTCACCTTTTTGTCGGATGACCCCTGGTATGGCGACATCCTAGTGTACCTGCAAACACAAAAATTTTGATCCAACATAGACCGCAATGATCAACGTCGCATACACCATCATGCCTCACACTATCTCCTCCTTGGCAATGTCCTTTATCGGCGTGGTGTTGACACCATTTTATGTCGATGCCTCACACATGATGAAGCTGAACAAGTTCTAAACGAATCATAGTGGAGCCTATGGTGGCCATTTCTCTGGAATGTCCACTGCCCAAAATGTCATCTACGCTAGGTATTTCTGGCCCACCTTATTCACTGATTGCATTCTGGTAGTCAAACATTATTGGAATTGCTAGATTTTTGCCCCCAAGGCCAAGACCCCTCCTGCCCCTCTTCATCCAGTCATCACTATTGGCCCTTTCTGTAAGTGGGGCATTGATTTTATGGAGTATAACCCACCCTCGACGAATGGCCATAAATACATCATTGTGGCTATTGACTATTTCACCAAATGGGTCGAGGTCATGCCTATATTTAACTGGCGGGGCGAAACCATGGCATGTTTCTTCTTTAACCATGTTATTACTCAGTTCGGTATCCCCAAACAACTCGTATCGGACCATGGAAAACAATTCGAAGACACTGTTTGGAAAGAGCTGTCCACCTTCCTGAAGTTTGACCACTAGTACACCTCATCTTATTACCCTCAAGGGAACGACCAAGTTGAGGCTATCAACAAAATCTTAAAGACAGTTCTTCAATGAACTGTAAACCAATACAAGTCCAATTGGCACCATATGCTCTTTTCTGCACTTTGGGCTTACCGCACTTCCACTAAGATTGCCATGGGTTTTACCTCTTTCCATCTGGTTCATGGCATAGAGTTGGTTCTCCCCATTAAGTCTCAGATTCCCTCTTTACACATTGTTGTTGAACTTATCCCAGACACTTCACCACTTGAGAAATGCTTAACCCTCTTGGAGCAAGCCACCAAAGATCGCCGAACAAATTTACAAATCACCGAGGCTGCCAAACATCTCTCTAAAGCCAATTATGAAAAACATGTCCACCCCTGCAATTTCCAAGAATGTGATCTAGTCCTTTTTTTTACCAATCTCATGACAAGCACGACAAAGGAAAGTTTGAATCCATTTGGTAAGGCCCATAGATTATCCAAACCTACCTCGGAAAGGGGACATACATCCTTACCGACTCTGAAGGGCACCCTATGACCAACCCTCATAACAGGTTGTATCTTAAACAATTTTACCCTTAACACTTTTTCAGACCCCATAGTCCGTGTTGTATATTTTTCTCTTAATTTTGTTTTCCACCTTTTGCATCCAGGACCTTACATTTTTCTTCCATGCATGACCACAGATGGATCCTACTCCACCATTCTATGTCGGTTTCGCTGATGGTGCAAGTAGATGGTCTCCAAACCTCGCCTCTGCAGCTTGGGTATTATATTCCCCCTCACACGAGTTGATCCACCTTGATGGAGTGTGTATTAGTGCTGCTACCAATAACCAGGTTGAGTATGATGTTGTGACTGGTCTCTTGACCGCGACTCTCCAGTTGGGCATAAGTCATGTTCGTGTGTTTCTTGACTCCCAGCGCCTTGTCACTCAACTCAACAACTTTTACCAGGTACGGGATCCTTTCCTTTTTAGAAAGTTCCTGTGCACTAAACAAATGATCAAACAATTTGAATCCATTACATTCACTCATGTCCCACGAGATCAGAACAGTGTTGCATACCAAATGGCTAATAATATTCTAGACAGGCATATCAGTCACAACATGTAGGAAGTAATCCATAAAAATGGATCATCATACCATCCACATGCATATATACATCCTATAGGCATATAACATCATAAAAACAAAAAAGAAGACCATCATATATACATAGCATCATAAAACTCCATAATTTCCACAGCATAACATAAGTATCAATACATCGGGGAACCCCAATAGCTTCCCATCATAAAAATATGATCCGAGTACAAAAATTCCCCATGTTCATCACATTAGGGGGAAGTTCTATCAACTGCCTAGTCATTCGAGTCATCCTCATCGACGTCATCGTTGTCGTCATCGTTGTCATTCTCCTCCTCCTCTTCCTCCTCGTCCTCTTCCTCATCATCTTCCTCCCCATCCTTGAACTTAGAATCCCCCTCCTCATCATCGTACAAGGAATCACCCCACGCCATGGCTCTCACTGCCTCAACCAATATCGCTATCCTGTACGGCTCACCTTGTCCAGCTCCCGCCAAACAATAGTCAAATACATCTGGCCCCAGCCAAAGTAGGTACATGATAAGACCTGCTCAACCAACACCATCAAGACCCTGTGAGGTGACTTCGACACCAGTATACGCACTACCAGTGCTACTATATCCCAAGTCTCCCGGATCTCTATGTCACAGATCAAAATCGCATGCACATACAGCATTTATTGCATTATTTTTCCACCATTCATCTACCCATAAGGAGGCCCCATTAGTGTTCCCCCCTCACCTTTTGTCTTGGCTCTCATAATTGTCCCTCGATTGAACACTTCCTCCTTGCTTGGCTATTACATCTGTTCAGTATACCAGCTCCATTACGAAAAAGGCACTCATGGAGTTTCTGTTAAGCTCTTTTCTGACTCCTAAAAGAATAAAAAGATCATTGAGCAATCTTGCTTCCATTCATCCTCATTAAAGTATCCAAAAGGGCGTCTATATGCTATAAGTTTAACCCTTTTCCGTACATTGTAGACTAATTACAAAAAAGGAATACTCTAACCACATCGGCTAGAAGAGTTCTTCATTGCATAATTTTATGCTTTTTTAGGCCTTGGGAACTAACACATGAAAAAGAACCCCATCAGAGTCTTCTTATTTCTTTCATAATTTCTAAAATTTAAAGCGACCATGAGCATTCACCATAATGGGATCATATAAATCCACATGACGATACCTTATCACCATATTCAAAGTCTTCTTATCGCTTTCAAACTCCTTAAAATTAAAAGCACTCACGAGCATACATTGTCCTGGGCTCGTACAAATCCACATGAGAGTACCATTTTTTAGTACACTTCTATCCCTTCTTTAAGATCCTTAAACCATGAAGAAGGCCCAAACCGTGTCTCTTTGCGCCACGACAAATCACATCTAGTTCCCCCCATTATGGTAGCACCCCTAGCATGGTCACCTTTGTTCAGAGTATTCTACGATGTGTCACCCTTGGAGTCTCCTAATCTCACTCATCAGTTCCCCCCTTGAGTCTCCCCATTGCAACCACAGTCATTGATCCCTGAAGCTATGATCCCCTTCCCCGAAGTTAGTTTCATATACTACCCGGTCATCCCTACTGTCATACTCTGAACAAACGAAGTTTGAGTCCACCCACTCTGCGGCCTACGTTGTCCCCCCACAGTATATCAGTCTCACATTCAATACTATCACCTCTTGGTTGTACACCTCATCCTCCTATCAAGGAAACATCATTTCCTTGGTAGTTGTAGGTCTCCCTCTATCGACACCAACACATATATTCCATAGGATAGACCCAGAGATCCCTGTATCTTAGACCCGCCTCCATCAGTGGTGGGTGCCTACAGACTATCTGTGAGGAGTCCTTAGTGCCTCTCAGGTTGGTTATTTCTCACGTGCTCGACTTCAACTCCATAATCACACCATTGAGATTTGTACAGGGTATTGGTCCCTTCCGTTATTAGTTGAAGACCCCGAATGTACCCTGACTCTAAAACAATGATGAGTCTATTCAGAACCCCCATTTATATGTTCCCATGTATATCCAGGCTACGTTGGCAATAGTATTAAGAAGGTATTCAGCTATATGATTCCTAGAGTATCTAGATTAGATGCAATTAAGTGTACCTTTGAAATTCCGACTCTCAGTCATTGAGTCCATACAGTTGTCGGACACCTTTAGATCCAGCAGAGCATCAATTTTTATGGTACCACATTCACTATGGATTCCATTGTTTCCATGTATAAGTTCTTCAGATCAATAATGGTTGGACCATGAGTATGTCCCATATTTGTGTCCCCTTTGGACCATCATGATGTACACAATAGTTCTCTATGTATTTTTATAGTCCCCTTTGGGCCTCACCGTTATTTGTATATCTTAATATGAGCATGGGTATTTCCTCCTCGTTCATATATTTGAGATTATTCCTCATTCATTATTGTGGTCATGTATTTTCCGTTTAGTCTTTGTAGTTCGTATGGAGCACGTGTTCCAATCTCCAACCAGTTTTTTCTCTTCACCATGACAATGCTCATACACCTGGAAAAGGACAGAACCTATGATGTCTATCGGCCATACGATGAGCTCATGTCCTCACACATCAAGGGGCAATCTGTTAATACCCAAAAATGGTTCACTGGCTCATTTCCTTAGTCACATAACCAATTTCTCCAATTTTCCTAAGTTTTTGGCCTCCAAAACCCCCAAAAAACATAAATTGGTAACCAAATAGGAAAAAAAAATTATTTCCCTAAACAATAATTAAATTCCTTCAAAAAAGGTTAAAAACTCACAAAAAGGGTCCAAAAATCCCCAAAATAAAAGAAAAATGGGAAAAAATCAAAATAAATTCAAAAAAGAGGGAAAATACCTAATACCATTTCTCAAAACCATTAGTTTCCCAAAACTATGGGCTAATACTCCACCACTCAAAATCACTATAAAAAGGTGATGGAGGCCCCCCATTTCACATGAATCACTCTTCACACCCTCATGTTGCTAAATTTCCTATTGCACTTTAGCCTCCCATTTCAAGATTTTGTGCCCATTTAGTTAAATCGTGGCCAACCCATTGAACATTTGGAGAAGAGCAAGGAACTCTAGAGAGCTGACACACTACTCTTCGTACTGCTGCAAGGGCCCTCATTACCTCCTCTTTTGAGGTAACCATTACTGCAAAGCCTTGTTTTCCATATAATATAAAAATGCAAATTTCATTTATGGGTTCCTGTTGATTTGCCATTTTACTGCAGTAGTTAAATCTATTTCATGTTTGTTATTCGCATACATCATTTGCTTATTGTTTAGTTTTTATCCATGTTTATGAACTGCTACTAAGGGTTCCTGAATCCTTAGTAGGTGCTCTTTAGCATGAGTTGGTGTGAAAACTCTAGTTACAATGCGTACTAATCCAAGATGGAACAATAACCCAATGTAGACTTCCAATGAACTCTATCTTGATCCAACTTTGATTTGATGTAGCCAACTAACTGGTTTTTAGTAATTAAATACTTTATACTAAGATGATAAATGCCTTTGGTATTAAAAACAATCTTCTATGTATCCCTTAAATGACTTTCCCATGGGTCTTACATGAACCGAGAGACCACATTAATAGAAAATGAAATATTACACTGATTGAGTTAAATAAATAAGGCTAGGAACAAGCTTCCTATGGAGAGTCGCATAAACTTGTAGAGAACCTCACTCTTTAGGTAGATTCATTCTCAACTCGTAAGTTGTGTACCACAAGGTTTATAGTCTTCCATTTTGAATATTTGTAATAGATTGAATACATATTTAGGTTGAGAAATAAAGATACCATCATCCATTTGTAAAACCTAGATTCCCAACAATAAATGCAATAGATGAAGGTCATTCATCTCAAACGTATCTCCTAATTTTTATTCAAACCTAAGATTAAATTAACATTACTTCCAATGATAATCAAGTCATCAAAATATAGTGAAAAAAAACCCTCAAAATATAATGCAACAATTAAAGTTTAAACATTTCAATGTAAAACATAAATACTATGACCAAACTAATAATGTTTGAAACCAAGATTGAGAAAAATATGATCAATTTCATACCCATTAGAGAAATTTTGAGGTCAAAAAAGGGCCTCAAAACAAAGAAAATGTACTATAAAATACAACCAATCACATTCTAGTAGATGACATCATCCCCCTTGGTGAGGTGGCATTGCATGAGTTAAAAATGATTATTTGTCAAATTTTCTATGATGGATGAAAACACATAGTTAACCAAGGTAGTGGTGTAAGTACTTTTAAGTCATAAAGTAAAGTACTCATAATGATAGTCTTTTCATAAAATAATATTATTGTCATTTTCAAGTAAAGTACTCATAATGAATGTCTTTTCACACTTTCACATAAAATAATATTATTGTCGTTTTCAAGTGAAGTACTCTTAATTTATAAAGAAAGTCCTTTCACATTTTTTTATAAAATAATATATTATCATTTTTATGTTTTTAATTTTAAATTATATATTCACTCCATTCTATTTAATAACATAATGTCAAACTAATAAAGAATAATAATAGATTTAATAAATAATAATAATAATAATAATAATAATGCAATGTGGATTATAATAATATTATTGACATTTTACATGTAAATAAATTTTCAATTAAATTACATTATTAAATTCATGAGAAAAGTACTAAATATAAAAAGTCAACATAAAATTAAAAAAAAACTCTTAAAAATGTTTTTTATTATTTAATTTCATTTGCAAGTTCAAGACAAATAAATGTTAAAGGACAATACATTTTTGGGAATTTACAATGAATCTTAGTCATATCAATGTAGTCTTATTTTATTAATTTTATTTCTAGTGAATTTTGAAAAGTAACTCAACCATGGTTATTTATATTGTGCATAGAAAATAGTGTAGGAGGTGACTTGTCATATATACCTACCCCATAAAACCCCCAATTCATAATATTTTATTATATCTCATATTTTTGTAGTACATCTCTTAGGAGGCCCTTTTTTGACCTCAAAATCTCTCTAATGACATGCTAGGGGATTGTTTTAAACCATACAGTGATTTCTTCAATCAACAAACAAGGCTTCCATCTTTCTCAAAGAGAATGGGTTACTCCATGTCATTTTCATCAAGCATTCCATCCTTCTTATCAATGTTAATCCATGTTACTCATGTTTTCTAGATGCTTATTATGTAATGGGTTACTCCATGTTACTCAATGTCATTCCATCCTTCTCATCAATCGTGTCATTATCCCATTCAGGTTGACCATGTACATTTTCACATGTATCAAGATCACATGCCTCTAGTACACATCCATTTAAAGCAATGCTACTACATTATTTTTTACTTTTTGTTTTCCTTGAGTTATTTATATTTCTTGTATTGGCATCAACAACTTCAATTGTCATATATACCCATCTAGGAAGATAAATATCCCTTATTGAAGGAGTTCCTATGTAAAAAAAAATCATATGTGGTCTGAATAGGGATCCAAAAGTTTTGTTTGACTTTGTTATGGAAGGTTGACCGAATGTTTGTTCTAGTACAAGAGTTCACTATTGAGTTGATCATCTTGTATAGTGGCCATTGGCCAATCGATCTAGAGTTCTATAAAATATTTAGTGGATCACAACTCAACAAATGAGAAGAAGAATTTGATAGAATAATACCTTAACCCTATGTCTTCTCATCAAAGACAACATATTTCTTACAATTAATATTTTGACTAATAGGATCAAACAATCCTGAAGCCTCTTGATGACCTTAGAGTAGTCCATCATAATACAAGAATGACTCTATGAATCCAACTTATTTCTATTATCATCTAGAATATGAGCCCATCATATGCATTCAAATGTTCTAAGGTATTTGACTAGGGGATTTCTCTGACTCCATTTCTCAATAAGGGTCATGTCCCATACAACACATATTTCATTAAAATTAGAAATTTATTATTACAAGGATATCACCATAATTGCTTTTTTTGGTTATTTTGAAATTCTTTATCCACCTTCTTTAATTCCAAATTTAATGAAATATTTGTTATATTTTATTTAGGTTGGAATCAAGTTTAGGATATAATTTGAGTAGTAGACAATCTTCCAAAAATATAGTTGGTAAATGCTTTGGCATAAAGCAAACACCAGACCATTTCAACCAAGTTCTAATTCTTCCTTTCAACAAAACAAATTTGTTTAAGCATGTAAGGTAATGATATTTTCCAAGAGATACTATTTTGTGACAAGTAAATTGCAAATTCATAATTTTCCCACATATTATCCTCCATTGTCTAATAATAAACATTCACAAGTCCATCACATTGCTTTTCAACTAATGGCATAAATTCCATGGAATTTCAAACACAAGATCCTTATTCTTCAAGAAATATACCCATGTATACTTGGAAAAACCATCAATGAAATTCAAGACAGACCTTACACTTGTTAGTGATGCTTTATTCAAGGAAAATAAGTCACTATGTACAAGTTTCAACTTAGTATTTTCTATCCAAGCTTTCCCTATTTAAAATGCATCTTGGTGATGATTTCCTAGAACACATCCTTCGCATACACTATCAAGGGGTACAACCCTCAGTAGTCTAGAAACGATGCCATGTTTTACCATCACTAGGGTGTAAAATTTCTCATACGAGGTTCATTTTAGGTACACAATAACACATTTAGAATATCTCGATGAAAAAACAATTTCCATCAAGGCTTAGGTAAGATTGTGGCAACCCTAAGCCATCATAGGGACAAAAACAATTGTCTAGTAACTCAAAAGTGCTATAGAAGTTGACATTCCAATTTTTGACAAAATCAATACAACCTCTATAATGTTGTAATCCTAATTTTTCTATTCTAGAGATCAACACCGTCATATGCTACTTATGTGGATCCAATTTGGATCATCCCTCCCCATTTTTAGAGGCTTTTAGTCTCCAAGTTATTTATCTTTTTAGAATATGAGGAAACAATTCCTCAAATTTCTTCTTGGGGTACCATTTGGCCTTAGCAACTAGCTATACCTTCAATCACACCTACTAAATTTCTTGTTCACCCCTTATATGTTAAATTTTGAGCATTAATTCACATAACTCTAGGATCTTCATTGAGAGAATAACATATACAGTATATCAATGCATAACAATCACAATAAGCATGATAATCATCACAAGAATCAAAAGCATGAGAGACAAGAGACACAGAGTTTCCATGGGGAAAACCCTAAGGTGAAAAACCCCACAACTTCCTCAGAGATAGAGAGAGTAATGGCTCAACCAAAGTACAACCAAAATACATTGAGATAGTCTCCTAGTAGCAGATGATCCTCCTCCTCACTAGTGCGCCACTTTCTGAGTGAGAGAGAGATACTTTTCCAAATGATCTAAATAGAGATCACCTGATCTCTATTTATACTAACCTATTTTCCCAGTGACCTTATGGGACCGACTTGTCTAGCTAAGTACATCCATATTATAATATATATATTTCAGGGCCGACCCCACACATGGTGGTCTAATAACCCATCGGCAAGTACACACACTTGCGACACTTCCTTATAGAGGAATAACACATCTCTAATAAGGGTACAATAAATATATATGAAATACATAGGTGAAACACATTCCGAAGTTACATATACATCAACACTCCCTCTTAACTAGGAAGGTATTTCTCGACACAGATCTGCTAGACAAGTCTTCTTCTCGGGATCATCGTCATCGATGCATTGTCATCATCATCGTCACTACTGCTACTATCTCAACCAATCTCTGACTCTACTCGTCATAGGAAGTTCTACAGAGCCCGTCCTTTTTCATACTGGATGTAGGCCCACCACCTGTAGGTCTTCATCATCACTGGCCATACTGTGGAATCCTCAGGACTTATTACGTGCGTCACAAAACCTCAAAAGAGCATCCCAGGATGTTATGAGCACACGGCTCTACCTATAGGATCTCCTAGGGCCATATTATATGTGACCTCACCACAAAACCTCACAAGAGCATTCTAGGCTGTTACGAGCACACAACTCTACCTATAGGATCTCCCAGGGACAGATTATATGTGGTCACCACAAAACCTCGCAAGAGCATCCCAGGATGTTACGATCACACAACTCTACCTATAGGATCTCCCAGGGACAGATTATATGTGGTCATGGAAAAACCTCACAAGAGCATCCCAGGACTTATTACGAGCACACAGCTCAACCTATCGGATCTCCCAGGGACAGATTATATGCCATGGGACAAAACCTCAAAAGAGCATCTGCTAGATATCCCAAGGCCAGATTATATTCCATAGGAAAAACCTTGAAAGACAATCTGCAGATCTCCCAGAGCCAAATCATATGTCCTCCCAGAGAAAAACCTCGAAAGAGCATTTGCCAGATATCCCAAGGCCAAATTATATGCCATAGGCAAAACCTTGAAAGACTATCTGCAAATCTCCCAGGGCCAAATTATATGCTCATCTGCACAACCTGATCCACGGCCATAGAGTATCAACCTGATACTCACCATACATCATCCTGATGTACACATGATCATCCTAATCATCATCACTGCAACATCCTACTACAAGTCATCTGGAGCAACATCCTGAAGCTCGTCATCCATGATCATCCTGATCATACAATCCATCTACCTAATGCATACCAAGTATCTACCTAATACATATCATCATACATGATCCACCTTATCATACAATGTATCAACCTGATACAAATACAAATACATGATACATATCACCATACATGATCCACCTTATCATACAATGTATCCACCTGATACATATACAGATACATGGTCCAAGCATCCAACATGATGCATATACAAAATACATACAAATGATCCAACTGATCATATCCAGCATCCAACATGATGCATACATACATATAAATGATCCAACTGATCATATCCAGCATCCAACATGATGTGTACATACATATAAATGATCCAACTGATCATATCCAACATCCAACATGATGCGTACATACATATACATAGAGATGATCCAACTGATCATACAAAGCAGAATCTAGAACATCATCCTGATGCTCATCATCCAGCACTTACATCCATAGCCATGTGAAGGATCCTCCTTCCAACATGCTTGGAATGGCTTCAACAAATGTGTCCATCACTTCTTCCTCGAAGTGTCCTCGATCTGAAGAATGCCAAGCCTCTCTCTGAAGTACTCGAACTTGACCCTGGCTAGTGGCTTAGTCAGCACATCTACAATCTGCTTGTCCGTCGCAACATACAGGAGCTTCACAACTCCTCTCTGCACCATATACCTGATATAATGATATTTGATCTCTATGTGTTTTGACCTGTCATGAAACATTGGGTTCTCAGATAGCTTCACACAACTCTGGTTATCACAGAAGATACCAGTAGCATCCAACGGGAGATCAAATAACTTAGACAGTAGCTTCCGTAGCCATACTGCCTCACAACTAGCTGAACATGTTGCAACATACTCTGCCTCAGCTGTACTCAGTGCTACGCAGGACTGCTTCCTGCTAAACCAAGAGATCACACCTGATCCCATACTAAAGCAGCACCCATATGTGCTCTTCCTGTCTGCAGCACTATCATCCCAATCTGAATCAACATAACCCTATAGGTTAAACTTTTGATTCGCCTCATACTTGAGCCCATAATTCACTGTACCCTTCAGGTACCTCAGAACATGCTTTACAGCAACTAGATGAACACTCCTCAGATCTGTTAGAAACTGACTCAATGTGTTCACAACAAAGCAAATATCTGGTCTCGTGTTCGTCAGGTACATCAAGGACCCAATCATCTGACGATACATAGAGACATCAATCGGCTCAGATGAAGCATCACATAGAAGCTTCAGATTTGATGCCATAGGTGTGGCTATGGCTTTGCAATCCATCATCCCGAATATCTTTAGGATATCTACTGTGTACTTCCCTTGACCTGCACTTTGCCACACCTGCACTCTGCCACACCTCCAAACTTGGGAAATAATGCATCATTCCCAAATCGTTCATATCGAACTCAGCAACAAGATTTCTCTTTGTATCACACCAAGTTCTGGGAGCTTGCTACAAGCCATACAAGGCTTTCTTCAATCTGCACACATGTGACTCCCTGTCAGGTCTTGGGACTGCATCCCAAACATTTTCTCCATGATCGACGGATCATGGCATTCCATTTCTTCATCCCAGATACTGGGAACTTCAATATCTTCAATAGATATCTTTGTTGATGGAACAAATGTTGTAGTCCTTTTGTAGGTAAAGATATACAGTCTTTCCTACAAAACAAGTTTAATTGCATGATTAGAAACATCTCATAATTTTCAGAACAAATTCAGAACAAATTCTTTACACATAAAGAAATATGTCATGCAGTCATGCAATTATCTTAGCCAATGCTTCAATACAACATTTATCCATGTTCCACAACTTTCTAGATGCCTTCCAGTCTCTACCAGAACATTGTTAAGAGTTTGCACTACTCCCAACATGTCAGCAAAGAGGTTTCATTCTAGATAAGTAGCACTGGAATGTTGTACAGTGCCATAGGACACTTACCCATCACATGCATATTAGTAGTATAATGTTCATTAATGCAATCATTCTAATATGCACAATACATCTCCTAAGTCGAGGAACATAAGCATAATACTATTTAAACAAAATAGGCAAGAAATGATAATTGAAATACTTATCTTTGTTTGTTTGTTGGGTGGACTCCCTCTGAGTCTTTGCTTCCTGGCAGGAGCTGTTGAAGTAGCTTCTTCTACACCTTTCTGTTGTGGAATGTAGGAAGATGGTCAACTCCCTCTAAAAATCTGCATCCTTGCAGGAGCTGATGGAGTGTGCTCCCTCTTGATCTTTGCTTCCTGGATTACCTGTCCTTGAACTTATACTCATCCTTGCTGACATCAATCTTCTTGAACCCAGGAAAGTATAATTTGTAAGCCTTTGAGCTTTCACTGTAACCCACAAAGATACCCTTCTTTCCTGAAGGATCTAGTTTAGTCCTCTTTTCCTTTGGGACATGAGTGTACACTGGACAACCAAATATTCTGAGATGGCTGACTTCAAGTTTCTTACCAGAAAAGACCTCTTCTGGTGTCTTGTTTTCCAATATCTTGTGGTGTGTTCTGTTCTGCACATATACAGCTGTTCTAGCTGCTTCTGCCCATAGATGCATAGGTAGATCCTGGTCATGCAGCATTACTCTTGCTGCTTCCATGATAGTTTTGTTCTTCCTTTCTGCAACTCCATTTTGTTGAGGCTTATAAGGAGCAGTCAACTCCCTCTTAGTCCCTGAATCACTACAAAGCTTCTTGAAGTTACCTGAGGTGAATTCTCCACCATTTTCGGATATGAATGTTTTGATCTTCTTGTCAACTTGATTCTCCATCAAAGTTTTGAATTCCTTGAACTTATCAAACACCTCATCTTTGTTCTTCAAGAAGTATACCCAAGTCTTCCTGAAGAAGTCATCAATAAATGAGACATAGTAATCATACCCATTAAGAGAACTGGATGACATAGGACCACATACATCTGAGTGGATGATTTCCAGGATATCTTTGGCCTTGCTTTCACTGCTTGGGAAAGCCTTCTTAATGTTCTTACCTTTTGCACATCCTTTGCAAACACCTTCATGTTTGGTCTTGATTTTAGGAAGACCTTCTACAACCTTGCTTGCAATTACGAGTACCCTATAGTGCATATGAGCAAGTATTCTATGCCAAAGTTCACTTGGCTCCATGGATTCATGCACCATGGCATGTTCAGGTTGACCCTTCAATTTATACAATCCTCCCTCTTTCTCTCCAATCACTACTGCATCATCTATGGTCTTTCCCGTTGGCCACATTAGGACTTGGCCATCCACAAATGCAACCCTCATGCCTTTTGAATCCAATGCAGAGATGGAGAGTAAATTCTTCTTGAGCCCAGGTACATAAAAGACTTCTTTCATTTTCAAAAATTTTCCTGAATCTAGGTTGTAGGAGGCTTCACCACTTCCTTTGATTGGGTATTGATAATCATCCCCAAGTTTCACCTTATGGGGTGATTCATGTTCAGATAGATTCACAAAAGATTCCTTAAACCCAGTCATGTGTTTGGAAGCCCCACTATCAATCAACCAATCATTACAACCATGGGAGATAGTACCTGTGAGAGTAGAGATTAGAACATACTCTTCTTCACTTGATGAGTCATCATCACTTTCTGCCCTAGCCTTCTTCTTTGGAGGTTCATCATCCTCGGCAGCATGAGCATGGAACTTTCTTTTGCTGCCCTTCTTCTTCTTGCTGAAGTTGTTGTTATTATCCCTTTTGTTCTTGGGACAATCTGAAGCAAAGTGACCCTTCTCATTGCATGTGAAGCATCTTAGATCCTTCTTATTCTTTTGATAGGATCTTTTGTAGCGAGAGTGCTCCTTCTTGGGCTTTCTTCTTTTGGTGTGAGTTGCGAGAACTTGATCTTCACCTTCCATCTTTTCCTCACTAGCTACAAGTCTAGCTTCTTCTTGAGAGAATTCCTCCCATAGTTTACTGAAAGAGATCAATTTCTTTCTTGCACAGATTCCTTGAATAAAGGAGTCCCATGACCTAGGTAGGCCATTTAGAGGGGTCATAACAACTTCACCATTGTCCACTACTTCATCCACAGTTTCAAGTTGCTCCTTGATCTGAGAGACTTTGGAGAAGTAAGATTGAATGGTTTCTCCATTCAGCATCTTGACCCCTTTCAATTGATTCCGCAGAGTCATCTTCCGATTTATGTTCTTCCCTTCAAATAGCTTGGTCAAAGAGTCAAACATCTCCTTGGGTGTCTTTAGAGAAGACACATGGGGTATGAGATGGTCTTTGATAGAATCAGCAATGATTCTCTTTGCCTTGACCAAGTTCTTCTTATGCAATACCTTGGCCTCTTCATCCTCTGGGATAGGGATGTCTTCTTTTATATATGAGTCCAACTCATTCTCTTCCAGGATTAACCCAATCCTATACTTCCAAGCTCGGAAGTTATCAGCCCCTTCAAGCTTATCCTCAATCTTGGTGTGGTGAGACATCTTAAAGAGTACTTCAAATGGAAATAGAAAAGATTTAGGTCTTACCACTGGAAATGTTGAAAACTGGATCTGGTCCCGGATTAGGGTTTGTCGGAAAAACCCTAAAAATTCAAAATGTGAATTTCAATTTTATGAAAGGATAGAAAAATGTGCCTTGATGAGCTGATCAGCTTGGTGTATTCAAAATTTGAGATCAACAAAGCTTTACCCTTCAGATTTGTCTTTTTGTCCTCCCGGGTTCACTAGGGAGAGCCCTGAATTAGGGTTTGAGTTTCTTGGAGATCTACTCAGCCAAAAATCTCGATCCAAAGCTCTAAACTTTGATGTTTGCAAGGAGCTTCCAGCTATGTCTTCAAATTTTAGAAATTCCTATTTTGGTGGAAACCCTAATTTTTAGGGCCAAATCTGAAAATGCTCAGAATTGAAATCTAATTGGATAGATAGATAGATGCGCCTTGATGAGTAGAGTCAATCTACTATACTACTTTTCCAAATTCTGTGGAGAGAAACCCAATAAACAAGAAACTCAAGTTTTCGTCACTGCAAAATGTCTTCTTCTCAGGTTAGCTCTGACACCATGTTAAATTTTGAGCATTAATTCACATAACTCTAGGATCTTCACTGAGAGAATAACATATATAGTATATCAATGCATAACAATCACAATAAGCATGACAAGCATCACAAGAATCAAAAGCATGAGAGACAAGAGACACAGAGTTTCCGTGGGGAAAACCCTAAGGTGAAAAACCCCACAACTTCCTCAGAGATAGAGAGAGCAATGGCTCAACCAAAGTACAACCAAAATACACTGAGATAGTCTCCTAGTAGCAGATGATCCTCCTCCTCACTAGTGTGCCACTTTCTGAGTGAGAGAGAGATACTTTTCCGAATGATCTAAATAGAGGTCACCTGATCTCTATTTATACTAACTTGTTTGCCCAGTGACCTTATGGGGACGACTTGTCTAGCTAGGTACATCCATATTATAATATATATATTTCAGGGCCGACCCCACACATGGTGGTCTAATAACCCATCGGCAAGTACACACACTTGCGACACTTGTCAATCCACGTGACAACACTTCCTTATAGAGGAATAACACATCTCTAATAAGGGTACAATAAATATATATGAAATACATAGGTGAAATACATTCTGAAGTTACATATACATCAACATTATATTCATTCTAATATTCTTTGGGAAAAGTATATTATCTAGTAATTTATATGTGCATCTAGTGCCAAATCTTCAATGAAGGTAGCAGTTGCCCCTCTTGATCCTCATAGTACCCAATTAATTATTTGATATTGAAATAAAAGGTACTCTTAGAATGAATTTAGTAATCTCTATAGAAAATTATGCTCCTTGAAATTATGAAGCACACATAGATTATTTCAAAGTGGAATCTTGCAACCTTTTTTCCTCTAATGGAATTCATATAGGCAATCAAAATAGACATCTTGTAGATCATATCTACTACCACATATAGGTATTCATTATCTCTCATTATCCTAGGCAAGCCACCAAAAAAATCCATGGACATACTTTCCTACGGCCATGTAGGGACTAGAACTAGATTGTATAATACCATATTCTTGTTACTAGCCTTGTTTATACAACATAAAATACAACCTCTAATAAATATAACTACTTCTTTCATCTGATTAGGCCAATTAGCATACCTCCACAAATTTCCAACAATCTTTAGCACCAAAATGGTCAACAACATTGGTGATGGTGTGATCCACCAATATTAGTCGTACTCTTTTTTTCTTTTCATACACAAAGCTTTCCATCTTCTATAAATAAACCACCACAATTGTTTTGTAAATGAAAATTGAGAGAGGCATTGTATCAAATGTACTATAACTAGGAGCTAATAAGATATTCTAGTTATATACAATTGATGCTATATTAGGTTAGGTTAATAGATTTTATTTCCTAATTTTGACCTCAAATACAATAAATATTGAAGAAAAGCCTATGTTTAATCTTTAATTGAAATCAAAGTAGTACCATCTATAAATTATTGAAAACAAATAGAAACAATTTTCTCAAGATCAAGATGCAAATTCACATCCAATTTTTGGAATGGGTTATTTCAAGAATTCATAATTCAACTAAATTTTAATACAACATATCATCCTCAAACAGATGGCCAAATAGATAGGCTGAATCAATTTCTTGAGGATATTTTAAGGATGTATGCGATGGATAAGCCATCCAAGTGGTAGAATTATGTACACTTGCTAGAATTTGAATACAATAATAGACATCAATCATCATTGGGGATGAGTCCAGTTGAGGAATTGTATGGCAAAGGATGTAGAACTCTAGTGAGTAGGGATAGTTTAGTAAATAGGATATTGCTTGCGCCAAAAATTATCAAGGGCATGGAACATAAAATTGTTAAAATCAGAAAGAATTTAAAGGAAACTCGGGATAGTAAGAAGAGGTATGCAGATTTGAAAAGAATACACAAGGAATTTAAAGTTGGGGATCATGTTTATTTGGGAGTAAATCCAAAGAGAATTTCCCTAAATTTGGGAAGGTGTGCCAAGTTGGCACTGAGATATTGTGGGCCATTTGAAGTCATTGATAGGATAGGGTCAGTTGCATATAGGATTTCATTACCTTCCAACATGAGAGATCACAATGTTTTTCATGTTTCTTTGCTTAAGAAGTATGTACATGATCATAATCATGTATTTGGTTGGAATGTGATTCAGGTGGAACCTGAGGGAGAGTTCCAAGTGGAACCTATGCACATCCTCGATAAGAAGGTACCATTTCTCTGGAACCAAGCCATCTTAGAGATAAAGGTGCAATGGAAGCACCTTGGTCCTGATGAGGCTACATGGGAGATGGAGGATGCCATGCAAGAGGGATACCCATTTTTTTTCATTTTTTAGAACACCAAGGACGATGTTGTTCTAAGGGGGAGGGGAATGTAATACCCCCATTTTGACCCCTAGAATGTATTATCTTTCCATGTAAATCTTGTAAATATGTGATGTATGATTCCTAGTGTGGAGCTGAACACCAAGTTCCCACTAATGAAGACCCATATTATAAAGGCAAGTATTTTATATTTTGTAGACATGTGTTAGTAAAACATGGAAAAATGTAAATATTTATAAGTCAAATAAAATTCCAAGAGATGGAAATGGAAGTGACTTAAATCAGGGGCTATGTTATCCACTAAGGATAGGAGAGGGGTGTGTGGGATTAAATCCTCTATTTCCAAGTGTCATATTGAGAACCCTTGTGCCATTAATTGTAATCAACCACCCATATTAACTTCCTAGTTGATCTTTAATTCTATTGTAAGAAGATTGTTGAGAAATCAACCTAGGAATTTAATGGAGCATGGGTTGAACCCAAAAAAATTGTATGGTTGATTATGGGCTCATTTTCCTATAATGAGAATTCGATTTCATTAATGAGAATTCGTTGCCACTCATAGCCAATTCCCATCATTCCCAGCGGGCCATTGGTTTTAGAATTCAAGAGAAAACAAAAATCAATGGTAGAGAAAAACCTAGATTTCTGAGTGCTGGAAATGCCCAGAAAATCATGTGTTTGGGAAATATGAAGAGGGAATCCATATGGGTAACCTTTGGGCCAAAATTAGAGTGTACCTAGACCCAAAAATATATAGATATCTCAATTTTTTAGCCTAGGAAATTGAATTTCGTGGAAAAATTCATAATCAACAGACCATTGCATGAATAGGAAGTCAAGGGGGCTCAGGAACTTAGAAATACTTGATAAACCCAATGTAGGAAGAAATATATAGTGGCATAGTAGCTCGGGCCTTTATTTGACCACCTTGAATAGAATTGGAGGGAAGGGATACATGAGGGATCGTGTAGCAGAGTAGTGGACCTTCCTTGTGTTGGTTGTGGTAGGTATTATGGGTTCCAAGGCTTTCTAAGACCAATTGAGATTCCTAAAGCTTAGTAGGGAGCTCACTAGCTTAGTATTTTATTCTCGTGTCTTTCATCATTCTTGAAATACCTAGCTAGTGTGTTGGCTTAGCCTAAGAATTGATTTTTTGTGGTTGTGAGGGAGCCTATGTATTTCCTCCTTCGTGGATACATTTCCCAACTTGAGGGTTGCCTCTTAGTAGAGAGATAAAGTGTTGGAGCTCACTAGCTTAGTATTTTATTCTCATGTCTTTCCTCATGCTCAACATACCTATCTAGTATGTTGGCTTAGCCTAAGAATTGATTATTTGTGGCTATGAGGGAGCCTATGTATTTCCTCCTTTGTGGATACATTTCCCAACTTGAGGGTTTCCTCTTAGCAGAGAGATAAAGTGTTGGAAAGAGTGCCTACGGTTGGGTGGAATGTTTCTCTTCAATGGCCGGTTGCTTGGGAAACTTCATTGAAAAGATAAGTTTTTACTTGTTAATTTATTGTTGTCTATGAATGCAAAAAAAATTTGTATTATGAATAATTGCTATTTCATGTTGAAAATATTAGTATGGCCAAGGCTTGCATAGATAAATTAGATCTATGTAGTTACATGTGAATGAGTTCCCTATTTGTGCATAAAAATGTTAAAGATAAACATGGTTAATATCTATCATGGATTCTGGTTGTTGAATTTAATATGGAAGAGTGTTATTGGAGAAAAGAATTTTATCTCCCGAAGCCTCAAAAGTCACCAAGGTATTTGGGGACATGACACTCTGTATGTTGCATTGTGTGTGTGGTGTCCATTTTTTGTTTTTATTATATACTTTGGCCTACACGACACTAAGGAGGTTTGCATTAGTTTGGTATCATATTTGTGTACTCAGAATTGTAGACCATTAGGGGAATCTAGTCTACATCAATTGGTATAAAATAAAGTGGTTGTCATGCGAGAGAACAATTCCATCAAAGGGAAGTTCTAGGTAAAAATGTTTTGAGGGAGTTACAATTCTAGTAGAGGAAATTTTTTTAGAAATATAAGAGAATAAGTTTGAGTAAAGAGATTTTTGATAAAATAGGAGTAGACATTTGAGGAAGGGGTAAAATACTGCATGGTGATGCTGCAGTTGATGAATGTAGACTTGAGAAGATAGCTCAATCACTAAGGGTTGTCGAGGAAATGTTGGAAGCCATTAAGATGACTCAAGGAGAGGAGATGTAGCTAAGGCTCCTGATGATAGTGATGAAGAAACATAATTTGAACATCCCCAAGAAGAGGGTGAAGCACATGAGGACCATGGGGAAAGAATTATAAAATCCCTAGTAAATTTAAGAGGGAAACCCAATATGGAGGTAGCTACATATTCTGGAAGTTTGGATATAGAACAACCAATTGGTTGGAATAGGGACATGTCGAAATTCTTGGATATGGAACAAATTGACGATCCTAAGAGGGTAAAAATTTCTTTCCTTAATTTATAAGGTCACGAGTCCTTATGGTGGGACTATATATAGTTCGATATATTGAAGAAAGGAAAGTATAAAATTAGAAAGTGGTTAGAATGGTGGTTAAACTTAAAGGTAAATTTAGTTCTATTGATTCTATATAGAATTAATATAGGAAATTACACTGAATAATTTTATATACTATGCATTAGATATGGGCATTGTGACGAAGGAGAAGAAGCAGTGGATAGATATATTAATGTGTTGAAGTATGCTATTGAATATGAACTAAGTGTTGTGAGTATTAGGACTATTAGAGAAGCATACCATCTTGGAGGAACCATAGTAATAGGGAAAAGGTAAAATTTATAGGTAGAGGCAAGACTACATCTAACAGAAGACATAATAGTGGAACAAAAGGAAATGAGAACACCAGTGCTGGTAGTCGAAACCAGGAACCTAGAAGAAGCAACGAAGCCTACGAGGGAAAAGGACACACTAGTGGTCAATGAAACTTTAGTGGAAAGGGAACATGAACACCCACCATAGTTCGTTACAAGTGTCAAACATCTAGACACAAAGCATATGAATGTCCTAAACAATTTCCTGCTGCAAGGAGAAAAGAAAGTAAAACACATGTTATGAGGGGAGTTGAAGATGCTTCCAGTTCAATAGTTGGAGATAGAGTTGATGAAGCTCAGCTAGAATTTGGAGGAAAATTTATGACTAGAAGAACATTGGGAAACTTTATGACTAGAAGAACATTGTTAAATCCTACTAACCATCCAGAGGATGAACTGGACTAGAGAAAATCTATCTTCAAGACCACGTGTAGAGTTGGAGGTAAGTGTTGTTCTCTAATTAGAGATGGAGGAAGAACATAAAATTTAGTATCTACAAAGGTGGTAGAGAAGTTGAATTTAAGGAGTAGGCCACACCCATAGGCCTATAGAGTATGATGGTTGCAAAAAGGGAACCATGCCACTGTTTCTAACCATTGCTTAGTTAATTGTAAGATTTCAAATTATTATCACAATGTAATGTATTATGTAGTATATATGGATTCCTATAATTTATTATTGGGAATACCCTAGAAGTATGAAATAAATATGATTTATGATGGATTTAAGAATATTGTTGTGGTAAAGAAGGATGGAAATAAAACCAAGATTTTATGCCTAATGGAGAATAGGGGTGATGGGGGTGGTATCAGTAATTGTTTTTGAATAAGGGTTATGTTGTGTTCAACAAGGGAGTTTCTAAGAAGAATAGAAAATGAGTTGTTGTTTCGTAGTCATACTAAAAGGTCTTAGTACAAATGTACAAAATGAAGATATTCCCATGGAAATTGATGAAATGTTGTCTGGATTTAAGAAAATTTTTACTGAGGAGATGCCAAATGAATTAGCGCTTGTGAGGAGTCTATCACATCAAATTGATCTCATTATAGGTTCTCGTGACATTGATAGAGAATGAGGAGTTGAACCAACAAGATAAAGAATTGTTGGAAAGAGTACTAATAAGAGAGATTTTAAGTCCATGTGTAGTACCATATATACTTGCACATAATAATTGAGGATAATGGAGGATGTGCATTGATTCAAGGGCCATAAATAAGATTACCATTAAGTAGATATTTCTATTACCAATAATGTATGATATTTTGGATTGCTTGAGTGGAGCAAAGTACTTCACCAAGATTGATTTGAATAGTAGGTATCATCATATGAGAATCTAAGAAGGGGATGAAGGAAAACTGTATTCAAGACAAAGGAAGGGCTATATGTATAGCTCGTTATTCCATTTGGGATGATGAATGATCCCAGTACTTCTATGAGGTTGATGAATGTAGTGTTGAAGCTGTATTTGCGTATGTTCATGGTTGTTTATTTAGATGACATTTTTATTTTTAGCAAGGAAAAAGAGGAGCATCTTACACACTTGCGATAGGTGTTACATTGGCTAAAGCAAGAAAAGTTGCTAATAAACTTGTAGAAGTGTTCTTTTGTGAAGGAGGAATTGGTATATTTGGGGTTTGTGATATCTCAACAAGGATTGAAAATGGACTCTAATAAGTTAAGGCCAAACATAGAGTGGACAGTACGTAAAAGGGCAATAGAGGTAAGAATCTTTCATGGTTTGGCTAATTTTTATAGGAAACTTATAAGAAATTTCAGTGGCATTTGTACATAACTGAAAACTTGTATGAGGAAGGGAGAAATCCAATGGACTACCACTTCTCAAGGAGAAATAAAAAATTTGGAACAAAAGGTGATAGAGAGGCCAATATTAGCATTACTAGAGTTTGAAAAAGTTTTTCAAGTTGACTATGATGCTAGTGGCACAACAATTGGAGTAGTATTGATCCAACTAGGGAGGCCAATTGCATTTTTTAGTGAGAAGATAAATGAGGGAAAGAAAAAATATTCGGTTTATGACAAATATTTTTATGGAATTGTGCAAGATTTGAAGAAGTAGAGGCATTTCTTACTTCCTAAAGAATTTGTGTTATACACTGTGGTATTTAAATAATAAGTCGAGATTAAATCAAATATATATGAAGTGGATAGAGTTAATGTAGAGTTATACTTTTGTATTGAAACATATATCATGAAAGTCAAATAGGGTAGTTGATGCATTGAGTAGGAGGTCTGCACTATTGTCTACCATGACAGTGGAGGTAATAGGCCTTGAGGGGAATGAACAAACCCATATTTTGTTTGCAAAACTCTGATTTGAAAAAATTTAAACCCTAAAATGAATTGATAACTGAGATTGGTTCATTCTCGAGTATCGATGGCCGAAAAGACTCGCCTAGAAAGCCCAAAAAATATTTGGGATAAATCCCACAAGCACATCGGAGAAGAATCCAAAAGGAAATTCAAAGTAAATCCCGATCGGAGAAAAGTCATAGAGGATTTCGAAGAAAAATATGAGAGCACGTCAAAGAAAATTTCAAGAGGATGTTGGAAGAAATTCCAAGAGAATCATCGGACATGAAGTTCAAAAGAGTGCGTAGGATAAAAGACAACCAAAATGCCCTACTTTTTCGGCGACTTTGGGTCCAAAATCGGTTAAACTTTTGGGTGGAAATTGTTATTTTTGTGTTTTTGTAAATTTAGGAATTGAGAGTGCCCGTTCTAGACTAATTGTCTTGTTATCTCTAGGATTTTTTCTTAGACTAGTACAACCTTTACCTAGTTTTTATTCATTTTTTGACCTCAGTGTTTTTTCCCATTTGCTTAGTTTATACATTCCCTTCATTTTTCTTAAGTTTTATATTATCCTAGTCACATTTTGTCATATTTTCATAATTAAAATAGGATAAGGCTCTTGTTCATGTTTATTTTCAAATGTTTGGAAACATTACAATTCATCCATTTGATTAAAATGATAAATTGACAACATATGCCAAAATTTCAAATGTGAAAATGTTGTCAGTAGTGTAAAAATGCTGTCAGTATTGCAGAAATATGAAATAATGATTTAAATAGGGGTTTAAGTTTGTAATTATAATTTGGATTTATCATACTTTGAAAGGAATTATGAATATTCATGCATCTCATACCCCCATGAGGCGTGGCAGCCCATTACACATGCCAGATAGCACTTGAACAACACACAGTGGAGAATTTATGAAGGCAGATTTTTCTAGAAATGTCCTGTTTCGTCATTCTTTGTTAGAACCTATTGTGCCCAATCCGAGATGAATTTGGGAAAACTGAAGGATATTTTTATTCGTAATATATAGAAATACAAAAACCTGTCTCACTTTTTACACAGGTATCAAGGATTTAAAGATTCGCTCTCGTCATTTCAGCCTATTTTTCTGACTGCGGAAATTCCAGTCTGAGTCATATTTTTGCAGAGTTGATTATGGATAGCTGGAGAGGAATTTTTGAAAACTAAAAGAGGCTTTTCTCAATGAAGGGTTCATCTACAAAAACCTTTCTCAGTTTTTACACAGCTATTACAATTTCAAATATATCCAAGCATCTGTGGGACCAATTTTCCAGATTTTGTCAGAATTTTATTGTTACAAAATTCGTGAAGATAGCTATCTCAATTGATAAAATCAGCTCTAAATTTGAATTTGAGATTACATATCAGATTCCTATCCCTCATATCATGCAATCAAATCATATATTTGCACATTTTTAGTGGGTCAAAGACCAAATCCTAGATTTTGGATATGGAACTGATTTTCCAGAATTTTTGTATTCTTGTTGATATGACTAAGTGTAAATTCGACCCTAGGAGGTGTCATCTATGTATATTTTTAGTAAATAAGATCCAAACTATAAGGATATAGTTGTTATTTCATAGATCTATAAAGGTCATGTAAAATCATAGGGAGCATATGGGAGCAGGGGGCTCTTCTTTTGAGAAAGGAGAGGTTGGAACTTGAACAATATGATGGAAGTTCGGTTTTAAAAGCTATGTACAGCCATGTATGCTGTTTCTTATATTATCTTTTGCAGAAAATGACTGTTTTTTGAAGTAAATTATGATCTTTGAGCCTGTCTTGTTTCAATTTATGAAGTATATACTATCATTATTATGTCTATGCATGGTCTCAATTTCATGTTGTGATTCTCTTGACCAGTATATAACTATGCCCCTATTATGAAATGAAACTTGAGCTCTTACATTTGTATATTTATTATCACAGTCATTTTTCTGTTTCTGTTTGAGTATTGAAACTTCATATTATCCCTGTCATCTGATTTTGATTATCCAACCTAAAACATAGATTCATTTGCCACCAGAACATCATAATAATTACTGAGTAGATGTTTTATATCTACCATTTAAGATTTCCTTAAGCTTGAACCCCCATAGTCTAGGTTCAACTTTAGGGATAAGATCTTTTGGCGTCGTTTCCGGGGACGGAGGAACGAAGGTATACTTCCCTGGGCTGTACAACAACGAATATATCCAGTCTTTGATGGTGAACAAGGGATGGTGACGTCGTATTGACCATAGATTTTTCACCGAGAGACTCTAAAGAATCTAGAGGCGACTCCATTTATTCAAGGATCCAAAATGCCATCAAATGATCTAATTTCTGCCATGGTGGCTCGAAGGTTTTCACCTCTCGACTTTTCTGAATTTACTGGTTTCCCGCATCCAGTACCGACTATGTCAGAGTGGGGAGACTTTCTGCCTATCTTCCGAGAAAAGAAAGAAGACAACCCTGCAGAACACCTCCTTAAGTTTCATGAGTGCATGGATCTGCTAGATCTACTGCACGAAGATGTTCATATGAAGATGTTCATGTATTCATTGGATGGTGATGCACGTAAATGGTATTTCTCATTTCCTCCTTCCAGCATTTCATCCTTGAAGGATTTCCACACACTATTCCATCAGCATTACAAAAGGTATTTTTCTAGGGAACTTCTGCTTGAGCAATGTTGTGAAAAGTTCAAATCTTATATTCAGCAGACAGTAGTTGGTTCCTTGAATGATGAGCTTTGTGAAGATCTTGATGAAACAGAAATTAAGAATGTGAGTGAGTATTTCAATAAAAATATGGATGCAACTCTTTCTTTTTCTAATTCATGAGAAGAGGGTTTTCAAAATATGATTGATGATTGATAGCTATAGGTGATAATTTTCATGATGATCAAGAGGTTCATGATCTTCCAAGTGATACCCAGATTGCAGATACTTTTGACATTGTATCAAATGAATCTGCTATTCTAAATGGTCATGAGAAACAAGTTTCTTCTTTTGTGTATTCAAATGATAATGAGCAGATTGATATATCATCATGTGATCGTTTTGAAACTCAACTACCAAAATATAATAAAAGAGATGAAAAGGAGTTAGAGGAGCATCATGTTATGAATATATCCGAGCTTCAAAATTCAGAAATTTGTAAGGGTCAGCTATCTTCTAGTCCGATGATACTTGAAATTAAATAAAGATAACTTGCAGCAATTTTCAGATTTGCATACAAATGACACTGGCAGCAATTATGTAGAAAATAATATGCAAAAAACTTCATCCCGGCCATTGGAATTTTATCATGCTCTTCCAATTTATGATGAATATTCAAATGACGAAGAAACGAATTATGAATCTATACATATTGAATTTTTCAACAATCAACTTGTGTATGCTAGTTCTAAATCTGATGATGAGAAGTTACCAGATCTGTCTACTATACTTTCTTTTCCATCGAAGGTTAACAAACAGATTGAAGAACATCATGAAGCAGAGGTTACTGATATTCAAAATTTAAGAATTCATGAGGATCAACCTAAGTATGATGAGTATTTTGATGAAGAAGAGAAAAATTTTGAACCAGCGTGTAAAGAATTCTTCAGTGGCAACAAATTTGTGTTTGTTAGAATTGAAGGAGATGGAAAGAAGTTAAAAGAGCAGTTTGCAGAGCTTTCTTCTTCATTAATTGTTGATCAACTATCAAAAAAGATTAGTCAGCCTATTTTTTCCATTTCTGAACTTGGATCCGTAGCATACATTAAACAAAATATGATCAATAGTGACACTACCTTGCAACAACTTTCAGATTTGCAGACAAATAAAATTAGTAGCGATCATGAAGAAGGTAATATGCAGAAACAATTTGATCTCCAACTGGAACAATGTCAGGAGGAGCTAATTAAAGAGGAAGTGTATACATCAGTAGAAGAAAGTTATGAATCTGAGTTCTAGGGATATAGTAAAGGAGACCGGGATGAACTACATGATAAATTGTTTATACCTACTTCTTTATCAAATTTTGAGCAAATCAATAAGCTTATTTTACAAGGATCTATGGTTGAAACTAGTGTTGGTCAAGAAGAACATGGAGATTATGGTAACAGGACTGAAATTGTAAATGAACAGTTTGTTTCTTTACATCAGCTGCAATTTCACGATCCAATGGCCTTCTACATCAAGTCAGTATTTGCACAGTCTCAGAATGTGGCAGATTTCGGTATGACACTTTCTTGTAGTTGTGAGTTCAAGATGCTTATTAATTTTCAATTGTTCATGTCATTGTTTTCTTTTGTCCTCATCTGCTTATTGGAGGATCATTTTTGTAGTAAGATGCTTTCATGGATTTATTGGAAGTGTGAATATACTTGATCAGTTTGTATCTACTGATTAGTGTATATAGTGCACATAAATAAGCTCGTTTCAAAAGCAGTTGTTCTCATTCGGTATTTCAGTATTAGAGCAGTTATTTGGTTTTAGAATGGAATTGGCTTAAAGCAGAGATAGTTTGAATTCATTTTGCAGAATAGTGCTTTTACTTTCAAGACTTTCTATTTCAGTTTGATTTAGTATGTACTAGTTCTACATGAATAAAGACTCCATCCCAATGGAGACAAAACACTGGTGCTTCTTTTCTTGAGTTGCAGGGCAACTTCTATTTGCAAAGCAGGATCATTTAAGAATTTGATGAACAGAGTAGTTTTTTCAGTTTGTAGAGTATGGTTACAGGTTGCAGTGATGGATTGGAAAGGCACTTAGTCTACTTGTTCTTGGTAGCTTGCAAGGAGCATGCCATCCCCAAGCGGAGCCAGATGTTATCTCTAGGATTGTTTCTTAGACTAGTACAACCTTTACCTAGTTTTTATTCATTTTTTGACCTCAGTTCCTTTTCCCATTTGCTTAGTTTATACATTCCCTTCATTTTTCTTAATTTTTATATTATCCTAGTCACATTTTGTCATATTTTCATAATTAAAATAGGATAAGGCTCTTGTTCCTGTTTATTTTCAAATGTTTGGAAACATTACACTTCATCCATTTGATTAAAATGATAAACTGACAGCATATGCCAAAATTTCAAATGTGAAAATGCTGTCAGTAGTTTAAAAATGCTGTCAGTATCACAGAAATATGAAATAATGATTTAAACAGGGGTTTAAGTTTGTAATTATAATTTGGATTTATCATAATTCGAAAGGAATTATGAATATTCATGCATCTCGTACCCCCATGAGGCGTGGCAGCCCATTACACATGCCAGATAGCACTTGAACAACACACAGTGGAGAATTTATGAAGGCAGATTTTTCTAGAAATGTCCTGCTTCGTCATTATGTTTTAGAACAGATTGTGGCCAATCCGAAATGAATTTGGGAAAATTGAAGGAGGTTTTTATTCCTAAGATATAGAACTACAGAAACCTATCTCACTTTTTACACATGTATCAAGTATTGAAATATTCGCTCTCGTCATTTCAGCCTATTTTTCTGACTGCGGAAATTCTAGTCTGAGTCATATTTTTGCAGAGTTGATTATGGACAGCTGGAGGGGAATTTTTGAAAACTAAAAGAGGCTTTTCTCAATGACAGGTTCATATACAAAAACATTTCTCATTTTTTACACAGCTATTACAATTTCGAAGATATGAAAGCATCTGTGGGACCATTTTTTCAGATTTTGTCAGAATTTTATTATTGAAGAATTCATGAAGATAGTTATCTCAATTGATAAAATCAGCTCTAAATTCGAATTTGAGATTACAGATCAGATTCCTATCCCTCATATCATGCAATCAAATCATATCTTTGCACATTTTTAGTGGGTCAAAGACCAAATCCTAGATTTTGGATATGGGACTGATTTTCCAGAATTTTTGTAATCTTGTTGATATGACTAAGTGCAAATTTGACCCTAGGAGGTGTCATCTATGTATATTTTTAGTAAATAAGATCCAAACTATAAGTATCTAGTTGTTATTTCATAGATCTATAAAGCTCATGTAAAATCATAGGGAGCATATGGGAGTAGGGGGCTCTTCTTCTGAGAAAGAAGAGGTTGGAACTTGAACAATATGATGGAAGTTTGGTTTTAAAAGCCATGTACAGGCATGTATGTTGTTTCTTATATTATCTTTTGCAGAAAATGACTGTTTTTTGAAGTAAATTATGATCTTTGAGCTTGTCTTGTTTCAATTTATGAAGTATATACTATCATTATTCTATCTATGCATGGTCTCAATTTCATGTTGTGATTTTCTTGACCAGTATATAACTATGCCCCTATTATGAAATGAAACTTGAGCTCTTACATTTGTATATTTATTATCACAGTCATTTTTCTGTTTATGTTTGAGTATTGAAACTTCGTATTATCCCTGTCATCTGATTTTGATTATCCAACCTGAAACATAGATTCATTTGCCACCAGAACTTCATAAGAATTACTGAGTAGATTTTTTATATCTACCATTTAAGATTTCCTTACGCTTGAACCCCTGTAGTCTAGGTTCAACTTTAGGGATAACATGTCCAATTTTAAAACTACCCAGATCATCCAAATTGCGATCTAGACACGACGAGTCAGAGGTGTTTTGGTTAGTATACAACTCCTCAAAAGAGCATCAAAAGAAATTCCGATAGAAGCATCAAACCTGGATTCCGACAGAGCAACAAAAGAGATTATGAAAGAACCATCGGTCCTGAAGTCCAATAGAGAATCATAAGAAAATATGAGAGAAGCATCATACCTGAAGTTTTATAGAGCATCAAAACAAATTATGATAGAAGCATCAGAGGAGAGTCCAATAGACACATCGAAGGAGAATTTGATAGAGCATCAAAAGAGGATATTGAGCAAACATCAAAAGAAGATCTCAAAATAGCGTCGGAGGAAGATTTCGATGAAATGTCAAAGGAGGATCCTGATAGAAGCATCAAAGGAGAACCAAACACAGCATCAGAGAAGGATCCCGATAGAAGCAATAAAGGAATATCCTAATAGAGCATCGGAGGAGGATCCCAAGCGAACATTGGAGGAGGATCCCGAGAGAGCATCATAAAAAGATCCTGATAGATAATCAGAGGGGGATCCCGATAGTAAATCAAATGTCAGAAACAACTAAGGTTTAAGTAAAAACATCGAAAGTTGTTCAAGCACCATTATTTGCACAAATTTCTAGGATGCAGCCAAATTAAAATGTAGAAATTTTGAATCCCGTAGTGAATCCAAGTGAGAAGAGAATGCAAATGACTTAAACTCCAGCATAAAAGAGAAGGGCCATGGCTCGAGATTGAATAAATGAGCAGAGATCCCACAAGATTTTGCATAAGGGGATGCATTTATCAGATATGGCATTACTTGGGCATCTCTATGTTTTTTTAAGAGGGTGATAGGGAAGGTAAGATGAAGAACTGAAGAGATGAAAGATGAAGGCTGAAGTTAGCTGTAGTAGAAGGTGGATGAGCCACCCAACCATCATGGGTCAAAAATGAAGACTGAAACAACTCAGGAGAAAAAACAAAAGAGAAGAAGCATAAATTGCAAAGAAAAATGAGCAACAACTCATTATATATTTCTCAAAGATTTTTTATTTCCCACCAATAGTTTTCACTCGTAAGAAATTTGATATGTTGTTTATTAAAAGGAATACCATATTATGAGAAGAATATTTATGGGATATTATGTTGAAGTGGATTGAAGAATCAAGATCCCTCCTATGAGGAAGATTAGAAGAAGAATGACGCAACATCATTATCTATCATTCGACAAGGCTTAGATGCCAGTATGTTACCCAGAATTGAAGTAGAAACAACCTCCAAGGAATCTTGGTGTATTATAGAAACATAGTACATTGAAAGGGGGAACAACTATTTGCAAAATGTTGCCACGCTAAAAAAAACTCTGTGTATAGAGAAGAGCAAGACCATATTGTTGATGGTGAATCCCAGAGTGCTTAGTCAGATGTGGATGATGGTTGTAGAACTATCAATATAATATAGTAGTTTGTTCTTTGGTAAATCCAATAATGTCTATTATTAATGATCATGATGAAGAAACTGTCAATGAAGCAATATGTTTAGACAAAGTAAATCCTACTATGTAGGTGGATGATGAAGAAGAAGATGATGATGAAAATGACCTCTCAATAGCAAAGGTTGAAGCATTTGAAGTATGATGAGGAACAATTTTCAAATGAAGGTTAGTTGATTGTGTTGCAACAAAGGAAGCTCATTGATGTGATGTTTGGAGAATGAAGCCTACTTGAAGAAGAATGCTAAGTAAATGCTGAAAGACATGGAAAGGATGCAGGTAAAGATGAATTTATGGCTTGAAAAGTCCATAGAAGATATCCTACTTTATGAAGGAGAGGCTCTCACAATTGAAGTAAAAACAACATAACCATTGCACGTGAAGCAAAAGAACTAGATGAAGAAGAAGACAAGGTTAAAGAGGATGTGCCATAGGGCACACTTTATTTTATTAATGGTCTATTTGATTTTCCAGGCATAGAAGTTGAAGAATGTTTCCATATTGAAGATGCTGCAATAGAGGAAGATGGCATGAAGAGAGACTGTAATATTGAAGATCCTATTGAAAATATATTTATGAGATAGAGTCTTGAAGAGATTCGGTTTTATAAACCATTGTTGAGTTGTGATGAGGGTGATAGTATGTCACATGATGAGAACATAAGGTGAGTTTCAAGTATGCCCACATTACAACATTTGAAGTTTGAAATTACGGCCCACTGTATGAAGATGATCAAGAACAATTGGCACTGCATTTTGCAGCTGAAGCTGATGATAGCGGGTTTGAAGAATATGAGGAACTCAAGAAAGTACTGAGAATCTTAAAGAAGAAGAAACGCCTGAAGCCAAGTAGCTACACCAAGAAGAAAATGAATCGAGAGTTCAAAGTATATATGGAGTACGAAGAAGAAGAAAAATAAGAAGAAGAAGAAGAAAAAGAAGAAAAAGAAGAAAATATTTTGGAGCAACAAGTACAAGAAGAAGATGCATTATCACATAGCAAGGAGTTTGGAATAGCAAGGACAATAAGAAGTTGCATCATCACATAACAACAAAGAAAGTGAAGTTGAAGATTTTTGACAAGTAGACATTCATATTTGTGATTTTTGATGTAAGGATTAGAAGCAGTCTATTTTTGCAGCATACATTGTATTTAAACCAGCCTAGATCCAAATCCTAGGCTCCATCAAGCGCCGAGAGGGATCAAATCTCCCGAGGTGCAAACCTCTTCTCAGGTATTGCACTCAAGGAGCTTTTCGAGGAGAGGTTTGCACCTCGGAGATTTGATCCCTCTTGGCTCTTGATAGAGCCTATGATTTGGATCTAGGGTGGTTACTTTTTATGTAACATTACTCCACAAACGTTACAAGATCTCCCTCATATTATTACTATTTACTTTTTATTAGATGTAACCTTACTCCACAAACATTACAGTATCTCCCTCATATTACTACTTTTTACTTTTTATTAGATGTAAAGTTACTCCACAAAGGTTACCAGATCTCACTCATACTGAGCTCTAGAGTGCTTCTCAACACAAAAATTAATTAATTAGCTAAATCATTCTAGAGATGTCTTCCCATATGTATTTAAGTAGTTTATAAAGTAATAGAAATAGAATGAAGTGTTGTGTGCCTTTGCTTTGAAATCTAATATGGTAATGCGAGATTTCACTTGAATCTTAGAGCTATAAATAGGGTATCTCCATTTGCAGCTGCTAGGTTATAGAGGCGGCCATCATGGAGAATCATATTTATCATTGATTATAAACTTTAAAACATAAAAGTCAAGAGGCCAGCATGGAAAATTGGCATCGCCCGCAACCTCGCCGGTTGGTTTCCATAAAGCTGTTTGAAAACGATATTATGTTTACGACGTTACGATTCTTTATGATGCTTAACCCAAAGTCTTTCAAGCTCGTGCATTGTTTATGCCGTTTAATGCTTCGTTTTGCGAGCTCACAAATTGCTTAATCACAAGTTGGGACGACTTCCATCTGGGCCAGCTCGAGAGACGTTCACTCCACGCGACAGAGAGAGTACGTCGAAATAATTAGAGAAATTCGGTACCAAGTTCGTTGTATTATTATATTCGTATATGGCGGTTGTCGAGTTTTATAAATTGGGAGAGACCTCTCGGAAAGATCAAGAGCGTTCAATATGGATCGCATGAAGTTTATTTGTTGTGTATTGATGCTGCTAATTGGGATGTTCTTCACAACAGCGACTGCAAGAGGCTTTCCTGTTCTTAACTCAGGTACGTCTGTACTCATGACGATTAATGTTGAAAGCCAATATTAATTCAGTTATAGTTTTTTTGTTGGTAAAAGAATCCCAATTATATATGATTGGTTAGTTTGTGATATGAGAAACCACAACCCAGAAACATTTAAATCATTTCAAACTCTGGATCACCTAACAAACAAAACCCAAGCCCCTTCGACAGGAAAGATCCCATATTACTAATATTGTTGAACAGATTTGGTTGATGCAGGTATTGTGAGATTCCAAGCGACCGGCGGTCGAGGTATTGGTGAGAAGCTGAAAATATTTGGGATGATGAAAGGCTTCAGATTAATGGAGAAAGAGGATGAGCTCCATCGCTCGTGGAGATTGGCATCGAGACTACGAAGGACGGTCGGAACTCCGCCTGCTCCTCAGCAGAGCCGTTCAAAGTCGTCGAGCTATCATGCCCCTGCCGGCATCGCTTCACCAACGGCACTTTAGCTTCCCATGAGAACAGTGCATATTGCTGTGAAAGCTTGTTAGAATGATGCACTCAACTATGCATTGCTGTGATATTGATGCCCTAAATTAGTGCAAAAAGTCCATTACAGGCTATAACTTGTGGAATAAAACTGTCGTTATTTTAAAAACCCAACGTTTCATATTCCATTAAATTGAGTTGATCAGTTCATCTTGAGGGGATCACAATGTAAATTGAGTTGAGTTCATCTTGAAGGGATCACAACGTAATGATCTAACTTATAATCTAAGTCTCTTTAATTCGGTGCCATGGTTTCAATTTGATTTATGAACAATTTTATTTGCTTAAAGATGCACTTTTCTTTATATCCGTGGGTGACTTTAATCTCATCATGGCAATTTGTAACAGCGTAAGTAGGGGCCAACCCATGCCATTCCAATTTTCTCATTACCAACCTCACTGAATTACCAAGTCTCAATCTATAGGCAGTCACAACCTAATCCGGGCAAATTTTAACTTTAAACAAAACTTATATGAATCTTATGCATATGGGGAGATTTTTTTTAAGGCCAATGTTAGGTTTGAAACATTGAATGAGTCTCAATCTATAGGCAATCATACCGTAATCCAAGCCAATGACAACTAAGAGGAATTTTATACCTACAGGGAGACTTAGTCTATGAATTTTATACATATGGCAAAAATTTAATGTAAATGTTAATGAAAGTCAAAGTATATGTGTTTAAACAATTTATAGGAATCTTTACAATTGTAGGCATTTATATCTTAGAATTTGAGATCAATTACTTTTCCTAGATTGCATGAGGATGAAACAAGTGTACTAGTGGATAATTGGTAGTTGTTACATGGATAACTCTTAGTTGATGCATATATAGCTAGTTTACATAAAGTGAGAATTAGATTTAAACAACCTAGATGAATCTTAAACATATAGTGGAGACTTAAATTTAAACCACTTATAAACAACTTATAAGAATCTTTTATATGTGAGGAGAATTTAATGTTAACCATCGTAGCATAATTGGGCCTTATTGGTATTTCAGGTATGGAAATTTCTAACAAATTCAAATTCAGATTCTTAGTAATGGAAAATTAAAGTTTGAAAACCAATTAAAAAAAAACAAACGTAAACACTATTAAATATAAATACCATTCAACTTATACTTTCTTATTAAAATAATTATTAATAACTAATTGCCGTCACTCACACTTGCCGTATGACACGTTGTTGAAATTATATGTTTTTGTTTTTTAAATATATTTGATTTTATGATATAAATTTCTATGTACATTTATCATATATTTTTTAATACTCGATTAAAAAATATTATATATAAGTAGTCTACTTTTTTATTTTATTCATACTAAATTTTTTAATTAGATATTTTATTGTGTATACAATGTATTTATTACATCTGTATTTGTACTCGAATTATATTAATATGATGTTAACTTTAAAAAAAATTATAATAAACAATTTATAAGAATCATAAACACAATTTATAAGAATCTTTAAAATATATTTAATTATTAATATTTAAGTCATTCCAATTTTCTCATTATTAAATGTAACTTATAGGAATTTAATATATATATAGACATAATATTTTTGTTATTAACAATTATATCATTCAAATTTCACATTATAAAAACCTTATGACTAATGTCGCAATACCATTAATTACACCTCATTTATTATTATTTTATATATATATAATTTTTATTAATACCATTTTGTATTGATGTGTTTCTTTTAATTTTATTGCATCCAGTATTTCCATTTAATTGTATCGCATCACATAATCCCTTCACATATCACATTCATATAGAGATATAAGATATTTCGAAATCAAATCTTTAGCATTTAATTTTTTTTAAACCAAATGACAGCATATTAATATTAATTCGTTTTAATTTAGGGGTCTTCAAAAATATTTATTCATGATATAATTTAGGGGATACAAGAGGTTTTTCTGGTATGTATTTGTCTTTTACAATATGATATTATATTTATGTGTTTTAATATAAGGTGTTTAAAAAACTTTTTATGGAGAAATAAGTATGTAATATGGTAATTTTGAAGAAGATGTTATTAAAGCTGGTAAGTATATATGATTTGGAATAGGATTTTGCATAATAATTTTGGATTTTGTATTTAAAAATTATGTTTTAAATTTAATATATTAAAAAAAAATAGTGTAATGTATATTACTATTAATTTCTATTGATTTGGTTTAATTTAAGTAGCTTTATTGCCTATAATGAATTTTATTGGACATCCTTTTAGATAAGTGTTTTTTTTTAAGATTATATATTATTATTTGTTTATATTATATATAAACAAATATAATTATAAAGAAATATAAAAAAGGAATCTTTAATGGAGGATAGGAAATATTACTAAATATTTTGTTATGAGTTAGAAACACTGTGACCAACTTGTAGGTGGTGTAAATATTATGTTAAATTTCACGAACTCAAAGAAGAGATTTTAAAAGAGAGTTGATGAGTATTTGGCATATGCTTAAATGTTATATATTTAATTAATATAAATGAAAATGATTTTAAAAGGTTTGAAAGAAGTTATATAAATTAAATTGTAGATTTAATTTATTGATAGAGAAAGTTAAAATTAATAAAATCATTAAATTTATTTTTAATAATATGATATTATGTTTTAAGAAGTAGAAATATTATAATGATGTTATTATGAATTTTATTATTTAAAAATAATAAAATTATTTATTTTATAAAAAGAAAATGATGGATTAATGATTTTATATATTTTTTTATTATTCTAAGTTTATTTTATTTATATATAATTGAATGATTTATCTTTTTAATTATGATTATTAAATATTGTAAAGCTCAAATAAAATGAAAATAAAATACAGTTAATATGTCATTTTAATTTATTTTTTATAAAATTAAAAAAATAATTAATTTTTCCATGCTTTTTATAATTATTCGGTTAAATGGTTCTATGAAGATATAAGTGTTGAAGATATGAGTTCAATATCTAGGCATACTTATCTTGACTTGAGTGTGTGTTCTTAATAAGAATTGGTGTGTTAGTTAATTTAAATTAACAAATTTTTAATATTTTTAAATGTTATAAAAGTATGGTGGGTTTTAATATCTTTAATGAAAGGAGTCAATTATGGAAATCTATAAGAACAATGATGTGATGGTTTTTTCTGTGTTTTTTTCATTTTTTTTTTTTGCAAAATTGATATTTTTCAAATACAATTGATCGACTTACCCTATTATCTTATGACTAACACAAGTAATGGAAAAATTACTTCTCTCTCTCTTCTTCTTTTTTTACACAGATCCTATCTCACGGGTTTTCTTGTCCCTACGGGCCATAATAGGGTTTAAGGTGACTGGCATTGATTACTACCTTCATTTTCTTTCCCACCAAAGTGGAAAGCTTTCATGCACCTGCTTCATTCTTAAATAGGATCCTAAATGGAACTACCACCTCATGCCCAAATTTCCTAGGTTATTTAAAAATTTATTGTCATACATCAGTACCATCACGCCATGTTCCAAGGTATTACTCTTGATGTTAGTAACATGCCAGGATTTTTGTCGATGCTTCTCAACGACTTGATTGAACCCTGCAATGAACCAGTTTTCTTTTAGTACTATAATATCTACCAATCTGCACACAAGTGATTCATCATTTGTCATCTTTTTGGAAAGAGCTATGTGCGAACTAGGTACCACAAAATCTAGCAGCATGAATTCTTCCTTTCCATACACCAATATGAATGGGGTATTCTTTGTGAGCCTCTCATATGTTGTCTTGTATTCCCACAGTACTGTTAGAATGTGTTGGTTCTATTCGTTGTGTTGGATGTTACAAACCTTTGTAACCACCTATTCTAGAATCTTATTAAATGCTTCCACTATGCCATAATCCCAAGGATGATATACTGTACTTTTCTGGTGGTGTATCACTCTTTTGTTAATGATCGGATAGTCAAGTTCAAGAAATGTGCTCCTTGATCACTCATTAGCACCTTTGCGCATCCAAATCTAGTGATAATATGCTCAAAGATTAACCTCACAATTGTCTCTGTAGTACAATATTTCACTGGCGTAGCCTAACCATCTTGTCAGGTACTTTGTCGTAGTGATGATATACCTTGCACCAGTTCTATGCGTTGATGGGTTGATCGGAACCACAAAACCAATATCCCATTTTTTGAATGGATCAAGCATAGTAACAAGAGAGGCATCTCATCCCTGTGTGACGGCTTACCCACTCGCTAGCAAACATCACATAGTTTTTACAATAGGTCTTAGCTTCTTGGAGCAGCGAAGGCCACCATAGCCCTGTGCATAGCACCTTATGCGTAGTAGGATTCCCTACATAGTGTCCTCCCACTATACCTTCATGTGATTCTCTAAGAAGAAGTGGTCTTTCATGCTCCAAAACACATATGTGTGAGATACCATCAAATCCCAACTTGTAGGGTTATCCTCCAAACAAATGAAAATCTATGCTACGTGTTACCAACTGTCTGTGATGTGCAACAATGTACTTTTTCAGCACATGACTCGAGACCAGGAATTTTTCAATCTCATTAAATTGGTTTGGTATATCCTCAGTATAGAACAAGTGCAAGTCTACTAGATTTTTGTCCAATCTACCTCCTTCCTCACCTGATCCGATTCTTGACAGGCAATTGGGCCCAACATTATGCTTTCTCAACTTAACAACAACTTCAAATTCAAATTCTTGAAACAGAAGCAACCATCGATAGATGCGCCACCCCAACACTTGATTATTAAATAAGTACCTCAAAGCATAGTTGTCTTTAAAGAACTTAAAGGAACTCCCCAACATGTCATTGCCGATACTTCTATAGTGTGTATGCCATCGCCAAGCCTTCTCGCTTAGTCATGGTATAATTCTTCTCGGAGGTGGACAACTTCTTGCTTGCAAAGGAGATAGGGTGACCAATGTCTCCTTCATCGGGATGAGGTAAAAATACTCCCAACACAACTAATGACACATCTACATGCACATGGAATATGCGCATCCAATTGGTAAATATGAGAATTGATGCAATCACCAATTTCTCCTTCAATGTGTCCAACTCCTGCTAACACTTTGACATCCATTCATAGATGAAATCCTTTCTCAACATCTCCTCCAATCGTGTTGTTATGGTGGCATATTTTTTGATAAACTTTCTATAGTAGCCAGTGTGGCCCAATATTGTGCACAAGCCTTTCACATGTGTTGGGGTGGACAAATTGACTATCACTGCAATCTTCATTGGTTCGACAAATAGACCTTCCTTGCACACAACATGCCCCAATAATATACCAAATGGGGTGCAAAAAATGCACTTCTTTAGGTTTAATTAAATTTGCATCTACCTCTAGCAATCTAGCATTAGGCACAAGACCTCTAGGTGATCTTTCAACAAACTGAACACTATCCATTCTTCAAGATATACTTCTAGAAACTTATGCATGAACTCTTTAAACATGGCCACGACTGATTTGAAAATGACATGATCTTTATAACCATTATTTGCATGTGAAAGTTTGAATGCTTAAATTCATTAAAAAGGCTTCAAAATGACAAAATTAGAGAGCATAATTGAAGCACATAAATACATAAAATATATATGCAAACCATGAATTGAATACAACAGATAATAACGGAGTTCACCCTTCTTAGTACACGTCTCTGGGCCACTTCCAATGACAAGGTCGAT
Source organism: Larix kaempferi (assembly GCA_027924585.1). NCBI lineage: Eukaryota > Viridiplantae > Streptophyta > Pinopsida > Pinales > Pinaceae > Larix > Larix kaempferi. Next base: position 2,958,822 of record BSBM01001155.1, on the reverse strand, counting down.
CTTATTAAGTCTGCAAAGCTTACAAATATAATTTTCTGGAAACACTTATAAGTTCTGTCAGTCAAACTCATAAACAGACTGCACCACTGCATTCCTCTCAAAATTTTGAGAAAAATGAATATAAAGTCGACTATATATTCCTGAGGCCTCCTCTCGCATGCAAATCAAGAAAAAATTGCCCCTACAATTGTACGAATTTCGCCTCAAGAACTGTGCACATTAATGAATGTACGGACCTCAGGAACTATGCCAAAATGCCTCGAGATATGTGTAAAACCTACCTCGGGATCTGTGCATAAATGTATCTGGATCTGTGCCTATACTATGCATTGGGATATGTGCCAAATGTGCATGTCCTCTGTCTCAGAATCCGTGCAGAAACCATGGTTTTATAGCGTTTTTGGGTGGTTTTAGGTGCGCTTTTTGGAGGCCACACACCTATTTTTGGCCCAAAATCCTTGACAAAATTATAAGCAAATCCCACCTCTTACCACCCCATGAATGAGTGTTGGCCCAGTGGTAAGGCAGTGTGTTATGGGGGTAGAGGTCCTGGGGTCAAACCCGCAAGCCTCTCCCCTACCTTCGTGATTTTTTTGAACCGTTTGAACAGTGGTTTGTTGGAGTTGGATTGTGCGGTGGTGTTGGTGTTGGAATCTATTTGTTGATTGGCATTCCATGTTTGCGGCCTCGGTGTTGGCCACGGGGTTGAGGGCCTAGCCCTTGATCCCGCCCTTTCCCCCAATGCACTAACTCTTGAACTTCATATACCAGTTGCAACCTTATACTATTAAGAACTAGTGTTTGGACTCTTGGCTAGGAGGGCTCAGTGGAGACTTTGGAGGCCTTGGAGGTCATGGGTTAAATTCCCATTGTCTCCAATACATTTTGGTGTAATGTATAACTTGTGGACAACAAGGATGCCACATGGAAGTCCCTGATTGGTCCACGTATGTGCCATATCATCATAACTTGTCCACGTGGAACCCTATGGGGCTTCCACATGTCAATAATGTTGAGTTGTCCATGCCACTTGGCACCATGTGGGTGTGCCACGTGGCCCCCTTTTTTTGTCCTTTTTTACATCATTTTCACCCTTTTGCTAGATTTTAGAAACTCAATAACGTTTGCGCCCAGAGGCCATTTCATGCGAAACGAGCATTCTCGGAAATCTATTGACGAGCTCTACGTGTCTGTAAGATTATTTAAAAATTTTGAATACTTTCATTTTGATCGAACTCTGAGATCCTCCTGGATCAAACCTTCCCACTAGGAAGCTTTAGGACCACCAAAAGACTAAATCATTCAGAATCCAAGTGAGGACATGTTCGTCTCACTTGTTCCGTATAATTTTTTCATTATTCCTAGAACCTATACATTTGACTCATCATAATAACAATCAACATTGCACTGACATTGTTAAGTACATTAATCCCTTTTTCAACCAAATCTACATTCAATATTGTTGGAATCAACTATATACTGTTGATCAGTAGAAAGATTAATATCGAAATTGAACATATGAAAGAGATTGTACCCATATCATTCTTATTTTATACCATAGGAACACTATCAACCATAATAGATGTATTGTGATGCAGCGACACTTCCTTTTCATGCTTAGGATTCTTTTCTTCCTTGAATTGCATATACACAAGTGCCAAATTACGACTTGCATTAACAACCCTTTTCAGTTGTTGTGTAGTTCCCAATGATCTGTCATTTTTAAATGAATGCGAATGTACTATATACTAAATTCCTTCCTTAAACAAATGATATTGATTATGTTATCTATAGAAAATTTCCTTTCGATCATATAAATACGGGCTACCCAACACAACTCCATAGATATCTAATGGAACCACATCAAATTCAACTTCTTCTACAAACTTGGATGTAATTGCAAACTTTAGATAACATTGCTTTTACTTGTAATATTTTATCTTTGCATACCCAATCTAATGGATAAGGTTTCCTTTGTGGTTTTGTTGTTAATCCCAATTGCTTAACTACTTCTTTTGAAATGAGATTAGCTTGGGATCCACTATCTATGAGCGTGTCAATCTTATTTTTTTTTGTAATTACCCTTAGATGAAACAATGCATTCCTTTTTCTATCCTTAGAACTGTCATGATCTTTAGAAGTAGAAGCACATTAAGAGCCAATGTTAGAATCATTACCAACAATAGCTTTACCTTTCACACCTACAATTGATATCTTTGTTTTGTCCTCTAAATCTGATCCAAGGTCCTCAACAATAATCGTGGCCGTTTGCTTCCCTTTCTGATCCTTAAACCACTTCGGTTTCAATTCTGGATGTAGCTTCCAATAGTGTTCTACATCATTTCCATCTCTCTAAGAATGAGAACATGAAATTTTTTTATCCCGTTTCTTCACGGTAGTTGTATGCTTGCTCCTCCCTTTGTCCTTGCTTTATTTCAACTTACTGGATTTAGCTGAGTGATTTTCATCATAGGTATTCTTCCATTTAGATTCAATATGTGTAGCTTGCACACATATCTCATCAAGGCTTGGAGGATTAACATAAGTATTGTATGACGCAAATAACTATGTAATCCTCCAGTAAAATTGAGAATATTTTCTTGAGTGTAGAGAGAGGTATACACAAAATCAAATATCTCTTTCTGAATTCCTGAGTTTATTCTTGTACATTCTGACCTTTACCTTGCCTTAAGTTTTTTCAATCCATCATGGCTTGCTGTATGTAGCCTAATGGATAAAATTTCTTCTTTAATTCAACAGTAAATTCTTACCAGGAAGAAATAGTTTTACCTTTTCTAAGGATGCCTTCCGGTGTCTTACTCTCCCACCAGATGAGTGTAGTGCCTCCAAGGTGGAAATTAGCCAATTGGATATTTGCACTATCATCTACAAGCTTCTGGATATTACAATACACCTCAATATGCCTGATCCAATAATCTAGCTTTTCTACGTTAATTTCACCATTATATGTAGGCAAATCAAACTTAATATCAAGTTTCAAATAAGGCAAATCAGGCTTAGTCTTCTCAGGTTGTTTCTTTGGATTTGAAGAAGTAGTACTGGAACTTTCAGAAGAGGAAGAATAAGATGGAGAAGAAGGATCAGAAGGGTCTCCTCATTTTCCCGAAGCATTATCTTCTTCTTTCTCCTTCTTCATTTTCTTCTTTTCCAATATCTCTTGATAATATGCAAACAAATTTTCTACTCAGTCTTCCATCTGATAGAAAGCCTTGCGGAAAGCCTTATCATCTTCTTTTCGGTAGTCTTCATCTTCCATTTTCTTTCTTCTTCTTGAACCAATTTTTGGATCAATTTATTCAAGCTCTCCTTCACCTCTCTGAATGCTTGCTCTTGTTAACATAAACAAACTCACAATGCAATGGTTAAGCTTCCCTTATACTAAACTTGATCTAAAAATGACAGGATCTTTATAACCATTATTTGCATGTGAAAGTTTGAATGCTTAAATTCATTAAAAATGCTTTAAAATGAAAAAATTAGAGAGCATAATTGAAGCACATAAATAAATAAAAGAGATATGCAAACCATAAATTGAAGACAACATATGATCACGGAGTTCACCCTTCTTGGGCTACGTCTCCAGGCCACTTCTAATGAGAAGGTCGATCTTATTAAGTCTTCAAAGCTTACAAATATGAGGTTTTGGAAACACTTCTAATTTTTTTAGTCAAACTCAGAAACATACTGCACCACTGCGTTCCTCTCTAAATTCTGAGAAAAATGAGTATAAATTCGACTATATATGCCTGAGGCCTCCTTTGGAACGCAAATCGAGAAAAATATTCCCCAGCAATTGTACAGATTGTACGGATTCCACCTCAGGAAGCATGTCCATTAATGACTGTACATACCTCAAGATCTATGCTAAAATCCCTCAGGATCTGTTCCAAACATGCCTCGGTATCTATGCATAAATGTCTTAGGATTGGTGCTCATACTGTACAATGGGATCCAGTCCAAATGTGTTTGTCCTCCATCTTGGAATCTGTGCACAAAACGTGGTTTTATAGCATTTTTGGGTGGTTTTGGGTGTGCGGTTTGGTTGGCCATGCACCCATTTTTTCCCCAAAATATAACACAAAATTATAATCAAATCTCACTGCTTACCACCCAATGAATGGTTGTTGGCCCAATGGTAAGGTGGTGTGTTATGGGGGCAGAGGTCTTGGGGTCAAGCCCGCAGGCCTCTCCCCTATCGTTGTGGTTTTGTTGAACCGTTTGAATGGTGGTTTGTTGGTGTTGGAATGTGTGGTGGCGTTGGTGTTGGACTCTATTTGTTGGTTGGTATTCCATGTTTGCAGCCTCAGTGTTGGCCATGGGATCGAGGGCCTAGCCCTCGATCCCACCCTTTCTCCCAATGCACTAACTCTTCAACTTCATATATCAGTTGAGACCTTATAATATTAAGAACCAATTTTTGGAGTCTTGGCTAGGTGGGCTCGGTGGATACTTTGGAGGCCTTGGAGGTCATAGGCTCAATTCCCATGTTCTCCAATACATTTTGGTGTAACGTATAACCTGTGTCCAACAAGGCTGCCACATGGCAGTCCTTGATTGGTCCAAGTATGTGCCATGTCATCATAACCTATACACACGGAACCCTATGGGGATTCAATGTGTCAATAATGTTGAGCTGTCCATGCGACAAGCACCCTGTGGGTGTGCCACATGACCCCCATTTTTGTCCTTTTTACATCATTTTCACCCTTTTTCCGTATTTTTGAAACTCAATAAATTTTGCGTCCGGAGGCCATTTCACGCAAAACGTGTGTTACCGGAAAGCTGATGACGAGCTCTACATGTTTGTAATCTTATTTGCAACTTTTGAAGACTTTCATTTTGATCAAACTCTGAGATCCTCCTGGACCAATACTTATCCTAGAGAACATGGCAGGTGCGTTCTTCAGTCCAAAGGGAATGACATTATAAGCAAACGAGCCCCAATCAATATCAAATGTGGTTTTTGTGTGATCCTCCTCACCTATGCATACCTAATGGTAGCCATAGAATCCATCAGTGAACAAACATACTTCTCTCTCTCCTACATTCCCCAACACCTCATCAGTGAAGGGTGTAGGGAATGGGTCATGTATGCATGCTACATTAAGGTTGCCCAAATCCACACATATGCATATTTCTCCTATTTTCTTGTCCTGGACCACCATTGGACTAATCCACTTTGAATCCATAATTCCTGCATCCAACATGTGATCTAGCTCTTTGCACACTTTATCCTTGTACTAACGGTTCAATCTATATGGTCTTTTCAAGGCTGGATTTTCCCTATCTTTCAATTGAATCTTTATTTCTCCCAGCACTCCTACAATTCCTTTCATATTTGAGAAGATGCATGGAAAAAGATTTTCACATTCCTTTAGCAAGTCCACTATCTAGGTGACTGTATCCTGATCCCATTAGTCTCCTATTATGGCAATCTTATGCTCCTCCTTAGTACCAATGTTATGTTCCTTTGTCTTGAGGGGTTCTCGAAACTCTAACACAGTGCTAGAATATGGCACATATTGTACAACGTGTTCTCCCGCAGTTTCCTTAAGTTGTATGTTGCATGGTTCCTCCTCTCCATCAAGCTATTTACTATCAACTTTCCAACAATAGATTGGTTTATTCATTCTTTCTAAGTCCAGATGGTAGAAACAGACGACCCTCTACGTCATATCTTGATGTGGTATTTATCCAAAGGTAACCTACTTAATTCAATGGAGAAATTTGTCCATGTTTGGATCTCTGGTATTGAATCAGAATGTGGTAGTAAATTCGGTATACACTTTATCCCAAGATTTTTTTTTCCTTATTCTCTCCTGCTGAACATACCAGCTTCACAGTATAATGTCCAATGTATGATAAAATCTATGTACCCACTGACCACATGGTACATCCTTCATCTTCCATCTTTTCTACTAGAACTCAAGGTGTTTGATGGGATTCGTAATTCCCTTGAATCTGTTCAGAATTTCCAATTCTGCAACAAGCTAGAATATCTCTTTCAAGCATGTATGCATTGCTTCCTAGTTGTTTAAATCTTATTTGTTTGTTTTCCACCATCACGTAGGCATTCCTCGGGTGACAACATTGATTTCATCTACTCATAAATACCATGGAACTAGGGATTGCATTTGTTCGAGTAAAGAATCTACTTTCTATATTCCGTCGAACAAAAGTGGATCGCACAACTTTGATCCAACCAGCGCACTAACTTTGTGATGCATGCACATTTTCTTGTGGATACCTCATACAGTTGGTTCTACCATCGGTCCATCACATCCTGTGAATCTATGTCAAATGTTTGGACACTTGTCCAACTGATCTCTCCATATGTTGTGGGGTTTATATAGTCCTCCATTCTAGCAGTCACATTATAGATGTTTTCTATATCTACACTACTAATGTCATCCTAACTCAGCTCTATATACCTTTCTCCTTCTATGGAATCCAACAAAGTTACCACGTGTAATTCCTCAGATTCAAAGGATGTCCATATTTGCTTCAGGTTCATAATCACATTATTATCAAATGCTCAATCTGTCCCCAACAATGCTATGTAGGGATAAATATTCCCTAATATATCATGAATCACTTCAAACTATGCCATCATTTTTACTCCATCAATATTTACTTCCACATTGGTCAACTTTCCAATGGGAAACAATTTATATTGGTTTGCTAATCTGAGTTGGATGGGAGACCACACAAACTTAGGCTTTCCCATCAACTCCCAAGTCTTCTTAGGAAGAATGTTGACATGTGCCCCCAATTCAATCATATCATTTTTCATCTAAAATCCCCCCAACTCAAGGGACATCATGAACTCCTTCCCATTTCTTCGTCTCTTACCCACTCCGCATGCATTATTTTCAGGAAGCGATACAAAAATAGGTTATTTGGCTTCATCAAACATTAGTAACTTCGCAAACATACTAGTTATTTTATTGACTGCAAGAGGATCATTTAATATATGTATATAACTATGCAAGAAAGTACTTACTAGATCTTCCTGGCGACTTTTGTATAATCCTCTAGGTTTCTCTTCTTTGTTTTGTAATGATTCCCATTGCATGGTATGCCTGAAATATTTGTTTCACATGCTACGCAATAGTTATTTCTCATTATGTTTTCTTCTCTGGTTCTCTTCTTCCTCGTACAAACAATGTATTTCATCTCCATTTTGCGCAACTTCTTCAAATACTCTTTGTGCCTCACGGAGGATCTATAACTGGTATTTCAATGAAACTTAAGCATAGGCTGTGCATCTTTTCTAACCTTCTACTCCAATGGTACATCTACTCTGCAATATCTAATAAGGTATTCCCCCATCTAGGAACCTCCTCTAGTTACTATGGCTGCCTATGTTGGAGTCTTCCCCTTATGGTCTTTCCTAGGTTCCATCATGACCATGTTACAACGATATTCCTTCTCTTCCCATTTATTGAATAGGTCTGGGAAATCCTCTGCCTCATGCTCCAGAATATAGCAGTATGTGTATAGAGCCTTTGGATTAGTACAATATCTCGCCAAGTGGACTAATTATTCACAATTTAAACAAATCACCTACTTTCCACCACCACCGTAGCCTCTTCCACAACCTCAAAATGCACCGTGAGCTACTCCATGTTGTCCTCTTGGTTCAAGGGTTCTATTTTCTTCTATACCTTGAACCTAGTAGACATCCACTATATTATCTTTCATTAGTTGTAGAGTGTGACAGTTATTCACATCATGGCCAATGGACTTACAAAACTCATAGAACGATGCATGTGTAGAATTTATATACTTCTACAACATGGGACAGTTGGGAGGCACATGGACCCAAGCTCTACAAATATCACACCATTCATATTTATGTGCTGCCAGAAAAGGACTAGGCGCACCAATACCCAGATAATTGTTCAATGTTGGGAATTCATTCTTGTATGTCCTTCAATTCTACAAAAGCTACACCATATTCTTTCTCTATCTGTCTTACTCATAGATGGGTCTTGTAATTGTTCAATCAACACAATAAGATGTGTGTGAATCTGCACCATTCCTAGTGATTCCTCTCCTCCTGGAGTTGCTTCCAACTTGATGGAAATCTCCAGGGAATCCGACTGAGTGTTCACCTTCTACTGTTTCAAAGGAAATCTAATATGCAGTAGCAACCCTGCGATAAACCATTCATGGTGTTGTGAATACATGGTATAAAATCTTAGTCGGTCTAGCAAAATATTAAATTGCTGGTCATAGTCCCAAACAATTTTTCCCACCGCTCTACTTGATTTCTTTAATCTCAGTGATACACTGCGACTTAGACTTGGAATTTTGAAATTCTTTCAGAACGCTAGTTTTAATTGTAACCAAGAAACAAGGCTGACCCACAATATCGATGGTCTTATACTTCATGTACCATGTCAGAGCTTTGTCTCTAAACGTGGTTTTCAACTACACAATCTTAGCAGCTTCATTTGTAATGTTATTTACTGCCCAAATTGCTTCTCAGGTAAACCAATGTTGTTGTGCAACATCTTTTCCCATCCCATAAAACTTGCAAAATCAAAGGGTAGAATCTGATGTTGTCACCATACTTGTAGGTGTAGGAGGATTTGTACGTCTACTTGCGATTGGTGGACTTGGAATAGTGCTATTTTTTTTAACTTTGAAGATGTGGTTTAATCCCCTGTCTAGGACGATCTTGAAATTCTCTTAACTCTAGTTTGGCTTCGAGCATTTATTCCTGCACAAACTCAATTACTAATTGGTTTTCTTGATTTGATAAAGAACTTGGGGGGCTAGGCCAAAGGGAAGATAACCTTCTAGCACGTGTCTTTTGAAATCTTGATTCCAAGGGAGTTTGATTCTAGTTGCACAATCTCTCTTATTATGATGCAAGAAGCTCCATTTGTCCATACTCCTTGTTCTTGTGTATCTTCTTGATCTTATTTTTCTTTTAGCCTCAGGGGTTTGATATCACTATTTTTGTCGGAGCTCTCACTTTCTTCCATTCCACACCTATTTGGAGGCCTCTCATCCTATGAGCACTTCTCTTTCCCATAATCTGTGCACCCTTTTTTCAAAGAGAGACCTTCTTCACATTCTCTTCACGTAGTCCCATTTCTAGCATTCTTCCTTCCTCTCCAATCCAACTTATCTTCTCCCTTCAACTGCCTCTCTTGCTTCTTTATTCTGACTACTTGTCTTATCTCAACTTGTCTTTCATGTATTTTCTCCCTCTAGAATCTTTGCTCTTCCGGATCCATAGTGTGCCTATGGGCTCTCCCACTTCCTCATGAACCACCCCGACAGTGCAGGAATTACACTGCCATACTATCAGGTTTCATTGTCATTATCCCCTTCTCCACGACCAAAATCTTTATCCACAATGGAATTAGATTCAAGAACCTATTTCTTGGACCTCCTTCAAATATTTTTTCTATGCAAATATATGATTCACTTGATCCTATAGAAAATTCTATGATATAGCTTTCCTTCACACGTAAGAACCATAAATCTACAGCTCTAGACTAAGTATTGTTTAAATATTTCAGTGCTTGGATCTTTTCCTTAATCCAGAATACGCCAAGGTGTGCTCTAGGTAGTATTTATCTCAGTCTACCTCTTCACCCATTCATACAACAAAATAGGAAACTCGCAAGATAAAATTTCATGCAGATCAGAGTAATGTACCTTTCCTTCAAATCTTGGGCCAAGATTCACAGATATTTAGTCTCTTTCTGCATGACTTCATCCTCCTTTTTCTCTATCCATTGTTCAATCTCATATTCAGTAGGTTTCCACCTCATCACTTCGTCCTCCTAACACAATACCTGTTAGGTCCTGGAAATGGAACCATTATTGGTTGCAGTTTGTCAAACCTAGGGTTTTCCTTATGTGACTAACAAGAACCCCATATGCATTAACATCTTTCAATACTCTGTAGGCAAAGTAAGGTCTCACCCTAAATGCGCATAGGAATTGCACAAATACTTGAATCAGGGTTGTGCGGGAGGGACTAAGTTATTTCTATTCAACATTCTAACAGCTCATTTCAACACATACATTAGATTCATAATTCACATACATTCAACAATTACACACCCTACAAAATAATGCATTCATAAAGACATTGTGTGAATATATATATAGAGAAACATGTTCTCCATTGTATTAATTGGAAAATTTTACAATATCATCATTGAGGAACATGCGTCTAACTCAACAGCTTATTATTCCTTATATCTCATCATTTCATGAACAAATAGTTTCAACAAAACCCTCTATTATCAGTACCAGGTTATGCTACCAACAAAACTCAAAGCAACTATTACATCTCATGGTAATCCCTCACAAAATTAGTCAAAATCAATTAATAACCAACCCAACCCTTTACAAAAGTGAGCCTTATATATGTTGTAGTAACAAAAAATGGAAGTTGTTGTTGGCACACCGCTGCTAACTATTTTTGGTTTCGCGCAACTAATTCTGACTTTGATTGGATCAACGCATAACAACTGATCAAAACTTGGGCACCAACAACTATGTTAGACTCAATAGCTAAATATAAGAGTTTCACTTTATTAGTAAAGTGAATTATAAAATATATTTAACTTGAAATACTTATATCACATTCATAGTAAACCTTTGTGGAAGTTCATGTTTGAGCTACATTATTCAATAAACCATGGTTATATGGGAACCACTACAAACTAGATGGTTCTTGAGACACAACCCATCGTCCAGGGAAAAAAATGAATGCCTTAGGTACTAAAATATTCTTTTATGGTCCATGAACCATGCACATGCATGAGGCCATCACACAAACCATGTAAATGGAATCACTACTTAACAAGTATAATATGGATACCATTAAGTGGTTTGACACACTTTACACCAGTATCAGGGCCCATGGTCCAAGGATAACAAGTAGACACTAAAAGATATGTTTAGGGTTCATGGTCATATGTCCCATCTCTAGATTTCATTGTATTGTTCCAAGTGATGACAATGTCATTAGAAATCCATTGATAATTATGAATGGGTTGTTTTCAAGAACCTGCACCTTGTCCTTACATAGCACACAAATATATTCAAGGATTAAGAATTTAGTTTTTTGGGTGTAAAATCCTCCTATCTTGTCATATTTTAATCCTTTAATCATTACATTATATTCATCTGTTAAGAAAACATTGTGTGGTTGTCCCTAAGAATTTATCGGTTTTCCTCAATCCATTATTAGGGCCCTTTGATATAAATCCATAGCATACCAAACCTTTTCATGGTGTCCATATTATATTTGCAGGCTAAAGATTCCATTTATAGGGATTGTGTGTGGTTTTGTACCCTATGCACAGTCCATAAACCATAAAAACATATCTTAGTCTCTAGGGCATTGGTTTCTATCCTCGGACCATGGGTAGTGTCTCAAGAACCATATACTATGGAAAACCATGTAATGACTCCCATATGACCATGGATAATTTCTTGAGACCCATCCCTAGTGTACAAATTTTCTTAATACTATATGTATCCCACTTGGTAGTTAAATTTCCTCTCTAAGCGATGTGTGGAATGGTTCAACACTTTCCTTTGTTCCACAAGCCATGAATTATTCAATTAGGTCATCTAGATCTTCTTTACTTACTTGACCATGGCAAGACCTAGGATCCTTCCCTAGTATGAAAAATGTCCTATAGGTTCGCATATCCCACTCGGAGATTAAATATCCTTTTTGGAGGGCCTATATGGTGTTTTTAGGCCATGTTCATGGAAGAGTTCCTTGAAATATTTATATAAAACTAGATACCCTTTATTTGAGATTCTTATCATGGTTAAGACCGAGAGACCCATCCTGGTATACAAAATTCCTAATGGAACCCATATCTTAAATGAAGGCTAGATATCCCCTTTAAAGGGCATCCATAGTGGTTTAATGAGTCATTCATGGGTCATCATCATTAAAACCTTAATTTAAGTCTTGATATCCTTTATTTTATCCCATGACCATGGCCAAGGTCTCCAAACCCATCCATTTTTTCTAAAAATTTCTAATGGCTCCCATTTCTCCTTCTAAGACCAAAGTTTATGATCTCTAGAAGACTAATTTTGATCATATGAGCCTTGTTTTCCTTCATCAACCATGGTCAAGTTCCCAAGACCCATGTTAAGTACATAAAATATTTTAATGATGCACATATCCCACCAAGAGGCCAATTATCTAGCTCTATATGGTTATTTGAGGCCTATTTTGGGGACCATGACCCTGGAAACTTCATTTGGGGACAAAGTCCCAAAAGCCATCTTTTGTGTGCAAAACCTCCTAATGGTACCCATATCCAACTCAAGGACAAAGGCATAGGGGGTTCACTAGCGAGGCAATATCATATCATGTCCATTCATATTGGGCGTTTGAATACTCCTAAAAACCTCAAAAATATATTGCCTTGTATTAAGGGGTCAATGGGGGGTTTTAATTTTACATAGTAATATAAATATTGGGGGTTATTTTATTTGGGTGGGCTGAGAAATAACCTCCAAATCATGGGATGTATTCACACCACCAAATCATGAGTTGGATTCATACCATTCCTATGTTTTGTTAAGGAATAACCTCCAAATAACGGGTTGGATTCGTACCTCCAAATCATGGGTTGGATCCATATTAATCCTAACTGCTGCTAAGGATTAGCCTCTAAATCGTGGGCTGGATTTATACCTCTAAATCATTGAAATTATAAAGTATTCTTTTTTTAGAATAATTTTCTTTATGAATTCGATTTATCTAAGATTTCATTGGTGCCAAGACCATGAAAATGGATAATAAAAAATTCATAAATGTGATCTTCCCCTTGATGAGATGTGCTCTTAAATTCCTAGTCAACTATGCCTCCATCCATAAATGTGATCTCTCCTTTTAAATTCATAGTGTTGTTTGAATAATTTAATGTGACTCGTGCCTCCATTCGGTTGTTGAGGTTCACATTTTTATGACGCAAGTAGTTTTCCCATCCATATTTGGTCACCCATTGAATTCCTCATGGGGCCTTCATAGCTTGCTATTTATTTTATATCACTTGTAGTCCAGCTGGGAAGGAAATGCTCGAGAAACTCTTGTCTCCATATTTTTATATTTATATCGAATTCCGGTGCTTCTCCATGCATCTACCGCGTAGATGCGTAAATCGACAAATTTTCTGCGGGTTTAAATTTTCTACTAAGCCGCATCGAACTCAACAATTGAACTTATTTTTTCATGTTTGCATGAAGCTTGATTTACATTTCCGTGGCTGTTACAAATTTAAAAAAAAACAATCATCCTCTAAAAGCATGTCTCCCCAAAAAAACACTTATTTTTTATGCACATAAGGGCCAATTCATGTAGAATAAAAAAAAGAAAAAAAGGAAAAAAAGAAAGAAAAAAAACATATTCCATCTCTTAGATACCTACATACCTTCCTTTGCATTTGCTCTTAAACATCTATAAATACTTTTCTTTTGCATAAAAAACAAAAACAAAAGAGGATTGGGAGAACTTCAATTCTCAATGGTTATTTCAATCAAACCTTGCTCCACGAAAATCAAGAAAAGTGAGATCAATCTTTCTTGGCTCACTGGAACCAAGAAAAGTTAGATCAATCTTTCATGACTAATTATTTCTTTCAACTTTTTGTATTATTATTTAACATTTCTACATTGCAAGTTAGGAATAGTTGTTAGATTGAGTTATATTTGGCACATTCATAATTGTAATTTTAATTCTTATATATGAAAGGCATCTATCTTAATATTGTATTGGAACTGACATAAACATAGGTGAAAATCGAAATTCTTATTTACATACCCTATGTGTTATTGTTGCCATGAAATGTTATCATATAAGTTTCACCATCTCTATATCTTTATAACTATCGCATGCTTGAAACTTAACAATGGAGATTTTTTCCTCTCCTATAAAGATAAAAAAACTAGATATAACCCAAGAAAAGGTCACTAAATGTTGTTAATTCCGTTGCTTGCAAGAATAAACGTAGAGAAAGTGGAGGTAATTCATTGCATATTGTGAATGACCCAAATCCAAGCTATGCATATGATCATATGGTGTTATTGGAAAGTAAGAGGAATTTTACTATGTTCATTTGGGTTCAAATATCAATGATGTTTGCTTTGATAGGAAGGTAGGGAAGTCCATCCACGAAAGGGTTTCATTTTGCATTTTTATGGTGTTTAATTTATTAAGCTTATAGAAAACATGATCTCTCTATGGATATATTTGTATTTACAAGCTATAAAATTGGTAGATTGGCAGGTTGTGGTGTGAAACATCTCCAATTATCATCTTTTCTAAGCATTGCACTAACTATTGGACTATTAGTCTTTTACATTATTTGTTACATTGATTTCTTGACTAGGTTTCCTTTTACACACTTTTCCTTAAAAATTACTATTTCATTGGGTCTTCCACTATCCAACGCTATAAATTGATCAGTCGCCCCTGCAATCATGGTGGGATCATTATTAGCATTATACTATTATTTTATTTAGCATCATGTTTGTTTATACTAAGATGCGTTACGGATCTTGTTTGTTACAACTTGATAATATGATATAAAGGGGGTATTAAAAATGGGTTGATAAAAATGGATACCTACAATATCTAGTGAAACTAGGGGTTTTCTTAATTGGAAAGGTATATTGGAAGGGGGGTTCAACAATACAAATTTAGCAGGCATTTTCTAATATTTAGTGAAATAGGGGATATTCTTTAATATCTTGTGAACGATCGTGCTATGTAACAAGTTCATTGAGGGAACCCCTCGTGGACAAAGGTAATTTCTAGGGGGGTTTTGTGGTGGTTTGACCCATAGGACCAATAGGATTAATTTAGGGACGGGGGGGCTTAGTTTCCTCCCCTAATCATGGTCAAGGCCTTTAGACCCATCCCTACTACACAATAAATCCTAATGACACGCATACACCACTCTTATATAAAGATCCATTTTAGAGGGACCATGTTGTAGTTCAAGGCTTTTTCTTGGTGAATTATCCCAAGAATCTTCATTTAGGATCTTATTTCATAGATTTATTCCCTGAGAGTGGTTAAAGACTCAGATGCACATGACCATTATTGGTACCCATTTCTAATGCATAAAACATCATAATGGTACTGATATCTTACTTATAGGACAATGATTCCCTATAGAGAACATGTTATGTGATTTATGACATTATTTATTGCCCTTTGTCCTTAAAGTCTTCATTACGGACCCAATGAGCTTATTTTCCTCACTTGATCATGATGACTAATGCCTTAAGGAACAAATCCCTAGTACACAAGACTTCATGATGGTATCCATATTCTGCTTGGAGGCCAAATATTGCCTATAAATGGCCTATCTTGTGATTTTAGGTCACGTTCATTGTCAATGAGCTTTAAAGATCCATTTATGGTGTAAGGCCCTTAGTTTCCCCCCATGAATCTATTCAAGGCCTTAAGACCTGTCCCACTATGAAAAAACTCTTGATTGTGCCCATATCCAACTTGTATGCCAAAGACCCACATTAAATGGTGTATGTTACGGGAAGTGGCCTTAATTATTTCTCATTTCCTCAAGAATATTAATTTAGGGAGTAATTCTCTTGATTTATTGCCAAACCATGTCCAAGAACCATCCCTAATGCACAAAACCTCACATTACCACCCATATCGCAAGTTAAGAATAATGATCTCGTATACAATTTGTTCACAGTCCTTGGTCCCTAGATGCTTCATATAGGGCCTAATGGCCTTATTTTCCTCCCACAATCATTATCGAAACCTTGAGACCCATCCCCATTATCCAAGGCATTATAGGAGCAACCATACTCCACTTGTTTGTGGCCATGAGCCCTAGATGCTTCATTTGAAGCCTAATTACCTTGTTTTACTAAATAGTCAAACATAGTCAACCATAGACTACCATAAACAAACCATGTCCAACCAAACTCAATGTGACCTTTTCAGATATATTAAAATACTCCAAATAACCTAAATACTAAAAACAGTGTGAATACTCTTATTATTAATAAACACCATTTAATAATATATTATTTTGATTGTATGCCTATGTGTGGTATAAGTAAGATAAATATTATTAATGTAGTTAGTACTAGTTAATTTAACTCTTATAAACATTCCCCACATTATGTGTTGTCATGACCCTTGCTCTATGGCATGATAATGATTCGTACACTAGGCAGTTCATCAAATTCACCACTTGTGTTGTGTTCAATATGCATGTACAAAACCGACGTTGACTTTCCCATGGCACCAATTATGGTTTGGTTTGGTAAGCTCGCCCCGCTCGCGCAAACCATCTTCTCCCTATCTGATCATACTCTATATCTATCTGCTATCATCCCTGAATTCATGGTGCCTGCAACCATCTTCCATGGCTGTACTACTCTTTATTTGGAAAGGATATGGCATCTGGTCGTGCTTAGAAAAAGAAACGATTATTTCAGGCCTCGTCTTTTTCACCTCCTTTGTTGGCTCTCCCTTCGGCTTTCTTCCAACCATTCGCTCAACCCTCTCCTATCTCGTTTCACCACTGGTTTCTCTCATTCTAGACTCACACTAACCATGGTTCACTATAAGCATATTGATCGTAAAACCTTTGCGGGTCCCTATTGATCCCACATGCCATGTGCCATTTGCGAATAGGAAAAATCCCACGCCTACTATGCCAAAATGGTTCATCCTTTCACTCGAAGCCATATTCAGGGTTTGGAAACCTGGATTTAGGAACGCATTCGAAATCCCGGCTCGAACCAACTCACTAAAGAGCTTGGAAACTTGGTTGATGGCGCGAGTTCAACCCGCACTAGAGAAACTAGATACACCAAAACTCTTGGGTCTGTCTTGGTATTACCAAGACACTTATGGGTTAAGCTCTTACATATTGTGTAGAAGGTCATTTTCAAGATAATTCTCAAGGTATATGTCTGGAAGCACACATGGAGGGATAGCTTCGTTGATTAAATCATGTTCAAATGGACTTGGATGCTCATCTCAATTCCAAGATCGACGCTTTGGTTCACGAATTGGCTGGTAAGAATTTCAATTAGGCTTCGCAAATCAACATTTTTTCGAGTTGATCTTTCGTCGTCATCCCCATCTTCATCATTCTGGTGAACCTTCAAGAACCAAACAGGGACCTCCAAATCCAAGCATTGATCCTTTTAACTCCTCCCCTATCTTTATCTTAGATGATGAAGAGCTTCGCTCGGGGCCTATGCTTTCAACATTTGTTTATGGTCTGAGGAGGTTGATTATAGTCCAGTTTGGTTTTTTGTGGCCATAACCCCCGGCTTGTAGGGGACCTCTCAATGTCTTAAGCTTTAAACTCTTAAGCTCTTCTTGACTGATTCCAGCTGATCGACTTGATAGCTCTTTTAGTTTGAAAGGTACTCTCATGGCCCTAATAAACTTTAAGCTTTAGCTTTTAGTAGATTGTTAACAAAGCTCTCTTCTTAATTTTCAATAAAATTTGAATTTATATAAAAAAAAACATTCTTTATAACCATATATATCTTCTCTATTCATCATTTAACAATTATATGCATCATTTAATAACCTATATTATTGTAATCTTTTTAATTAATTTTCTTATAGAATTATTTTCCTTTTATAAATAATATTAAATAATGATAAGATCAAAAATATTTCTTAATAATATTAAATAATATAAGATCAAAATTATTTCTTAACTTCTTTTCATAATTTTCTCACATATAAATATTAATTGTATATATACATAATTAATAATACTCCTTAAGCTATTTCCATGATCAAGACCCGCTCAAGGCCTCCTAAGCATACCGAAGCTTTTATGCGAGAGAAATTTTCACTCTTATTTTTGTATTATAAAAAAATGATGAATTATAAACACATACACTAATAATTTTAAAAGCAAATGTAAATGATATACACATATAAAACAAGAATAAATCGCGGAAAAATAAAACAAGAATAAATGACATATTTATTGCGAAATGAAAAAAACTGAAAATCATTAAAAAAAAAGGTCATTTCATGTGTAATGTGTACAATGTTCTCACATTTTGAAATTGCCATCTCTAAAAGTAAAGTCGATGCATGTGCTCATCTAAAAATTTGAGAGAGTGAAAATAAAACAAATATAAACAATGCCACATATCAACCAATATTGTAAATTTGTAATAAATTTATAATATTAATCTGGATGGATAAATATTAATATATGTAACATAGATAATACCGTTTTCATATCAGTTTTGGTCTCATTTTTTAGGTTTTTTTTTTTTTATGTTTTGGGTTTTTATATTTTATATGAACGTTTTGTTATATTGTTATATGAATGATGATATTTAAAATTATCAAAAATATATAGTTTTGTTTTATAATGTTTATTTAAAATTGTAGATTTCAAACAAATTTCTTCATAAGACTTCAAATCACACATTTATAGAAGATTTAAGCCTCTGCTAGAAATTAGATGGTGATCTCCAAATCACCAATTTCCAGAGAACTTTTGAGCCTTCGTGCCAAGTTCCAGACAAAACTTTTGAGCCTTCATGCCAAGTTCAAGAGTTTGTGGTAGCTTTAAACCACCCACTCAATAGAAGACATCAGCTTCTTCTAGCCCCTTTGATTGGTGGTAGAGGTTACACTGCCATGGAAAGCACGGGAATAGCCAACAGGATGGATGCATTGAGTTATCATAAAAACGCCTTCAAACTGGCAGGTTTGAGGAGGCAGAGGTTAGAGAATAATCATACATGTGAACCTTTGAAAATGGAAGGCTACGAAGAACAGAAGGGATAGTAGCAAGCATAAACGGAACGTTTTAATGCATTTTCTCATTGTATTGAGGTGCATGTCTGGCACAGAAGACTTACTGGATCAAGGAGCAGAGATGACAACCAGTTTGGGAGGCCAGATTCAAAGATGTAGCATGAAGACATAATAAAACCATGCCACGGATTACTTATGTGTTCTGTGTCTATTTTTGACACCATGAGACTCTCTACTCCTCACATTGTTCCTAGCAAGGGGGGGTTGAAGACCATTAGAAACAAGCGAGCGAGAACACGCGAGCTGGAACAAGCGAGCCTGAAACACCATGTTCAACTAAGCTCCTGTGTTGATGGTCAAACTCAAACCACACATTTAGAAAAAGGCTTCAACCTCTTCTAGACATCAAATGGTGGCCCCCAAACCACACATTTAGCATAAGACTTCAGCCTATGATACCACTGTTACATTCCCATTTTGGAAGATAAGAAATTATGCACACAAAGACAGAAAAATATAGGTGTGAAGCACACTAATTCTCATTGATTGCATGCATATTTATACAATGAGAATGTCCCTTGGGTTCAACTTCCCAAGTGGACTCTTGGACTCGCAAATGGATCTTGCTATTCACCTATACTGTTGGCCGTCTCACGTGAATAGGAAGTTTAATAACATAATATTGTTCCATAATATGCCATCGAGTGGATTACAGAGGGAATCCAATGGAAGCAACATTGCAGACAACCTTTTCTCTTGGGATTTTCCCCTGACCAACCACTCTCCTAGTGTGTCTTTGAGTGTTAGTGATTATGCATTCTTCAATGCAATTTATGATTAAGGATGTAAATATGATGATACCGGGTAGAACAGTGAGTTTGAGAAGAACTGGACATAAGAGAATGAAGAGAGTTACAATTTGCAGCTTACTCTTTCCCTTCAACTCACTTCATAATCATCATTAGTAGAGGACCTTCATTTCCTTGGAAGACATGTTCAGGCAATGTCTAATATCTCATGGTGGAGATGCGTTGGTAAACCATAATCCATGGATATTGTTGGCTATTGCAGCCAAAGATTGTTGAGCAATGCATTGAAGGCACTCCACCGTGGGCTCTATCGTGATTGTGGATGTTGTGTGGATAATGATCTTTTGACTACGTTGAATGTTTGAAGTGTATGCGTAAGAGATACACCTAGTACAATTGAATCCTTCTATTTGAAATTAGATATTGAGGTCTACATTATTAAGTGGTGAGCCATATAACAATTGGGAGTAGATTTGAGTTATTAATATTAGCGTGAGTAGAGTTGACTTGATATTTTGATATCGGCTAGATGTATTATTTCAGGATGCATATTATTGACTTGTTGATTGAAGCACTAGAATGCAGAAGTTCAATGGAAGTTGTCTGCACTTATTCATGAAAATAGTGTTTATTCATTTTAAATTTGTACTATATACATCCCATATACAATCAATTGGGAGTTTTAAGGTTTGTAAAATTATGGAGGATTTGCATAATGTGCACTAAAATCAATTTTTAATCTTGCCTATTTTGGTTGCTCGTCTAGTCTTGAATCATTGAATGTGCTCTAGATGATAGAAAATTTTGATGGAATAATCATTTGGCATAATTTATTGATAGAAAGTATTGTACAAAACATAATCCAATTTGTTGGAGGAGGCCCAATGTTCAAATAGTAATTGATAGCAAACATTCAAACTAGAAACAAAGAAGAGACCATTACAAACTGTTGCATAAATTGTTGGTTGATAGTCTTGCTGGTAAAATCATTTCGGTGTTTCTTATTGCCTTTTGCATTTTTTTCAATTGAAGAATGGCATTGTGAAGAAAAATTGTAGTTGGAGAATATTTGAAACTAGTTTGGATCCAAGCAAGTTTGCAGTTGTTGCTACATGTGGTCCAAAAGAAGAAGTTGTGGTAGTAGATCATTCAATAACTCAGGTATAGTAGATTCCTCAATTCAACATTTAGGAGTGTAACTTGCAAAGTGACATTTGTTTGTAAGTTCTAGTTTTTTTTGGTAATTGCATGTGTGTTTTTGTACAGTATAAAAATTGAATAAAAGTTGAATTGCATTGTATGTGGATTCATTTTTGGCTAATACCGACACGCCTCAACTTTTGAATTTGAATTTGCTAAAGTATTATTTGTAATGGGAAGAGTTGAAATAAGCCCTCGGTTTTATTGAGTCTACTTGTTCCTTCCTGCACAAGGAGGCCTCAAACAATCCTCACAATGTCTCAAACTAAAGAAACATTTGAGCTGTTGAACACTTAGAAAATAAACTATCCAAACTATCATCAATCCTCTATAGGATTCAAAATACAAAGAGGACGATGTATACCACATGAATCAACAATCTAAACTACTGTTTGTTTAGAATAACCTTCTCTTTGAAGATGATTCCTATTAGATGCCAGCACATAATGAAACAATGTCAGAAAATGTACAACCTATCCAAATTTCCAGATGCCAACATTGTGACCGAGTTAGCCATATGAAAGATCAATGTTTTGATATTCATCCTTGTCAGCATTGTGGGAATCATAACCATTCTTTAGATTGGTGTGTGAAGTTAAAGAAACCTGCAAGAGTAAAACTTGTAGCAAAATGTTGTACTGCTTCTAATCTTGGACTTGTGAAGAGGGAACATGATGTCACGATTCAAGTTTCAAAGCCTTGTCAATATGACAACAACCAGTCATGGCCTTCCTCAAGTAAGCTAGACCAAGCAAACCTAAGCCACATCCAGTTTGGGAGGATGGATTAAGATATGTAGCATGAATACAAAAGAGAACCATGCCCCAAAGTACTCATATCTTCTATGTCTATTTTTGACACCATGAAACTCTCCACTCCTCACCTTGTTCCTAACAAGGGGAATGAATATCGTTAGAAAAAAGCGAGTGAGAACAAATGAACCGTAACAAGCGAGCTTCAAATGCCATGTTCAACTGAGCTCCTAAGTTGGTGTTCAACCTCAAACCACACATTTAGCATAATACTTCGGCCTCTTCTACACATCAGATGGTGGTCTCCAAACCACCACTTACCAAAGAACCTTTGAGCCTTCGTGCCAAGTTCCAGACAAAATCGAGCTGAGATTTCCTGCCAAATTTGAGAGTTTGTGGTCAGCCTTAAACCACCTACTTAGTAGAAGACATCAACTTTCGCTAGCCCCTTTGGTTGGTGGTCAACCAAAACCAGCTCTTCAGAGAGAACTGGTATTTAGTTGGAGAAGTTAGCTTCCTGAAGAATTATTTATATGGCATCTTTTGACACTCTTTCTGGACACCCTTTTGTATATTTTTGACCGCTTCATATACTTACAATGATCCCTTTTTGGACAACCTGTCAAGTTTTAGCATTTATATGAAATGATCATGATTCCTTGAGTATTTTTTATTTACTAATGATTTGGGACATGGTTATGATGCTTCTAGCTACCTAAAAATATTTGGTGTTTTGGAGCTACAGAAATTGTGTTGGAGGAAGTTGTGGAACCCGTGATATAGTGATTAAGGAACCTATGACAAAGTGGATGTGGAACCTATAACAGAGTGGCTGTGGAACCTATGATAGATTGGTTTTGGAACCTATAATTGAGTGGATATGGAACCTATACTTCGCTTGAGCCGTGAAACCAATTCCAACGGTTCCATAGCTAACTGGGAGAGCAACAAAAACTTATTACAATGTTCTACATCATGATGACATAGCTTGTAACCACTCTCGTGTTTATTGCAACATCTAGGCTCGTGTATGTTTGAGAGATCAATATCATTAGATATGATCCTATGTTTGTAATGTTAATTTACTAATTTGGTTTACATAATCATAGGGAGATTTAGTTGGAATAGCGCCATTCTTGGTAGCATGTTGTAACTACAGACCATAGATTGTGAACTGATAGTTCTTTTCAGGATTGATGTGATGTATAAAATCTCTTAATTTCTGGTTGAAGAAGCTATCCATAGATCTCCTGAACTTTTGAATACCATTTTATCAAAATCTGTTACTTTATAAAAGAATTGTTATTGTTGATTTCCTTATGCATTGAATAGCTCTGTGTGATTGAGTGGATTATTCATCTCCTATCTTCAAAGTCAAGGCCCTCTTCAGAGGAGAGGTGTTGATTGTAAATTAGTTTCGCTTTTTGTAATTTGAAAGAGATTGGTTTTCTTTATTTAATTCTTATTACAGTGATCACTTTGAGTGCTTTTCCTATTATTTCTTTAATTAGTTATCGGTTGCGTGATATAGAGTGCTTGTCTCATAATTTGGATGCACGCGTTTTGAGTGAATAACTTCTTGGCAGTTGAAGTAGGGTTCGCTAGATGCTGATTGATTTTTTATATAGTTAAAGAGTCATGTAGAGTTTGGATTGTGGATTTGAGAAGTATTGGTTCATCTACAATCCTTTGCTTTCTATAATAATAGTCAAGGTTGATTTCCTTTCTGAAGGTTAAAGTAGATATTGAATTCTTCTTGCATTTGAGATACAAATTTGTTTTGTCTTTGAAAAATTAATTTATTTGGTTTGTTTTATTTATGCAAAAGTAAATTAGATTATTTGAATTTCCTCTTGCAAAATTAATTTAGATGATTGGATTTCCTTCTGCAAAAGTAAATAGGTGGTTTTATTAATTTCATAGTATATTAGTAAGGGTGTGTTATTGTTAGGAAATTTGATTACTCATGAGGTCTGTTTGATTCTTTAAGTTAAAAATCGTTCCTTTACTTCGACATAGATATTTTATTTAAACATAGCTTGCTTCCAAGACTATTATTTTTCTTTGACTGAAGCTCCAACACACAAAATTAAGATTTCATGTTTAAAACAACCATTGAAATGTAGTGTCTAAAATAGATTTTGTCCAGTATCTCATAAGCTCTTAGAAACCTTGGTTTGATAATTAATGAACACTTCATGATTGATTTCTAAGTTATTGGAAGGTTATTGAAAACCTCATCATTTTAGCGTCGTTGTTGGGAAATTGCCAAAGTCATTGTAGCCCTGATTGGTTGAATTCATTTTGGGTGTGTGATTGCTTTAGCTGAATTGATTGATTTTCTTTTGTGTGATTTTTTTTTCATTGTGTTCATCATTCATGCGTAGAATTAGAGATCACATACGTATACTTGTGTATTCTTATCAAAGGCCCCAAGAAATGAACCATGCAAGGAGTTCAATAAGAAGAAGAAGTGTGAGGAGTGTCAGATCAAGGAGAAGGTCACCTGTTGGAAAATTGGGGCATCCCATTAACCCCATAGAAGGTACTTCTTCCTTATATCAAGTGTGGATTGTTATACTAACAGAAGAACCTACTGGGCGGGGGAATCATTCTGATACGCAAAGCAATGAAGAAAAAGAGGTAGCAGATTCACCAAATTTTGCAGAATCTACAACTCTACAAGGATTTTGGGAATTTTGGAAATACATGGAAGGAGAAGAAGAAAACACTTCTACTGGGGAAGATACAGTCACTTTTGAGTTTCCAATTTGAAACCTAGGGGATACACTTACACCACAAATGAAGAATATCCCTCATTAAGCAATGCCAAACTTCCATGGTATGGCTAGAAAATACCCAGACACATTTCTGTTTGAGTTTGATGTTCTTTGCAGAAGCTATGACTATGTCACCGACACTCATAAATTAAATATATTCCTAGCCACGCTAAAGCACACAACCCTTTGTTGGTTCATGGGGTTGGGTGGAGATAGTATTTATACACAGGAAGAAATGAAGAAGGCTTTCCTAAAGAAGTATCAGGATTATTGCAATAACAAGGATAGGAAAGAATCTATATTTAGAATGTCGCAAAATGAGGACGAGATCTTGGAAGACTATGTGGAGAGATTCCTATATGATTTGCATAGGTCTAAACAGAGTACACTTGATGAGGAGACAATGAATATTCTTCTGCTACGTGGGATACGAGATGATTACATTGAAATATTGAACCTAATAGGATGAAGAGATATATCCCAACTGAATTATGGTGAGATCTTTGAACTCTATAGACAATATTCAAGAAATGCCTCTAGATCAAGAGGAGGACCTCGTGATCCACTGGTCAGAACAAGAAAGACATCTAGGGAGTGTATTACAAGGATGGATATTGGTAACTTATTTGAGGACTTCAAAACTAATATACTTAGTCCTTTGAGTGCCCAATTGGATGTATTGCAGAACAAGAAGAGACAACAAGAAGAAGATTGAGCCTTAGCAATCTTCTTCCCTAAATACAAAAAAAAACATCCCCTAAAGGATTGCTTGCTATACAAGGATAAAATATATGGGATATGTGATCAGGAGCATGATACCAAGGAATTCCCCTCACTTCCAGGGCTAAAAACCATATATGGTGAAGCAGGATCAGAAGGGGAACCTATTTGTTTCATATCCCAAAAATGCTCATGGAAGCTGCGACCTCCAAGTATGAAATCTGATTCTATGCAAGAATATAATACGTATTGGAATAATAGACCATTGTCTGATCCATCTCCTTCTTGGTGTCCTCCCCCTCCTCCTCCCCCACAAGAGCACTAGTGGATGCCTCCATATCCACAGAATTTTCAATGGCAACAAAACTAGAGAAACCATGCTTTCATAAACCAACAACAATTCCAATATCCTCATTTCTCTCCGATGGAACTAACTCCAAAACCTCAAATAAAGTTGCCTCCATGGAACCCACCCATATTCCATTTCTCCATACACCACCCACCCCTAACCCCAATAGTAAATTTATGCATCCAACATTAGCTATAGAACCAATGAATTACCCCACTTACTCCATTACCCTCATAGAATTCCATGATATTCAATTACGCTCTGGGAGGAATATCAATAAACTACTTCTCCTGTAATTACAAAGGAGGATGCAAGAAACATACCATAAACTATACCAGACCATCCAGAAGATCATCTCCATCCATCCCCTCCCTTGAGGCCATAAACTATAAATCATTGGTTATAACATGGGTTTAACCTTATCAATTTTTGTGGTTCTAAGTACTGTTACTAAGTTATCAACTTCACCCATACATCATTCCCACAAAATAATTCAATACCCATACTCCACATTCATAGCCTAAAACGTAGATCAATCATTCTTGCTCTCTTTCCCATCTTCATATTTCCTATCTATCCGATCTATTCCACCCCTCCTAATCCCAACCCCGCCACTATGCTTCATTTTCCATTCATAATTCCCCCTACAAATCGGATAAACTTCCAATTTTTCCTTGCAAAGATTTATTTTGGTATTATAGGTCGACACCATCAAACTCATTATCCATCAGACATCAACAGTACATGGGTTTTCAATAACCATTGCATTGTGGATCCTACATCAACAATACATGGGTTTGCATCATCCATTTCATTGCGGATCCTACATCAGCACAACAATGGTTTTCAGCATCCGTTGCATTGCGGATCCTACAAAAAAATCACACCGATGGTCACATTATACATTCTATTACATCGGATCTGCACAATATCTTATTACGGATCCAACATTGGATCTGTTATGATTCTAATACTGCCAGCATGTATGCACACATATTTTAATATTGGAAAAACACTTTGTTGGAGTAGTAAAGGACATCCAATGTCCATGTCAGTCGGTGCAACAATATCATAATGAACATGAATGACCTCTTTCAAGCATAATTATGGTAGCCTCCTGTGACATGACTGAAAAAACCACGTATACACTATATAGGTACGATTGGTATGTATTCATCCCTCATTGGTATTTAATAGCTACAAAAGGACTAATCATGAATTATGATGTTATTTGTCAACATGTGGATGTGTTTTTCTTTGGTTGGGGGGTGGAAAAAATTGCTAAATTTATCCAAAATGAACAATCTTGTAGGGAAAACTTACCAAATCCAGCCAAGTTATCAACCCCATAAAAGATCTCCACATGCATGTGAAAGGTCACTAGTTCTTTTTGATGTATTTGTAACTTCGGAAGATATTCACTTGTATATTACATTTGTATTTTATTGTATCCCCAACGATGTATTATTCCTTTGATTGGAAGTGTTGTCATTTGTATTTGCAAGTGTCGCAAGTTACATTGTAAGTGTCGTAACTTATATTTGATGGGTTATTAGACCACCTGTGTGGGGTCGGCCCTGTATGAGTCATGTGGATGGGTTATTAGGCTTCCTTAGGAAGTCGACCCAGTTAGGGTTAAAGGCAAGTTAAGTTGTTGTATAAATAGAGAGTGTGTCTCTCTCATTTCACTCATTCACTTACTCATCCAACTCGCATAGTTGACAGAGAGGAGTGCACACAAGTGGAGGAGGAGTAGCTGTTGGAGACATCTATCTTTTGGGGATTGATCTTTTTGATCTTTGTATTCGAGCTTATTCTATCTCTTAGGAACTTGCGGGGTTTTTCACCTTCTTGTTTTTCCCCGGTGAAATGCTTTGTGTCCATTGTCTCTTGTGATTTTTATGTTGTGCTTGTTATTCTCTTAGTGATCCTAGATAATATTGAATGAAATTATCAAAAAATTAACATGGTATCAGAGTTGTACTAAGAAGAAGACACTATGCAGCTGCAGAAGCTAGGGCTTCTTAATTTTTGGGTTTCTTTCCACAGTTCATCAAAGGCAGGAGGCTACATTGACTCTCCTAGCAAAGGCGCATCTTTCTGTCGAGACATAATTCAATTCTAAGCATTTTCAGTTTTTTTCCTGTCACTGCTGTGTGAAATTAGTGTTTCAGATAAAGTTGGAATTTTTGGAATCTGAGACCACGAGTGGATGCTCCTCAGAAAAATAAAAATTTAGAGACCACATTGAATGGCCTACCTAGGTCATCGGACTCCTTCATCCAAGGTATATGTGCAAGAAATAAATTGATCTCTTCCAGTAGACTATGGGAGGAATGTTCACAAGAAGAAGCTAGGCTTGTGGCCCGAGAAGAAAAGATGGGAAATGAAGATCAAGCTCTCACAGCATACACCAAGAGAAGTAAGTTCAAGAGGGAGCAACCTCATCACAAGATATCTTCTCACCACCATCAAAGAGAGAAGAAAGATATAAGATGCTTCACATGTAATGAGAAGGGACACTTTTCCTCAGAATGTCCCAAGAACAGAAAGGGATTCAACAACAACAAGAAGAAGAGATATCATGCTCATGTTGCTGAGGATGATGAACCTCCCAGGAAGAAGACTAAGGTAGAAAGTGAAGACTCTTCAAGTGACGAAGAGTATGTTCTATTCTCTACTCTCACAGGTACTATTACACATGGGTGTAATGATTGGCTTATTGATAGTGGGGCTTCCAAACATATGATGAGATTTAAAGAATCTCTTATGGACCTATCTGAACATGAGTCACATCATAAGGTGAAACTTGGGGATGAATATCAATACTCTATAAAAGGAAGTGGTGAAGCCTCCTACAAGTTAGACTCTGGGAAGTCTTTAAAGATGAAAGATGTTCTATATGTACTTGATCTCAAGAAGAATCTTCTCTCCATATCATATTTGGATGCAAAGGGGATGAGAGTTGCATTGGTGGATGGCCAAGTACTTATGTAGCCAAAAGCTAAGACCATAGATGATGCAGTAGTGATTGGAGAGCAAGAGGGAGGATTGTACAAATTGAAGGGACATCCTGAACATGCCATGGTACATGAATTCATGGATCCAAGTGAACTTTGGCATAGAAGGCTTGCACATGTGCACTATAGAGTACTACCAATTGCAAGCAAAGCAGTAGAAGGTCTTCCTAAAATCCAGTCAAAGCATGAAGGTGTTTGCAAAGGATGTGAAAAAGGAAAGAACACAAAGAAGGCATTTCCAAGCAATGAAAGCAAGGCAAAAGGAACCTTGGATATTATCCACTCCGATGTATGTGGTCCGATGTCATCCAGTTCTATGAGTGGGTATGTATATTATGTTTCTTTCATTGATGATTTCTCTAGGAGGACTCGTGTTTATTTCTTGAAGAATAAAGATGGAAGTGTTTGATAAGTTCAAGGAATTCAAAGCCTTGATAGAAAACCAAACTGATAAGAAGATCAAGACCTTTAGATCCGACAATGGCGGAGAATTCACTTCAGGGGACTTCAAGAAGTTATGCAATGATTTAGGGATTAAGAGGGAGTTGACCACTCCTTACAAACCACAACAAAATGGGGTTCCAGAAAGGAAGAATAGAACAATCATGGAAGCAGCATGGGAAATGCTTCATGACCAAGATCTACCCATGCACCTATGGGAAGAAGCAACAAGGATAGCTATATATGTGCAAAACAGAACACCTCACAAGATACTTGACAACAAGACACCAGAAGAAGTTTTCTCTAGTAAGAAACCAGAAGTTAGCCATCTCAGGATATTTGGCTATGCAGTATACACTCACATTCCAAAAGAAAAGAGGACAAAGATAGATCCTTCAGGAAAGAAGGGGATATTTGTGGGTTACAGTGAAAGCTCGAAGGCATACATAATCTACTTTCCAGGGTTCAAGAAGATTGACATCAGTGGGGATGTGACTTTTTATGAAGAGACAACATATATCAAATTGAGGAAGACACCTATTGAAGACAATGAAGAACCAAGAGTATCCATAATACAAGAGACCACCATGAATTAAGTAATTCCAGAAGAGGATCATGAAATAGAAGATCCACAAGAACTTGTAGATACACCCCGTGAGAAGAACTCTCACAAGATAAAACCGACATGGGATAGAGAGCTCATCCAAGATGCAGAAAGGTATGGTATTCCAGAGGAAGAGCAGAGAGAAAGAAAAAGGACAAGGTCACACACAAACTATTTTTCCTTACTTTATGACATAATGAACAAAGAACCTTCTAGTTATGAACAAGCAACATAAAAGAAAGAATGGAAGGATGCCATGGTCGAGGAATACCAGTCGATCATGAAGAATGATGTTTGGGTTGTGGTCCCAAGACCAGAAGGGAAGTATGTTATGACTTCCAAGTGGATCTACAAGATCAAGCATGTTGCAAATGGTAGCATAGAGAAATACAAGGCAAGGTTTGTGGTTCGTGGCTTTTCCAAGAAAGAAGGGATAGATTACTTTTGCACCTGTAGCCAGATACACTTCCATCATAACAATACTTGCTCTGGATGCAATGATGAAATGGAAGATACACCAGATGGATGTCAAGACAACTTTCTTGAATGGTGTAGTCGAAGAGGAAGTGTATGTGGAGCAGCCACTTGGTTTTGAGACACATGACAGGGAGTCATATCTATGCAGATTGAAGAAAGACTTGTATGGCTTGAAGTAAGCACCCAGGACATGGTACGGTAGGATAGACAATCCTGTCCAGTTTGGGCTTTACCAAGAGTAAAGTGGATTCCAACCTTTACTACAAGGTTGAGGAAGGAAATCCAGTGATACTCCTATTGTATGTGGATGACCTGTTTGTGACAGGTGAGGATAGGTTGATTGCTGACACGAAGAGGAAGCTTGATGTCGAGTTCGAGATGAAGGACTTGGGTATGATGCATTCCTTTCTAGGTATGGAGGTGTGGCAGAGTGCAGATGGAATCTTCCTTAGTCAAGGGAAGTATGCAGTAGAGATCCTGAAGCGGTTCGGGATGATGGACTGCAAGGCCATGGCCACACCTATGGCATCGAACCTGAATCTATTGAGTAATGCTTCATCAGAGTCGGTTGATGCCACGATGTATCATAAGATGATTGGGTCCTTGATGTACCTGACAAACACGAGACCAGATATTTTCTTTGCAGTGAACACTTTGAGCTAGTTCCTGATGAATCCTAGACATGTTCACCTGATTGTTGTAAAGCATATTATGAGGTACCTGAAGGGTATGATTGATTATGGGCTCAAGTATCATGTGAATCAAAAGTTTAACCTGGAGGGTTATGTTGATTCAGATGGGGCAGGAAGTGCTGCAGATAGGAAGAGCACTTCGGGGTGCTACTTCAATATGGGATCAGGTGTGATCTCTTGGTTTAGCAGGAAGCAATCTTGCGTAGCGCTGAGTATAGCCAAAGCAGAGTATGTCGCAGCTTGTTCGGCTAGTTGTGAGTAAGTATGGCTAAGGAAGCTATTGTCTGATTTATTTGATCTCTAGTTAGATGCTACTTGTATCTATTGTGACAACTAGAGTTGTGTGAAGTTGTCTGAGAACCTGGTGTTCCATGACAAGTTGAAGCACATCGAGATCAAGTATCACTATATCAGGGATATGGTGCAGAGAGGAGCAGCGAAGCTCTAGTATGTTGCAACGGATGAGCAGATTGCAGATTTGTTGACCAAATCACTAGCCATAGTCAAGTTTGAGTACTTCAGAGAGAGGCTTGGTGTTATTCAGATAGAAGATACTTCTAGGAGGAAGGGGTGGGACACATTTGTAGGATCCATTCCAAGCATCGTGGTAGGAGTATCCTTCCCATGGCTGTGGATGTAAGTGTTGTTTGATGAGCATCGGGACGATGCTCCGGATGATGCTATGTATGATGATGATCAGGATGATCATGTGTGATGAGCATTAGGATGATGCTCCAGATGATATGCATTAGGATGATGCTATGATGATGATCAGGACGATCATGTGATGAGGATATGCATCATGATGATGCTATGATGATGATCTGGACGATCATGTGATGATGATGTGCATCAGGATGATGCACTATATGATTATGATCAGTATGATCATGAGCATCAAGATGATGCTCCATGCGAGGATGGTCAAGTTGATCATGAGTATCAGGATGATACTCTGTGGCCATGGACAGGTTGTGCAGTAGCATATAATAGCTCTCTGGGAGATCCTATAGGTTGAGCATTAAGCTCCTAATCAGTCCTGGAGATCCGATAGGTTGTGCTAAGCACGTAAAAGTCCTGGGATGCTCTTTAGAGATCTTGCAGGTTGCAAGACACCCTTTTAAGGTTTTGCTAGACCACATGTAATCAGTCTTGGAGATCCGATAGGTTGTGTTAGGCACGTAAAAGTCCTAGGATGCTCTTTAGAGATCTTGCAGGTCGCAAGACACTCTTTTAAGGTTTTGTGTGGACCATATGTAATCAGACCTGGAGATCCGATAGGTTGAGCAGTAAGCTCGTAATCAGTCATGGGATACTCTTTAGAGATCTTGAAGGTTGCAAGACACTCTTTTAAGGTTTTGTGGAGGTCACATGTAAAAGTACTGATCTGATAGGTTGAGCAGTAAGCTTGTAATCTGTCCTGGGATGCTCTTTCAAGGTTTTGTTGACGCACATAATCAGCCCTGAGGATTCCACAGGATGGCCAGCTCGTAGAGATGATGACGACCTACAGGAGGCTAGGCCTACATCCAACATGAAAAAGGGTTGGCTCTGTAGAACTTCCTATGATGAGAAGAATTGAGAGATATCCCCAGTGATTGAGATGTCGAGTACAGCAGCAGTGACGATGATGCTTCGTGATCCAGTGACGATGATCCATCTCCAGAATTGAAGACTTGTGCTTATATGTATTGATGACCTGTGTCAAGAGAATACATTCCTAGTTAAGAGGGAGTGTTGATGTATTTGTAACTTCAGAAGATATTCACTTGTATATTACATTTGTATTTTATTGTATCCCCAACGAAGATGTATTATTCCTCCGATTGGAAGTTTCATCATTTGTATTTGCAAGTGTCGCAAGTGACATTGTAAGTGTCGCAACTTATATTTGATGGGTTATTAGACCACCTGTGTGGGATCGGCCCTATATGAGTCATGTGGATGGGTTATTAGGATTCCTTAGGAAGTCGACCCAGTTAGGGTTAAAGGCAAGTTAATTCGTTGTATAAATAGAGAGTGTGTTTCTCTCATTTCACTCATTCACTCACTCATCAAAGTCGCATAGTTGAGAGAGAGGAGTGTGCACAAGTGGAGGAGGAGTAGCTGCTAGAGACATCTATCTTTTGGGGATTGATCTTTGTGATCTTTGTATTGGGGCTGCTTATTCTATCTCTGAGGAAGTTGCGGGGTTTTTCACCTTCTTGGTTTTCCCCGGTGAAATGCTTTGTGTCCATTGTCTCTTGTGATTGTTATGTTGTGCTTGTTATTCTCTTAGTGATCCTAATATTGAATGAAATTATCGAAGAATTAACAGTTCAAATTATCACAGAACATGCATACATTTGACCCTACTAAGAAATCATAACCCATCCTCCTTTGATTATAAGATATTACAACCCCATTTTCTCTTCTCCCATTAAATCTTTTGAATCCATACCCTCCAAACGTAGATATTGAGACCATACCATTGATTAACATTGACGAGCCAAGCACAATGGGCTATCTGGCTTGAAGTGAACAAAAAAATGCAGATTTGGTTTATAAAAACAAAGTAAAAGGAATTTTCTAGTAGGTGGGATGGTTGTATTACTTCAACAAGTTGAGGAATAGCGATAGTGGAATTGAATGGAATTTTCCAGAACATATGCACAGTCAAAGAAGAAGTAAGGGGATTGAAGATCCAGATCATTGAAGCGGTAATTGCAAGGATTTGAGGATTGTCTTAGGAAGGCGAGAAATGGTTTTGAACGAAAAAACACCTATGAAACCGCTTAAAGAGGAATTTCTGGAACTCGTGGAGCAAGTGCAAGGGATGGATAAGGGGACCCAAAGAAGTTCATTGACAACACCATGGGATGAGGTGGCTCTTTTCGTACCCAAGTTCATCACTTGTGAATTTTGGTTTAGTCTATTATATGGATACCATTTTAAAATTTTAAATAATTTAAGACATAAAAAATATATGAATATTCCCTACTTTTTGTGGAATTCACTAGAGTTGATGTGTAGAATGTTCAAAGATAGAAATAACCCTAACACCAGTTTAGCACACCACAGGATGATTAGATTGTTGGTTGAAGATTCCTTATAGAAGGAAAACCAGACTTGGGTGCGTTTTACTGGAATATCTCCATCACTCGAGCCTCGGCAAGCGCTAGTATCTAAAAAGAAGAAGAAAAAAGACGTGAACTCAGTGAAAACACCAGGTCAAAGGTCAAATAAAATGGTTCACGGAGTGAAACCCCAACCACCTCAGACATGCGCCCAGAACAAGGTCAAGATATACTAATCGTAAATACAATGGGGCTTGGGAAGAGATAACAATTCAAGACAAAGGTCCTGATGAGAGTTATGAGGACTCAGCAAAACCAATGGGTGTTGGAAGAAGTAAAAAATAAAAAGTAGGGTCATATGACAAAGGCTGGAGTCCATGACTAGTCAAACAACAAGAGGCTGTTGAAATGCCATGTATAGAAGTCATAAATCAAGAATTAACATGAGCAGCCTCACTAAAAAGAAAACAAGGTCCAGTTATGAGGAAATTTCACCCTTTATTGTTAAAGAAATATAAGAGGGCTTATAGTGAATTAAAAAGGAACTACAAATAGTCAAATTTGACATATCAAGAAGGAACCAAGGAGGTAATGGATCTAAGGAGGGAATTGCAACAATTTAAGGACCCTAGTGGGATGGATACTTTGTTGGAGGTCGTAGGGGTAGCAGTAGAATAGAACGAGGAAACAAAGAAGATATCCAGGGAAGAGGAGGATGGAACTAGTGGATTGAAGAAAAATTTGGAACAAGATGAATGGTCTACAGAAGAAGAAGAAATGAGCATCGGGACTTATGAAAATAGACCTTCTGATCTTGTCAGGATTCAAAACTTATAAAATATAGTAGCCTGGACACAAGCAACAACAAGATATCTAGAAGAGTATCTCATAAATTCCATGGATCAGTGAGAAGGGAATACAAAAGGAACATGGATAGAGAATCTTAGACAACATGACTATGCCCTAACCACAAATAGGATCAGTATGGATATTGAAAAACGAATTTCCATCAGAGAGAAAAACCAGAAATCGCAACTGTGAAAGAACCCACGTTTTGAAGAGACATAAATGCCCAAATTTGGTATTAGACAGTAAAATCCAATGGAGGATCCATAGGTATGAACCTTGGGGCAAATTTGGGAGCATTAGCTACCCTGAAATCCATTAGAAAACCCAGTTTTGATAGCCTAGAAACCCAGTGACGGGATTGAGTTATTTGTTGCCAGAATGATGAGAAATCCAAGTGTGGAGGTTTGAATAGAGGATGGGATTGCTTGAATTGAGCTTGAGATGTCTGTATCTATGTGGTTGAGCTCACGAGATTAGCATCCTCATCATTTCCTTATTGCATGCTTGATAAACCCAGTTGTGTGCTGGCTTAGCATGACTGTTTGAGTGAATCTATGGCTGTGAGTGAGCCTGTCTAGTTCCTCCTTAGTGGATACATAGCCCAGCTTGGGGGTGATCTCTTAGCTGAAAGAATACAGACTGGACAGAGATCTATGGTTGGGTGGAACGTTGCTCTCACGTAGCCAGTTGTTTGGACATTTGCATTTCAAGATAAGTATTCTCTGTGGATTAATTTATTTGCATTATGTGTTCAACAATGTGTTAATCTTGTATGTTAAATTATTCATGTTACTTGGGTGAAATGATTATCTTAAGTTAGTTGGCATGATGCCTGTGCATATCATGAGAATGGGATGGATTACTGTATGACCATTTCATCATTCTGCCTAGAAGAAATAGGATGATGCATCTCCTTCTGCTTGTATGTTATTAGAATGTGATTGCTTCTTTGCATGATAATTCATCACCTATTTGTGAATGGTATGCTGATGCATTCCATTCTAGCTGTGTGTTAATATGTTTAATTCCGCTGTGTAAATGAATTGTGCATCTTATTTTAAATGGTAAAATTTTATCATTATGGCTTGGGGACGAATTAGACACCCCATGTTGTAGTCATGTTCCCTCCCTTGCATTCAATAGATGGAAGGGGACGTGACAGAGTGGTATCAGAGCCCATCTTGCAGCACTAGGGCTGCTTGGGCCAGACTGTGAGTTTGCAGGCATGTAACAGGACGTTTTAGCAGAGTATTGGGAAGTTGGGGGCATAATTTTGAATGGGGAAAATTATAGGATTAGATTTCTTAGATGTGGAAGAGGATCACATAGGTGCATAGATCTATCCAAGAGATTTTCAACGGTACCAAACTTGCCTCATTTGGACAAGGGATGAAGGAGATATGGACCCCGAAAGTTACAGGAAACATGGGTGTTTTTCGGTTTTCGGCTTTCGGCTTTTGGCTTTGGCTTCCGGTTTTGGCTTCCGGTTTTCAGCTTTCAGCTTTTGGCTTTCGGCTTTCGGTTTTCGGCTTTCGGCTTTCAACTTTGGCTTCTGGTTTCAGCTTCTGGTTTTCGTCTTCGGCTTCAGCTTTCGGCTTCGGCTTCCGGTTTCAGCTTCTGGTTTTTGGTTTCCAGTTTTCAGCTTTGGCTTCCGGCTTCGACTTCCGGTTTTCGACTTCCGGTTTTCAGTTTCGGCTTTCGGTTTTCGGCTTTCAGATTTCGGCTTTGGCTTCTGGTTTCGGCTTCCATTTTCCAGCTTCGGCTTTTGGCTTCAAAAAAAAAAAAAAAAAGAGAAAAAGAAAAAAATGGTATAGAGCCCGAAATTTGGAATTTTGGGAAAATGTGAAAAGTGAGAAGTAGTAAAACCCAAAAATTCATAGAAGATGAATGGTGCATCAGAATAGAGATCCGAGAGATGCTGAGCGTTCCTTGTTATATGGGCTAACTTCTCCCGGTAGAAAAGTTTTCATGATTCTTCATAGATTTTCCTCCACAGGTGGCTGAAGTTGGCATTCGAGACCAAAATATAACTGTGTAAAAGTATGCAGAATTGGGGTGAAAGTTGTCATTTTGAAATAACGCAGTTTCCACACCCGATGTCAGAATGGAGCAAGTGGATAGGCATTGGAAATCTTGTCCAGTAGGGAACAATGTTGCATAGTCATAATCTGTATGGAGTTATCATACACCATAGTTAATTGGAGCAGAAAAGTGTCAGTGGTTGTTTTGGCAAATATGGGCAAATTCTAGAATTGCATGCCTGGAAGTAGCATGCCATGAAATCGAACCAGCTACGATGTGAAAGAGGAAGTTCATACAAAGATGAGGGATTGGAAAGGGAGATTTCTTTATATTTTATAAGCTTTATGTGCATAAAATTATGGCATGAGAATGCTGAAAATGCAAGAGATTAGATGAGTGGCATGAATATGCATTGATTGGCATATTAATAAACATTGCACAATGCATGAGTATATGTTTTGCATGCATATGACATTACATATTGGTAAAAGTAGTGAGACTTTACATATGTAGTGAACCACTAATGGTAAATATTGTGGTTGATAATGACTATTGGTGATTGGTTTTGGTTGTAGGACCAAAGACAATAGAAGAATGGCTAAATATGTTGAGGATGTTGTTGCATGAAGCCAACAACCTTACGAATAAAGGATGGTGCAACAAATTTGTGATCATGAGGTTGTCAAAATGATTGTGTAGCCTTTGTAAGAGGCCAACCGATCAGGTAACATCAAGTGATGTTAATGACAACCATGCAGGTAATGGATATTGATGCATAATTGCATGAATGTTGAAAGAGGATTGGGTAAGATCCCTTCGACTATGTTTAAACTATGTTGATTTGGTTTGCATGTGGTATTGAGTGCCCGAATGAAAATGTTAACCTACCGAGTATGGTGAGGTGTGGGTAAGGGAAGGCAATGATCCTTACACCCTATACTTGTTTAGAAATCTCAATGTGTTCATATGAAATTATATCATGCCATTTGAGTATGTCGATTGTGAGTTTAACAACCAAAGCAAGTGAGGACCAGTGGTCCTAATTATGGTAATGCATGTTATATGAGATAGTCATGATTAATTCATAATATGCTTGAATGCATAGTACTCATGAAACAATGCAAGGTGGCATTGAGTGGATGTGCATTAAGAGATTTTATAAATCTTGTAGTTAAGCATTGAGTGAATGCATATGAAAAACTTGAGTAAATGTTGTGAATATGCATGCATGTGGGAAGCTACACCTGAGGAGATGTATTGTGTGCATGCATGATTGTGATATATGTATATGTCTCATTATAATTGAGCAATAGATGAAATGATGAATTAATGATAATTCTGAGATCATTTCATGAGCTACTATGAATGAAGGGGAAGAATTGCATGAAGGTAGTCATGATTGACAGGATTCCAGAGTGCTCTGTTGGAAGGATAGAGTTGTATAAATGATGTGGCTATGGATTAATGAGTATTTAAAAGATTTAAGTTAATTGCATAAATGATGTGACTATACCTTGCAATTTTAGTATGATAATGATTTACGTGAAGTAAATAAGTTTGTTATATTGATATGTTAACAGCTAGAAGTGTTTGAATTATGGAATGTTATAATTCTGGAAATGCTTTAATGATTGTTGCAGCAATGAAATATTATATGCATGGAGACTTACAAAGTGTTTGGCCGATTGAAGTTTCAGATTTCAGGTAGATTGTTGTAGGCATGGCAATGTGGGTAAGTCCATGATGAAGGCCGAAGTCTACCATGTGCAAAAAGCCAAATGTTATGAGAAGATTCTCATGGGTGTGAAATTTAATTTATGCATGAAACAAGTCTGAAAATATTCTCATTTAAGTTTATGAGAATAATGTCATGGTTGCAAATCTAATTTCTGTAGGGAGCAGATTTGAAAATTCGATTTAGAGCTTATGAGAAGGAATCTCATGGTCGATAAATATAAGCTCTATTAGAAAGAAGAATTGTAAATCTCAGATTTGAAATTTTGGTTATAATTGCTAATGATTGTTTGACTTATGAAAAATTGTGTCAGGAGGACATGTTGTAGGTGGATGTCCATGTATGGCAGCAAGCATAAATCCATAATGGACAGAATGTTGCCATTTACAAGAGCCAAGCAATATGAGGATAGCCTTATGGCTAAGAAAATCAATTTCTGTAGTAGATAGAGTTGCAAATTCATATTGAAGTTAATTATTAGTGCCATTGATTGGTTATGAAACAATTAGATTTGAATTTGTAATGTTAAATGTTGCTGACTGTTTGGCTATTTGATAAGTGTGCCAGGAAGACACATTGGAGTAAGACCAAAAGAGAGGGCCTACAGAAGCCAAACTTCATGGGAAGGGATTCCATGATTTGGAAATGGGTTTCAGGTGAAATGCCATTAGACATTATGAATGTCTCATCCGCACTGCATGATTGGTGAACAATATAAGTGAGATAGTAAAGATTATGTCAGTAAGACATATGAGGGTTATGTAACATCAAAAGGAGTTGGGAGGGAAAATCGAGGGACTGTTAACTCAGAGAAGGAGCCCCCATTCCTCATTAATAAAGAAAGACTACATCTGTAAATGGATAAGTTTTCTCTGACCCTAGCTAAGAATATGCATGTTTAATTGTTGGATTAAATATGCAGATCCTGTTCTGATTTTACTTCCATTATGGCAGATTGCTTGAATATTATTAGGACCTGCATAGTTCACATCAGTGAGGAGTGCACACATTTCTAGTGCTGAGTTATGTTAGGGATGCCAATATTGAATACACCCTAAGGGAA
Source organism: Larix kaempferi (assembly GCA_027924585.1). Classification (NCBI taxonomy): domain Eukaryota; kingdom Viridiplantae; phylum Streptophyta; class Pinopsida; order Pinales; family Pinaceae; genus Larix; species Larix kaempferi. Next base: position 2,919,433 of record BSBM01001155.1, on the reverse strand, counting down.
TGGACGCATTCCTGGTGTTCCAATGTTGGATAGTGGATGTTATGAAGTATGTTTATAGTTTTAGAGCAAGAATACTAATGAGCTTGATTATCCATTTTGTGTTGACAGCTTATACATATGAAATTTGGTGTTGCACATTAAAGAAAAAAGTGAAGAAAATGGTACTCAAGAGGACTGTATGAGCAGTGGTAACCTTTGTGAAGTGTGAGTGGGTATCATGGGGCCATGATAGCCTGCAGTTAAGAAAGTCACCTAAAGAGTTCCTAAAGGGAACTGCCGGTTTGCACAAGAGAAGGACTGCCATCCTTATGTGGGTGAAGAATTTTTATGTGCATTGAGGGATTGTGATACATTTGAAAGGTTGATGCAAGCCTAAGGCAGAGTAGTAGAACCTTGACCTATAATGGTCGGTGATGCAGTTACCTTCCATTGGCTGATGACCCAAACAGATGTACTGGCTCGGCAATGGAGAGGGCCAACCAGGTATGGGACTGGTTGGGCACCACCAAATGCTTGGTAAACCCAGTCGGCGTGAAGGTGTACTGGTAGGGCATTAATTATTTGATGTTTTGGAGCAGCATGCGTGCTGTCCAAACATCCTAGTCCACAGGAAGATCCCAAGGCTTATAAAGTAAAAATAGGACCACGGGGGCTTCACTCAATAAACCGCTATCATAGCACGTTCGTTCGTGGCATATGAAACAATACCCCTAATTTCACTAAATATTGGAAAATACCTTCCAAAATTATTTTTTTTAACCCCCTCCCAATATGCCTTTCCAATTAAAAAAAACTCCTATTTCACTAGATATTGTATGTATCAATTTTTTCATTAACATTTTTTATACCCCTTTTATTTCTACCTAGTATATTGATATGATACCTCTCTTATGACCCCACATGCATTCTACAATGCACCTTGCTTCTTTCGATGTATATTGTGGATGCACATTACTTCACCCACAATGCAATTACTCAACCACATATCATTATGATTTGCAACATCTAATGGTCTAATGAAGATATAAGATATCACTTCTTGTATGTCACTAGAGCCAATGCACATAGTACAACATTTAGATTGCATGTTGTAGTTCCCCAATTGCTGACTAAGCCTGTTGTGGGATAGGTATCCAAGCCCCCAGGGACTGTAAAAATCTCTAGGAAGCTGACTAAACCTCCCAAGGCCTGTAATAGGCACGAGTGTCTGGGTATTCAAGCCCCCGAGGCCTATCGAGGGCCTATAACAGGCCCTGGCGGCTTAGAGCCACCCAAGGCTATTCGTAACAATTGGCTGTCAATGACCACTATCTCTCGACTATGATCGACTAGAAACCCACTTCACCACGAAACCCCTGGCCTCAAGCATGCCTCAAGATGCGATTTCCCTGCATACTAGTAAGCTTGAGCCTAGCCTCAACCTGATTTCTCATCCGGCCGTGATCCCACCATCTCCATTTGGAAGATATTTGTCAGCCTTCCCATATAAAAAAGACCCCAAAGTATTTTTGTATTGTTACATTAAATTAAAAAAACCCTTTACCCCTTAATATATAAGCAATATAATTTTTAGGTTTTCATGAATATTTAATACCGCAATATGAATGGACGTGATATTATATTGCCTTCTAATGAAGCCCCCGTGAATAGGACCCTATGGACTAGAGAGGAAATGCACAATATAGATAAGTATTCAATTTCATTTATTTTTTGTTTGGAATAATGAAGAGTTCAAGTATAAGTCTTGTAATAGTTAAGCTGATGCACTATTGTTTCTTTGTTGGAAACATTGGCCATTACAGGAAAAAAGGACCCTGAAAGAACTATAAATTGCTTGGTAAATCCAGAGAGTGACTAGTTGGGCATTAATTATTGATGATTTGGAGCAGCCTGCATGCTGGCCAAACATACAAGATTATTTGATGTTGAGGAGAAGCCTGTGCGTTGGCCAGACATCCAAGTCCATAGGCGATTCCAAGGATTGTAAAGCAAGAAGGACCCTATGGAATAAAGTGAAGACCTCCAATGCAGATAAGTATTTGGTTACCTTGTAATTTCTTGCTTATGAATATAGATGTGTATATGATTTGGTTATGATTTCCTATGAAAATAAACTAAACATGTGAATTAATTCAATGTTTGAGTGTAGGTATTGCTGGAAGCAATGACTATGAAAGAATCTTAAGGATGTGTGGGGACATGTGATTGTCCTAAAAGGGCTCATCTTACACATAAATGAATGATGGTGCTATTGGACTTGTAGGGGTCCTAGAAGCCAAGGGAGTTGTAGACAAACCATGTGGAGGGACTCCATGGTTGAGAGGTCTGAAATAGACCATAGACACTAAGTTTCATAGCCAAGAAGGGTAGGTCAAGCATTCACGTTGAAGTGAAAGAGGCTAGGAGCATGAAAACCACAGTGGTGGAGTGGGTTCCAGAATGGAACGAGACTAAGAGAAGAAAACTCTTACTACTCTCTCTTTCCTCTTTATTGATGCATTTATAAAAGCAGAAAATTGTTGAATGCATGTATGGCTGAAAGTAGAATGAGTTTATTTGCTTGAAATAAAGTGTGAATGCTGAAGTAATTAATTTATTGTGAATGGATGAACATGAAAGAATTCATGTGTATGCTGGAAAAGCATGGAAAGTGTGAAAGTCTCATGAATAGAGCATGGGACCTCCATGTCAATTGGGGAAAAACAATTGACTGATTTTTAATGTTTAGGTTATGCTTGGCCTAACAAAATTTGTAATGATGAATTTAACAGGTGGAAATTAAATCCATTGGTTGCAGCTGTACGAACAAGTGCTCAAGTGAGCAAAGTGAGGACCAGCTGTGCACAATGACCATGGCAGCAGACCATAGGCTGTTGGAATTGGCTGAAAGTCTTCTTCAAACAATTTACAAGACCCAAGAAAATATTGGAGAGATGCTCAAGATACAGAAGAGGCAGAATGAGATGAACCACAAGGTTTTGCAGAACTCTATTGGTCTGCAAAGAGAGGTAAAAAGCATTATGAGAGAAATCAGTAAGGTAAAAGAAAGTGGATCAATGATGAGGCATTCATCCAATCGGTCCATTAAGAAACGTTCCAGGCATGAAGACTCAAAGGAAATTGAGTAGGTAAAGATGAATAAGGAAGTGAAATGTTGGAAATGTGGAGGACATCATTGCCTTCGCAACTGCCCAGCAAGGGAACATCAAGAGGGTAGTAGCCATAAAGTTTTCAGACTTGTGGATGAGATGAAAGATCAGAACCAGTAGGAGAAGCTCGTGGAATTCAAAGGAGTTGGTCCTGAAAGTTCACAGTAAAGGATAAAATGTAGGGCAGGCCTGCAAAGTTTTTGAAATTTTGGACATGTATAAATTGTATATGTATTCCTAAGTCTTGGAACACCGAGGACAGTGTTATTCTAAGGGGGAGGGGATTGTAATACCCCATTTTGACCCTTAGGATATGTTAGCTTTTAATGTAAATGTTGTATACATGTGAAGTATGTTTTCCTAGCGTGGAGCTCAAGGCCAAGGCCCCCCTAGTGGAAGCTCGAATTTTATTTAAAGGCAAGTATTAGACATTATGTTGCCCATGTGCTATTTAGTCATGGAATATTGTAAAAATGATGTAAATAAACATCATGCAATAAAATACCAAAATTGGCTATGGAGGCAACGAATGAGAAGGGGCCCTGTGTATCCATTAGGGAGTGGTGAGGGGGCTGTGGGATTGAACCATAGGCTGCCATATGTCACCTTGAGAACCCGTTTGACTTACCTTGCTGACATTTATTTCTGTTGTAAGGAAAAGGTTGAGGAATTCAGTCCATGGCTTCAATGGAGCATGGGTAGCCCAGAAATTCGTATGGCAGGGTATGGGCTCTGTTTTCTTGTACCACAAGCCACTCTACCTCATGGGAGTTGCTTCTTCCTCATCCCCATTCCATTGTGGAAGTTACCAGCATCATTTTCCATCTAAAAACGAATTTCCAGCAAAGAGAAAAGCCAGAAATTACAACTCTGAAAGAACCCACATTTTGAAGAGCCATAAACGCCCAGATTTGGTATTAGACAGTAAAATCCAATGGGGGATCCATACGTATCAACCTTGGGGCAAATTTGGGAGCATTAGGTACCTTGAAATCCATTGGAAAACTCAGTTTTGATAGCCCAGAAACCCAGTGACGGGATTGAGTTATTTGTTGCCAGAATGGTGAGAAATCCAAGTGTGGAGGTTTGAACAGAGGATGGGATTACTTGAATTGAGCTTGAGATGTCTGTATCTCTATGGCTGATCTCACAGGCTTAGCATCCTCATCATTTCCTTATTGCATGCTTGATAAACCCAATTGTGTGCTGGCTTAGCATGACCGTTTGAGTGAATCCATGGCTGTGAGTGAGCTTGTCTAGTTCCTCCTTAGTGGATACACAACCCAGCTCGGGGGTGATCTCTCAACTGAAAGAATACAGGCTGGACAGAGATCTATGGTTGGGTGGAATGTTGCTCTCACGTAGCCAATTGTTTGGACATTTGCATTTCAAGATAAGTATTCTCTGTGGATTAATTTATTTGCATTATGTGTTCAACAATGTGTTAATCCTGTATGTTAAATTATTCATGTTACTTGGGTGAAATGATTATCTTAAGTTAGTTGGCATGATGCCTTTGCATAGCATGAGAATGGGATGGATTACTGTATGACCATTTCATCATTCTGCCTGGAAGAAATAGGCTGATGCATCTCCTTCTGCTTGTATGTTATTATGGTTATTCCTCTGTGTTTATTAAATGAGTTGTGTTAATTCTATGTTCTGTAATGTATTAAATAATGGCTGGTATTGGATGATGAATGCATATCTTATTATGGCTAACATGTAATCTGAGTATATAATGAGAATGTGATTGCTTCCTCGCATGATAATTCATCACCTGTTTGTGAATGGTATGCTAATGCATTCCATTCTAGCTGTGTGTTAATATGTTTAATTATGTTGTGTAAATGAATTGTGCATCTTATTTTAAATGGAAAATTTTTATCATTATGGCTTGGGGATGAATTAAACACCTCATGTTGCAGTCATGTTCCCTCCCTTGCATTGGATAGATGGAAGGGGACGTGACAGGGACACAAACCCTCATGTGGAGGGAGTGCAGCTTAGGGATTTTGTGTCATTCATGAGGAATCAACTTAGATGGAACAATGTTGCATCCTTCATAGAATTCACAGAGTGAGAGGACACTCTTTGGGTAAGAGGTCCCCTTCACCTTAGAGGAGAATTTGATATCCTTACGAATTTCAATAGTAGCAGCTGGGTATGAAGAACAAATTCAGACTGAAAAATAGTTCATCGATGCTTTTTCTAGGAGTAATGAAGAGGACCGAGATTTCTTGTGTGAATAATATCTACATAATCTAATTATGGTTGATTATAATGATTGGGACCCGGACCCTCATGTGGGGGAAGTGCAACTTAGGGATTTCATGTCATTCATGAGGAATCAACTTAGATGGAACAATGTTGCATACTTCGTAGAATTCACAAAGTGGGAGGACACTCTTTGGGTAAGAGGTTCCCCTTCACCTGAGAAACTATTTACAGAAAGAGGCAGGGTCATGCAAGATCCAACATTTGTTAAGCTATTGGAAGAATCCAAGACTACAACTGCTAATGAATGTAAAAATTGGATCCCCTTTCATATATTGGAAGCCATCTTATGTTTGAGGAGAAGGAATGGAGCTTTGGATTATGAGCTTAAGAAGAAGGAACCCTTCACTAATAGAATGTTTGAAAGGGAATTGGATAGAGTACATAAATATTGTGATTGCTTGCAGGTTCACAAATCCAAGTGGATTGGACTCAAGTTTCATTTTCCCATACTCTGGATTCCTATATCCGATAAGGAGGATAGTGAGTTTTGACGCATTTTTAGTGAGAAGAGGGGTTTCTACATAGCGGATAAAGAAGGACACTCCTCCTATAAGTGGAGTGATGAATGCAGAACTAGTTCCCAAAGTACATCCAACAGTGAAGCATAGTCCCAGTTTGCATGGGGACATGCAAACCCTTTGGTTAGGGGGATATGAAGGGTTATATATATGACATCTTTTGACACTCTTTGTAGACACCTTTTTTGTATATTTTTACTACTTCCTATACTTACAATGATCCCTTTTCAAACAACCTGTCAAGTTTTAGCATTGGTATGAAATGATCATGTTTCCTTGAGTATTTTTTATTTAATAATGATTTGGGACATGGTTATGTTGCTTCTGGATACCTAAACAGATTTAGTGTTTTAGGTTTATTACATGTTGTAGTTTTGGAGCTACACAAAATATCTTGGAGGAAACTGCGTAACCCATGATATAGTAGTTGCGGAACTTATTCAACAGAGTGGTTGTGGAACCTATAATTGAGTGGCTACAGAACCTATACTTCGCTTGAGTTGCATAACCAAGTGCAATGGTTAGGCAACTAACTGGGAGAGATACATAAACTTATTACAATTTTTCGCATCCTGATGACATAGCCTGTAACCATTGTTGTGTTTATTGTGCCATCTAGGATCGTGTATGTTTAAGAGATCAATATCATTAGATCCGATCCTATCTTTGTAATGTTAATTTCTTAATTTGGTTTACGCAATCATAGGGAGATTGAGTTGGAATGGCACCATTCTTGGTTTTATTTTGCAACTAAAGACCGTAGATTATGAACTGATAGTTCTTTTCAAGAATTATGCGATGTATAAAAACTCTTAATTTCCACTTAAATAATTTATCCATAAATCTCCTGAACCGTTGAATATCATTGTATCGAACTCTGTTATTTTATAAAAGAATTGTTGTTGTTGGTTTCCTGATGCATTGAATAGCTCTGTGTGATTGAGTGGATTATTCAACTCATATCTTCGAAGGCTGGGCCCCCTTCAGAGGACATGTGTTGATTGTAAATTAGTTTTTATTTCTGTAATTTGCAAGAGATTGGTACATGCTTTATTTAATTCCTATTACGGTGATAAGTTTGAGTGCTTTTCCTATTATTCTTTTATTAATTATCAGTTACGTGATACAAAGTTCTTGTCTCATGATTTGGATGCACAATTTTGGAGTGAATAACTTCTTGGAAGTTGAAGTAGGGTTATGTATATGTTGATTGATTTTTTATATGAATAGTTAAAGAGTAATGTAGAGTTTGGATTATAGATTTGAGAAGTATTGTTTCATCTATAATCATTTCATTTTTGTAAGAATAGTCATGGTGGATTCCCTGGATTCCCTTTCTGAAGGTTAAAGTAGATATTGAATTCTTCCTACATATTAAATACATATTTGTTTTCTCTTTCCAAAAGTAATTTAGCTGGTTTGTTTTCTTTCTGCAAAAGTAAATTAGATTATTTGAATTTCCTCTTGCAAAAGTAATTTAGATTATTGAATTTACTTTTGCAAAAGTAAATAGGTGGTTTGATTAATTTCAAATTAGATTAGTAAGGGTGTGTTATTGTTAGTAAATTTGATTACTCTTGAGGTCTGTTTAATTCTTTAAGTTAAAAATCATTCCTTTCCTTCCATAGAGATAGTTGATTTAAACATATCTTGCTAAGACTGTTGTTTTCCTATGACTGAAGCTCCAACACACATAATTAAGATTTCATGTTTAAAAGAACCATTGAAGTGCAGTGATTGCCATAGATTTTGTTTGGTAGCTCATAAGCTCTTAGAACCCCTGGTTTGATAATTAATGAACAGTTCTTGATTGCTTTCTAAGTTATTAGAAGGTGATTGAAAACCTTGTCACTTCCACTAACTTGCTTGGCAATTCAGATTGTCAAATATATGGAAATGTTCAACAAGTGGTAGTTGTCCACTTCCAGTTATGCAACTCTCTTTTCTTGGAATCACATACACCCCTTCCGATTAAAGGGGGGAATTGTTGGAACATAGTCCTTGGTGTTAGGAAAATCTTATGTTATTAAACTTCCTATTCACGTGAGAAGGCCAAAAGTCTATGTGAATAGAAAGAGTCATTTGCGAGTCCAAGAGTCCACTTGGGAAGTTGAACCCAAGGAACATTCTCATTGTATAATTTCCTGCCTTTTTCTGTCTTTGTGTGCATAATTTCCTATTTGTCCAAATGGGAACCTAACAAAATCTAAACAAATCACTAAAAATAATGCCAAAAAAATAGTTTCTCTAAGGCCTTCCATATTCCAACTCCCAACTTTCAAATCATCTAGTTGTAGTAGCATGCTAATGTAATCAATAAACAATGAATAACGAAATTTGTAAATATTCATTGTAATAATAAAAACGCAAAAAAATAATGAAAGATCATTGAATGACTTTTTTTTTGTTTTAGGAAAAATCAATATAACTTGCAAAATGGAAAAACATAGAAATGATAGTGATTTGATAGATTTTATTTATTTATCTAGTAAAAATATGATTGAAAGTTGAAATTAAAAATTATAATTGTGTATAAGATAAATGTATTAATACTGCTAGTAATAGTAATATTACTAGAGCCCATCAAATTCCAATCACGGATAGTTGTAAAAAAAGGGTAAAAGTTGCGATGTAACTAAGTCCCTGCCAAATGATGGTAGGATGGAAATTTGCTAGTCATCTATGTTCCTTTCAGTATGATAGGAGATTTTACTAGTGCTTGATCTAGAAAAAAAGATCATCTGTAGCGATATCTGATAATTAATCCCATCTTGACAATAAATTTAAGTATATACAAATTTTCCAGTGATAAATTATTGAAAGAAGTAGAATTATTTACATAAACTTTATTCCTCGGTGGACTTAGCTTGAATGATTGAGTGCATTACACATTTCTCAATCCATGCATATAAAAGTGTTTGAAATTAAACCTTTAAATTTTAGATGTCCAAGAGATAGGGAAATGCGCCGAGGCATGGGTTAAATTTCATCTCTTAAATTTTAGGCCGTGCTAAAAACCAAAGACATAAAATCTAAAATCTTGATAACTAAGGCTTATCGTATGCATCACTAGTTTCGGAAAAATCCCCAATCCATATTGTTGATAGATAATATAAATTTGTGCATGATAGGATTCACTACAACAATAAGTGTGGCTTACCCAGAAAAAGGCAAAATGAACATGTTTGGTAACTAAATTTCTCCAACAGGTCAAGGTTAGAGATCATTGAATTTGATATAACGTCAAGAATATGAATAGTGCCCTGACAAAGCCATGGAGTCGTAGATTATAATTAGAGCTTCCTAATGTCAGGTTGGGAATTTCCAACATCGAAAAAATAACTTTTAGTTTGTACTACCAGCATCCCTGTCTTTCCCATGTCTTGGACACTTTGAGGATGCAAACTTCCTTATAGATTGATACCATCCTTCTAAATATTGAGGACATCATGATTTGTTTGAGATCTACTTGCATTGCTGCATTACTTAACCTCTTCCTATTGGTTGATACTAAATTATGCAAGTTCATCTCTAGAGCCGTTGTTGTTTCATGTGGATCTTGTGATATTGAATGATCCTGCAATTTGCAATTTCTTTGGTTCAATTGTCTCTCTTCTGATTTTGGTTGAATTGGATAGATGGGAGAGGAAACCAGAAAATGAAAAAATAGTCTTTTTTGTTTCCATCCATTGAATTTCCCATATTGCAGGTACAAGGAAGTATTCAAAAGGAGCCCATTATTATCCCTGTACACCCCAAGAAGCAGATAATGTCCAAGAATTCTATTTAAGTCAGTTCCATGTTTGAAATTTTGGACAACTTTTTGCATTGCAAAGAGGTACAAACTCATTGCATCTGCAATCAGCTATTCACACAACGCAATAAATACGGAAGAGAACTCATCAACCAGCCAGAATCGATTTCTAATGGAGCAACACCTGACCCAAGGAAAAAGAATTACAGAGGCATGAAGAAACATGTGAAATCCTTCATGAATTCATGAAACCACTGGAGTTGGCATCATGCTGGGTATTATCCTTCCCATGTTAGGTATTATCTCTTCCAAGTATTTATATCTTATCTTAAATGTCATTCACTAATTATAAAACAAATTTTCATTTTTCAAAAAATAAAATAAATATTTTTTATTTTCAAGAAAATCAAATTATTACATTGTTTTGAAAACATTAAAAAAATAACATGAAATAACATTAATATTTCAAAACTAATACCAAGTGAAAGAGCATTGACTTTGACTTTTAAGTGGAATGTATATCCCTGCCAAAGCAGGGACTAATAATAACATTAACCCTTAACAAAAATAAGAAGTGATTATAGTTTTTGAAACATCTCAGTTTTGGTACTGTTAAACGCATTGCAAGATGATTAATATGTTCTCTGTTGTTCCCAAGTTCAACTTCACTCGGAACCGTCGCACCTTCCTGGTCTCCCACAGCATAAGGATGCCAAAAACCTTTGAGAAATTAAATTATAATCGACAGCCTAAACTGATCACAAAAAATTGTCTCTGAATATTTTTTATGAAGAATCTTTATTGATCGTAATCATAAAAATACAAACACTGACTCTTAAAACAAATTATTATTGATGGCAATAGATAAAAATACTGACTCTGAAAACAAATTATGAAGAATTGTAACCTCTTATAACCGCCATGGTTTTTGATGCACATTAACTGGGGATTGCTTTCCAGGCACCTTCTTTGGTGTTTGCTTTACAGGCACAAGCTGTGATGGTGTTGACCTTTCAGTCACCAGCTTTGGTGTTGTTGGCGTTTGAAGAACTCTGTTTGGTGTTTTCCTTTCTAATTTTCCGTTTGGTGTTCGCCTTTCAATGTCACTAGGTGGTTTTAGTTTTGTCCTTTCATGCACACCATCAGGTTTTCCATGATTACATCCATTTTCTAGCACAAGTGATCTCACTTGCAAAGGTTGCCGTCGTTTGGATTGAAGATTCTTGTTGAGGGATTGCAGAGCAGTCTCCGACTTTCCAACCCTCTGATTTGGTGTTTGTAGCGAACGCCTCATACCATCCATTTCTTCCTGCTGGGATTCATTCCGTTGTTGAAGAGAATGTCCTCTTTTAATGTACTTCTCCATAAAATTTAAGCTGGCTCCTTCATTCAACTCTTTCCAAAAGCTGTTCGTTTCAGTCCCCATTGTTACAAATTGTGTAGACAAAGATTGTAACCTCTCTTCATTTCTTGGAGACTCAGCTTTTTGAACGTTCCTCTCGTCTTCCATACAAAGCAGTGTAGCATTATACTCATTCTCCCTGGTCTTCAATCCGAGAGTGGCTTCCAAATTTTTCTTTTCCTCATTCCATAAATGCCTCTCTTCATTTTTTCTGATGAAATCCTGAATCCATTTCTTGGAATCATTCAATTTGACGTGCAAATCAATATTTTCTGTTATGCATTGATGTTTGACCCTCTCATTTTTTTCCGTCTCATCTTCCAAGTGAGCCAATCTAGCATTATGTTCATTCAACTGGGCCTTCAAGGACTCCGTTTCAGTGCTTAGATCTCTATTTTTCTGGCTCAGTAATCTCCTTTCACTAGTTATCAACCCAAGGTTTGTTTGCACCTCTGCAAGAGTGACCTCCGAATTTCTCTTTTCTTCATTCCACAATTGTCTCTCTTGTTCATTTTTTTGAGCAAATCCTGAATCCTTTCCTTGGATTTATTTAATTCGACTTGCAAATCAACGTTTTCTGTTATCAGTGTTATGCATTGATGTTTGATCCCCTCATTTTTCTCCGTCTCAACTTCCAAGTGAGCCAATCTAGCATTACATTCATTCAATTGAGCCTTCAGGGACTCCGTTTCAGTGCTAAGATCTCTATTTTTCTGGCTCAGCAATCTCCTTTCACTAGTTGCCATCTCAAGGTTTCTTTGCACCTCTGAAAGAGTGACCTCCGAATTTCTCTTTTCTTCATTCCACAAATGTCTCTCTTGTTCATTTTTCCTGACCAAATCCTGAATCCTTTCGTTGGACTCATTTAATTCAACTTGCAAATCAATCTTTTCTGTTATGTATTGATGTTTGACCCTCTCATTTTTCTCCGTCTCATCTTCCAAGTAAGCCACTCTAGCATTACATTCATTCAATTGGGCCTTCAGGGACTCCGTTTCAGTGCTAAGATCTCTATTTTTCTGGCTCAGTAATCTCCTTTCACCAGTTATCATCTCAAGGTTTGTTTGCACCACTGCAAGATTGACCTCCAAATTTCTCTTTTCTTCATTCCACAAATGCCTCTCTTGTTCATTTCTTCTGAGCAAATCCTGAATCCTTTCCTCGGATTCATTCAATTCGGTTAGCAAATCAATCTTTTCTGTTATGCATTGATTTTTTACCCTCTCATTTTTCTCTGTCTCATCTTCCAAGTGAGCCAATCTAGCATTACGTTCATTCAATTGGGCCTTCAGGGACTCCGTTTCAGTGCTAAGATCTTTATTTTTCTGGCTCAATAATCTCCTTTCACCAGTTATCATCTCAAGGTTTGTTTGCACCTCTGCAAGGTTGAGCTCCAAATTTCTGTTTTCCTCGTTCCACAAATGCCTCTCTTGTTCATTCTTTGTGAGCAAATCCTGAATCTTTTCCTTGGATTCATTCAATTCGACTTGCAAATCATTCTTTTCTGTTATACATTGACGTTTGACCCTCTCATTTTTCTCCGTCTCATCTTCCAAGTGAGCCAATCTAGCATTATATTCATTCAATTGGGTTTTCAAGGACTCCGTTTCAGTGCTAAGATCTCCATTTTTCTGGCTCAGTAATCTCCTTTCACTAGTTATCAAATCAAGGTTTGCTTGCACCTCTGCAAGATTGACCTTCAAATTTCTATTTTCCTCATTCCACAAATGCCTTTCTTGTTCAATTTTTCTGAGCAAATCCTCAATCCTTTCCTTGGATTCATCCAATTCGAATTGCAAACCAATCTTTTCTCTCTTGCATTGATGTTTAACCCTCTCATTTTTCTCCATCTCTTCTTCCAAGTGAGCCAGTTTAGCATTATGCTCATTCAACTGGCCTTTCAAGAGCTCGGTTTCAGTGCTAAGCTCTCTATTTACCTGGCTCAGTAATCCCCTTTCACTAATTCTCAAATCAAGCTTTGTTTGCAACTCTGCAACGTTGCTTTCCAATTTTCCCTTTTCAGAAACCAATAAATGCTTTTCTTCAAGTAATTCCTGTGTCCTTGCCTTGGATTTATTCAATCTGGATTCTAATTCAATCTTTTCTGCTCTAGATTGAACTAAGATCCTTTCATTTTCAGTAGTCAACTCTTCATTTTTTTTCGCATACGCGGCCAATGAAGACAAATAATTCTCCTTGTCAGTGTTCCATGCCTGTTCTGCCATTAGGCTGCTTTTAGCGATCTCCTCAGTCTCCTGTCTTGCCGCTGCAACTTGTGCTGAAAGATCATATTCTTCCAATTTCCAACGGTTAAGTGCTGTTTTTAGATCTGCAGATATCCCTTGAATTTGACCATTCAATTGCTGAACAACAGACTCGAGAATTCTTTTTTGAGAAACCAACGCTCTGCAATCTTCTTCTTTCTCAAACATTTCATTTCTGAATCTTTCCTCGGCTTCCTGCAATTGTTTAGAAATGGCAGCCTCGCATTCTTCAACTTTGCTTTGACATCGTTCTGCGACTTCCTGCGCAACTTCCTTCAAGAAGTCATTCAGTTGTTCCATTGGAGAAGGACCAAATCGGAATGGCATCTTCCATCGGATTGGCATCTTGATCAGCACCCAGAACAGGAAACGGAAATTGAAATTGAAAGATGGATTTATTTCGAATTCGCTGACTTCTTCGCGATGAGGAATAAATTTGTTCGTGAGGCATCCGCTCTATAAATATATAACGATGGATGGATGAAGATGGGTTCAGTGTATATTTTTAGTGGCGAATGCCGACCCAATGCGCTCTACCTCAACTCCATATGGGGTTTCCTATACTGTGCGTGGTCATATATGGAGTATCAAGGGATCATACCTTGGATCCATTTTATTATTATGTAATTTTATTATATTATAATTATTATAAAAATATATATTATAATTAAATGATAAAAATTTATTAAATAAATTATATTATAATTATTATTTAAAAAATGTATTAAACGGGTATATATGTCTATATATATGTCTACATGGTATATGTTTAGAAACTTCAAAAGTCTATAATTTATAGTCATCTACAAACTTTCGAGCTAAATTTCAGCATAAGTAAGTTGTAAGCATCTTAGGAACCATGCATGGGATGGCAATATTAATGTAACTTTGAATCTTCTTATGCTCACCCTTTAAACCCATGCCCTGCTTTAATAGAGAATTATTTTCTTTTTTCGCCTTGTAGATATTGGAAAATGAGAGGTTGTAGAAAGAAAACTACAAAAAAATTTACTTGATTAAACAAGGGTCATAGTGTTATTATAGACATACCAAAAGAGGTCACTACCCCATTTGGATTCTCCAAAATCTAGATCTTTGAAATGCCATTCTCTCCACAGGGGATTCACTCAATAAACCGCTATCATAGCACGTTCGTTCGTGGCATATGAAACAATACCCCTAATTTCACTAAATATTGGAAAATACCTTCCAAAATTGTTTTTTTAACCCCGTCCCAATATGCCTTCCCAATTTAAAAAAACCCCTATTTTCACTAGATATTGTATGTATCAATTTTTTCATTAACATTTTTTATACCCCTTTATATTTCTACTTAGTATATGGATATGATACCCCTCTTATGACCCCATATGCATTCTACAATGCACCTTGCTTCTTTCGATGTATATTTTGGATGCACATTACTTCACCCACAATGAAATTACTCAACAATTGGCTGTCAATGACCACTGTCTCTCGACTATGATCGACTGGAAACCCACTTCACCACGAAACCCCTAGCCTCAAGCATGCCTTAAGATGCGATTTCCCTGTGTACTGGTAAGGCCAAGCCTTGCCTCAACCCGATTTCTCATCTGGCCGTGATCTCGCCATCTCCATTTGGCGGATATTTGTCAGCCCGCCCATATAAAAAAGACCCCAAAGTATTTTTGTATTGTTACATTAAATAAAAAAACACTTTGCCCCTTAATATATAAGCAATATAAATTTTAGGTTTTCATGAATATTTAATACCGCAATATGAATGAACGTGATATTATATTGCCTTGTAGTGAAGCCCCCGTGATTCTCTCTTGCCAAACTTAGTTGTAAACCTAAAGCTTTCCATTCTACCACATTGTTTGTGCCTAAGTAAAGGCTTAGTTTGAATGAGGTCTTATGGATATTATTTAAGTACAGATAACCCCATCAACCCCACACTTACCCAACGTTCCTTGGCACCTATATGTTGGTTTAGTTTGGTGATTACCTTGATGCCTTGGTGGATCCACCAATTTGCACATGGAATTGGTGGAGCCACCAATAAGGTGGCTAAAGCCTTGCCATTTTTCCAAGAAATGAAAATCCTACTAAAACTACAAGGAACACCATAGCAATTATTGGAGACTCATCGTTATATGCATTAAATCGATGAGAATGAAGGGGTTAATGCATCATAGGTCATGGCTAGACTCATTTCCATAACAAATTCTCTAATATAGCATTTTGAACAAATCCATTTCTATCATGTTTACCTAGAAAACAACTCAATGTCATATGCAATTGAAAAATAAAGGGTGTCACTTAGAGGATGATCGTTGATGTAATTTGATAAGGAGGGGACCTTCGAGCATCAAGAATTTGTCTTATGAATTTGCAACTAAGGTAACAAATTGGAAAGACCAAAAGTCCACTTACAAGATTTACTATATCGTTTCGACATAACCTAAGTTTTCTTCAATTAGGGTAATGACCACATGGCTATGGCAAATAGATTGGTCACTTCAACCTCCACTCCACAATCAAGTGGGAAATTCCCATCATCATCCTCCTCACTAATGAAATCATGTTGGTATGCTAACATAGATCGAAAAAATATACATTTATAAATGCAATCAAAGGACTGTGTCATATGTCTAATAACCTTGGCAATAACAACACACTACATGTCATAAACTCAAAGTGCAATGTAAAAGGAACAATTGACTAAGAATATATATTCTGACATTGTTGCAATAAATTTCTATGTATAATTCATCTTCTTCACCATGTGGATACCTACCATATGGGCTATATTAATGTATGATCTAGTCAACCCCCCAATTCTTGAGACCTTATTGTAATACCAAGTTTTGACCCTTGGAATATATTAAATCATTTTTTTAATGATGTAAATATGCTAGTAAATATTTCTAGTGTAGAGGTTAAGACCAAGGCCCAACTAGTAAATGGCTAGACATGCATGATGTAAATATCCATATATGGTAAATGTGGTTGTCTTATCACAATGATGTAAAGATATGTAAATATTTTCGTAGGAATATAATAAAATAGTCCAAGATGGTTGTATAAAAAGCACTAGAGGGGTTATGATTCCACTAGAGGGGAAGAGGAAATAGGGGTAGGAGGAAGGGGTGGCTATGGGAGAGTAAATCCTCTTTTTTGAAGTTTCATACTTAGAACACATCCATTTTCTACCATGTATCTTAAATAAGCCATGTACTTCCTTTGACTTATCAAATCCAATCATTGAATGCATGTGTGAGGTTGGTGGGAAAGTCTTCTCATGTAGTTATGGAAGCATAGGATGAATATACTTCTGTTGATAATTGTAAGGGTCCGCCATTACATGGTTAGAAGTAATATCAGTTGTATTTTCACCATACCCTCATCTCCATTTGACCCTATCACTCACTCTCCATGCATAATTCATACCCTATGTAGTTTTAATGTTTTTATATCTATTGCCAATTACCAAACTAAGAAATAAACCAAAATAGAATTGTGAAGAGGAAAATTGTAGATAATAAAGTGAAGTGGATGGTTGTAGGTGAACATAGAGCCTGGGAAAGATAGGAAACCTTTACTTGTTTTATATTTGTTTCTACTTAGATGCTTGCGAAGCCATGAAATGATTTTATAGGAAATTCTCTAAAAGCATACAAAAGGTTGGACTTATTCTTCACACACTAACAAGCATTGTAACAGATGGGTACTCTGAGGGACTATTGATTAGAGAAAGAGTATACCCTCCTTGTGTTATGCGGGGTAGTGAAAGAGATTTATATGTCCTCCATGGATGAATGAGGTGTCCATAGTGGTTTATGGTGAGCAATTTGGCTAAGCATGACTTATAAAATGGGTTGGGATGAGAGAGAGTGCATCATATAGTTGTTTACTTCACCCAAATGGACTCATATCCCAGCTTGGGCATGGTATCTACTCTAGGAACCTACGAAGGTTCAAAAATCACTCTTACACAAAACATTTATCCGATATTCTTTGGTTAAAAGATAAGTATTTATTGTTGTTTATGAATATGTAAAATTATATTGGTTTATGTTATGAACATTATGGTTTATGCATGTGTGTGTGTGAAATATAGTTGTTAATTCCATTTTGATTTATATTTATTCACCTACACATGCATTTCATAAATTCCAACACTCACAATTGGCTTAAATTAGTTGTGATTTACAATATTAGCCTCTATGTGGTGAAATTTTTAAATATGGTATTTGTAGCTACCCATTGTATGGTTAGAATGATGGATGGGGATGTTACAAAATGGTATCAAGGCTCTTGGTTGTAGCAATGGGGTTTCATGGGTTCGAATCAGTATTTATAGGAATAAAAAACTAAGCTTATAACCAAAGTGTAGTAGTGATATTTACTAGGCTAGAATGACATGGATTCGAATTCTCCCTTGGTTTTCGAATTCTCTATATTGTACCATATATGTTGACTATACTGATTAATGGAATATGACACTTTTCTTGCACATTTTCACTGCAATTTCAGTGTAATTCTTCCTCCTTGCTAATCCTATCACTATGAGGTATTCTCAAGCTCAATGATCTACTGTGTTCCAGAATTTCACAATTTCAACATGACTCTCATTGGTATAGTCTTCATATTTCTTCTCTACACGGGTGATATTATTCTTAGGGCGAGGAGTCCCTATGATCTCAACAAACAACTAAAATTCTCAAGGGTTTTTACTCTAGTAAATGTATGATTATTAGCATTGACAAAGAAAAATTGTGATAATCAAAACCAAAAAGATCACTTATGCTAATTTCATGTATGACAACAACAACTTGGAGGAAGTGACTTCATACGAAAGATTATTATGGACTTTTGTAAATCAATGGACCTTTGGATTTACAATAAGAAGAAACTCATATTTGAGACTTTCATTACTCTTGTTATGTTATATGGGTGTGAAGTTTGGGGTTTCCACATCTTAAGAGAACCGTGGAGAAGGATAGAGCAAATCCAAAAGCGTGTTATAACAAATAATCTCAAAATTTAAGGAAATACAATCATGATTATATCCTCCTCATAGAAGAAAGTCTCTCCCCCATTAAGAGCATGGTTATGATTGTTGATGTCTGAAATGATTCAAGCAAGAACATTTAGAAACACCCTTGAAAGGATGATCAAGGGGAAAATGAGGATAGAAACATGGGTATTGTTTAAAACACTTTGTGTAAATCAAACATGTAAACATTAGTCATAACAATAAATATATACATGAATGAATAAACTTTAATGGACTATGCCAACCAAATAATGCAAATAAATGACTAATTGACTAAAAGAATTTGAAAGCATTAACTACTAAGATGAAACAAATTGATTATAAATAATCTAATTGAATAATAATACATTCGATTAGATAATTTAGCATAATCTGTATACATGAAATGACTACATTAGTTGAATGTTAGATTAGTGAGTAAGTTTATTACATTGCAGAATGTAAATCTTCACCCTATATGCACACAACATGACACTCCACATATTATTAATGTGATATTGTTGCAAGTATATCAACAAAATGAAAACATGGCATGCCCCTTATTGATTGATATTATATTATTGCATTAAGACTTATTCTCATAATTTGTTTGCTTCTTAAAAACAGTATAATTAATGAAAATTTGACAATCCTTCAAAAACATAACAACCTTGCAACCAGTTTGGATAGAAAGATAGGAGGTTTTTGAAACCTCATGTTGTGCTCAACATGCCATGACTCAACTGAGTGAGGACCCTATATTGTGCTCAACATGCCATGACTCAACTGAGTGAAACCCAAGACAACATGAATATGTTCATATTCAAATTTTCTTGAAGTAATATGTATGTGACTAGGTTAGCCTTAAACTATACAAAAGAGAACAAATGAATGCAAATAAACAGAAGGAAAGATGTTCTACTTTCACTAAGATGAATGGACTTGAAATATAATCTTACCTGCCATTGCTACACAGTTAGGCTATGCATATGAATGGACAAAGCACTATAGCACACAACTATACCTGCTCCTTTACCTTCGATGTTTCAGTCTTCCACACAGCCTCGTATTTAAAAGCAAATCTAAAGGCAGCCGAAATGTTCCAGTTGTCGTGAGAATATCGAACATTTAAAAAATGATTGACATCTTAGTAAACAAATGGATGCCTGACAAACGCTCAACTTCTGGAACTAATGAACCCAACCGTCGTTGGCTGGTCTTTGCATGAACCTGAGCATATCCCAAACTCCAAAATATGGGCTAAAATCCAACTACTTGGATTGTCTTCAAAGTTATGAAGACTAACTTTCGACATGGACTGGTACGCTGTAATTTGACAGTTTTGTGTCCACACCATTTCAGTCTTTTGTGGGAAACAGTCTTCTGGACCAAAGCGCGGGTATGTACATCGTTGAGAACATGGCCCCAATAACACCAAGTCGACTTGGCCACCCAAAGAAGGTTAGGGTCTATGTCACCTACAGTAGAATGTATAGATCGACGACCTGCAAAAAGTGAGTCAAGTGGTTTGTTTACCGTCCACCGAAAAATCTATGAAGATTGTTGATACTGGAATAAAAAATAAACGCAAATTGAGACTGGAATAATCATCTCTCAATTCGCCATAGCCTTTGAACATCGTTCATAACCAGATGAAAACCATGGAGATGCTTCACGTGACCGCTCGATTTTACTGCAAACGAATGCATGAAACTGAGAACCTGTGAACCTGTGTGATCGCAGAAGAATCTCTACCAGTTACAGTCTGCCATTATTCTGTTGTAATACCCGCCTACCAACATGTCAAGTTGTCTATCATGTTGTGAGCGACCTGACGCATTTTGTGTTTCACGTCGCATGAAAAATAATTTGCGTAACGTTGAATTTGTCTGAGGTGGTGCGCGGAAATGTGTAAATTTACAATGGTTTTTGGTAGTCATCATGCCAATCATATTAATAATATTAATTGGAGGAGTCTATTTATTCTATGTTTTGTTTTGGATTTTACTTTAGGTTTTGGTCGGATAAATTGTTTTTTATTAATGTCAAGTTTACAAAACTTTTGAATATGGAGAACCATTTGGTGTTCATGGTTTATTTCCTTTATCACATGCACATGTCGGCTTCAAAATCGTAATCATTAAATCATTAAGAATAACTATTTTAGTTCATAATCAATGAATGGATGCAATTTTTTCCTATTTATAGGATTTGTGTATGTGGATGATTGTGATGGAAAATATATTGGATTATGTATTGGTAAGTTTTAATGCAAGTATTTTACTTGATATTTAATTAATAAATTCAACTTTAAATTTCCCTATTTGTAGGATTTATGTGTTATACATTACAACATGAAATTGTTGGCACTTCTATGATTAAATTTGGGTAAATAACTATTTGTAGGATTTATGTGTTATCTTTTACGATTCCAATTAGAATAAACGACACGTGAAAGCTTGTGATGGAAAATATATACCTATTGTAGTATTTATGTGCTACACTTTACAACATGAAATAGTTGGTACTTCCACAATTAAATTTGGGTAAATAACTATTTTACTTCATAATTAATTATTGAATACAAATTTTGTTTATTTGTGGAATTAATGTGTAAGCATTTGCAACATTTACGACATAATTACAAATTGGAATAGATAATTATTTCATTATTACATTTTAACTATTTAATGAGTGGAGTTGATCCTTCTCGGCCCTTGATAGAGCCACACTTAAGATGCATCTATGTTGGTTGTATTCCTCTGAGAACTTGCTCAACTCCTACACCAATGAAGGGAATACATAGTAAAACACTGCCACAGTGGCATAAGAATGCTTTAAAGAAATATTTGAGAAAACCTTCTTCCAGTTTTTCCTTGTGAAATGGGTTCAGACCCTTGTTCCAAACAACAATGTCTACATCGTTCTTAGCATGATTCAAGGCTTGCACCATGGTAATAAAGGTAGATCAATCATCTCCTTCCTCATATACATTGGTCAAGTAATTATGGATTTCTATTACCCTACTTTGGTCCATCCCATCCACTTTGTCCAGAACTCCCTTAAACCAGTTGGAGGAGCCTTTCTCTCTGGTAACCCAATAGAAATATGCATTGGTGGTTTGCAATGAATTCTTCTTCTAGTTGGGACTTGTCCAAGGATAACCATGCTTACCTTTTATGGGGTTCTCATTGAAAGACTTGCTACTATCATAATTGGGTTCCAAGTGGGTTTCTTCTATTAGTTTGATGTTCATGAGTGAGAAATTTAAAATGATGATGAAAAGAGTCGCTCCAATACCGATCCATCATTTTTGTGTAATCTTATGTTGGATCTCCATAGGACCCATCGACAAAGAGATTTGGTAGAATTTTGTCTACACTCTGCTCAATTGTATCACCTTGTGTTTTGCTAATTGTAGGAGGCTCAATTGCATAAGCTTGTAGAAAAAACATGTTTTAATTCTATGTCCAATCTCCCAGTGTACTAATATGAACACTATTGTAAGTTAAATTGATGAATATAACTCGAAAGATGAAACTACAGGACATTTCACAAATATATATTTTCCACTCTTGTGTTTAAACCCTTTGTGGCTTGGTGACTACAACACTTGAAACAATTCCAAAATATATTAACTTCAATATTTCTACAGAGTAATATCTAGACCTCAACACTCTTATCGTCCTCTCACCCGCATAGAGTAATAATGGTACAAAAAGATACATCCATTTTTTACATATACATGTTGAATAAGAGTGGTTTAAAATACTCTTTTTATGTTGGGGGGTTGAATGTAGATGGTCCTAAAAAACATTTTGATTATTGGGCACTCCAACTTTGTTGTATGATTGACTTAACAAAGGTTGTTGATGGTCGATATGATTGGAAAACTTGAGCTACGATATACAGGACAAGAAGGAATAAGAAAAAATAAAGTGATGGAGCTGGCAACCAAGAGGTGAAATACATTAATACATGGTCGTGATGGAATAAGAAACAAATCACGGGGAGTGTTGGCTTTGTGCATTATCATATTGTGAGATTTCGCAATCATGTCGATGTTGATCATTTTGGAGATCAATAATGACTAGGTGCTTAATGTATAAGAATAAGATAAACAACATGAGAGACAAGAGGATCCCTAAGATCGTTTCAAACTCCAATCAAAACCACATGTGGCTTAAGTCGGGTTGGCATAAAGATGTTAAGTCTTGGCTAAATCCTTAGGGATTCGAGGAAGAGGTCACTTTGCAAAATAGTCATAATATTAAAAGAATTTATTACATCTAAATTCAAGAAGAAGTTGCGGTGCCATAAAGAATTAGAAGATAGGAAAATATTTAGATACTATAAGGAGGTGATCAACCCTAGTTTAGAAGATCAAAATTGTTTCTCTATTTTAACTAGGATAGAGAAGAAAAACAACATTGCCAAAACAAGAACAAATTCTGAGTGTTAGACAATTTCTAAAACTTCTTGAGATGAAAGAATTTGTCATATTTGTGACATTAAGAGGGTTGAAAATGAAAACCCATTTCTCTTAAAATGTCTTTACACACACCCATATTAAGTCACAAGTTCAAAATATTTGTTACAATGCTGACCTTCCTAACCTCTTAACTCATCACAACTATGGTTATCTATTAATGCTTTTGATAAATATTTCCAAACATAAAAATAAAAGTTTAAAGAAATCCAAGTGATTTTTTACATTTTTTAAGCTCCATAGAAACATTAATAACCAAAATCTTCATCATATTCATTTTATGTTAATTATGTTGAAGGAATTTTTTCAATGAGAAAATATTTTTTGGCACTATTTCAGGATTCCCCATCTCTCTATCAAATAAAAATTCGACATGTGTACAAATCCAAAATTGGCCATCTAGAATGAGAAATTTATGTCTGATTTTTATTTGGTTTGTAGGTTTTATGCATGGGAAGTATTGTTGGCATTGGATTATTTGAACATGATAGGAATTGTGTACATATATCTAAAGCTAGAGAACATTTTTTGTTCAAGAAGAAGTCCATATCATGCTCAACGACTTCGAAATTTCCCTGAAATGCATCATCTTCCCAACACTAATTTTGACGTCGAGGGAATCCGAGTCCGTGTACAACATTAACCCCGACAACTGGTATTGTGGAAAAAAAATTTCAAGAGTGAATCCTTCCCACTCGGTGAAGTTAAAATCCTTGTAGGATGCAAAGAGTGTTGAATATTAGGTGCCCTTTGGTAGTGGGTGATTTATCCAAGTGATCCTACAAGCGGTTGTTAGTGGAAATAGATAAAAAAAAGAAAAAAAATGAAAATTAAACAAAGAACAATAGGGGTAGAGATGCAAAATTTAGCTGCAACCAATGGATGCCAAACCACTTTGTATTTCCCAATGGTCAAGCATGTACAACACCTTAGTAGATGTGAAATCCGATGGAGGCAAACAATCCCCCTTAGGGAGGCATATTTAGTTCACACTGGATGTTGATTGGCTTGATGACCAAATGAGAAAAATCTTTCCCCTTGAAGGAAGGTGGCAAAGGAGATTGGAAAATGATAACAATAGTGACGAGGTGAGCTATAAGGGAGCTCAAGTACAATGCCAACATCATAACCTTTCTCTTGGTTTCTCCTTTTTAGATGCATTCTAATGGCTTCCTTTTATAGGCCAAGAGGTGGACAAAGAGCAACTAAATCCAAGTGTGAACCTATTAACTCCATGATTTGGCCCAAAATTACACAATGGGGGGGCATTCAATGAACCCAATTACATGGGGAGGCCAAATTCAAATTCTTGGAGGCAATGGGGCTTTGATGAGCCTTCAATGCACCATGGGTTGTTGTGGTCACTCCTTTTCTGTCTGCCGTTCGGATATCGAAGGATTAGCTACGTTGATCGCGAAGGTGCAATTATGATTTTATCAGCGGTATGGTGAGTTAACAAATATGTACCTATGCGGTTGTAGTTCTTGATTGATCTTGTGCATTTATGGACTCATGTTGCTTCTTGGATCTGTTGAGGGTGTCTTTGGTGGGAAACATGCTATATGTTGATGTCACTTTACCATGCAAAATGAAAAAATGTTGCATGTGTGCAATATTTGTGGGTTAATAGATTACCCTTGATGTAAGAGGTTTGGAGGGTACCGCAGAGCCGATAATGCATCATTTCTTGTGTCTTCTCTTTGTTGTTCCAAAATATGAAAAGTATGTGTGGACGAATAGGGTCCTCCCATAGGGGAGATATTGTTGGTGAATTCGTAATAATGAATAGTGTTTTATACAAACGAGGAGGGCATACCTATGCTCGTGAAAGTATGCCACAAGTGGATACAAAAAGAAGAAATCGAAGGGTCATCTTGAGATAATGCTGGCACATGGATGAAAGAGCCTTCAACCATGCAATAGTAAGAGAACCTGGAAATGTTGTTAGAGGTGTTGAAGAAGTGGCACTTCTGATAATCATGATGAGCTCGTGGGGGTGGGGGACCTTACTAAACTGTTGCGACCATGATTTGTAAATGTGATCACTGCTACCTTCGAATTGTATGACACTTCTTGATGCAATAGATGTGTTGGATTCAAGCACCAGAGAGACCCCTAAGTTAGGGAGAACTAAGGGCTCTCCCTACTTAGTTCAAGTCAATCCCTTATAGTGATTGAAAGGGATCCCAAGGTATGGCTGCAACTACTACAACTCTCAGAATGTAGTGACGTGGCGTCAATGAAACAGGATCACTTTGTAACAAATTATTGGAATGATATACCTGAAACAAGATTGGATGGTAAGGCTCATAACTTCTTGTGATAGATGTAAACTTGGGGGGGAGTACTGGTCGACAACATTCTTCACAATAATGGAACAAAATGGGATGGAGGGAGAAAAACTACAGATGAAGGGCTTTTGTGGTAGACACAACATTGAGGATGATGGTGACTAAAACAACACATAATGTTGGGGATAAGGTGACTCAATGACATTGATCAAAGGTGACCAGGGGTTGCTGCCAAAAGAATAGTGATGTTCCCACTATTTTGAGTGGATTTGGGAATAGTTTGCACATAAAAAATAATTGGTGGGGTCCCCACATTTTTTGGGGTGTCGGGGGACTAATTTGATGATGGGTGGGATTCCCATGGTTTAGAGTGTATCGAGGAATCAATTTGATGATGGGAGAAGTTCCCATGGTTTTGAGTGGGTCGGGGAACCATTTCCATGATGATGTGAGAGTTGTTTTGCAAACGCGAAGATGGGTGCCCCATGAATCAATGCCATGTAGAGTGTTCCTACGGGTTTAACTCAATAGAATTGGTTTCTTTAGTGGGTGGGGGCCCCATTGGTGTCTTTTCGGGGGAAATGGTATAAAGAAGATTGTCAAGGGGAGAGTGCTCATGGAGGTATGAGTGGTTGAATGTGGTTATTGATCGTAAAGTGTGCCGAGGAATGTTGATCGCACTAACTGATAAAGGTGGGGGAGTAAATGTGAAGCTATAAAATGATGAACTATGGGTTGATCATTTCAAAGTTTGATCAAATTCATCGAGCTTGTGGGGGGTTCAACATTATGGGTATCGAATGATGACTGTGATGCAATGGTGTGTACACCCATGGGGGAAGAATGTCACCTGCAATAGTGATATCAATGGCATATCATTACCAGGGATACATACCCTATGGTTATTAGTGGGAATATCTAGTAAATGCAATGCAAAAAGAGGGAAGGTGTTGCCTATAAGCCAGTTTCAAGATGATAAATTTGATAGAAACAAAACATCATTGCTGAGGGATGGATTCTTGCTCTTATAATGGGAAAAAAAGAGGTCTCCTACGGGTCTTGGTCATAATCCTGCACATACGGGGCACATACCCAAGTGTAATAAAGAACATGAAAAATCTATTGACGATGCAAAAATAGGAAACCAATACATAGTACACTTGTGTGGTGCCTTGGGGAAATAGGTTCCAGATGGAACTTCTCGATTTGGAGGGAAAGAAATGTCACTATGTAGGTCTCAGAATGTTGATAGTGGTCATGTGGACAATTCATCAAACGAAGCTACAATTTGGTGTGGTGAAGGTTGGAAGTTTGGCCTAGTTTCTATTAAATGGGGGTGTGGCTCACTCTTCGAAATCATTTGTACCATTTGAATTACGCCCTCTAGAGAACGCTTTTGTTGATTCCGGAAGATTGGGATAACCGTTTTCTGAGCGATGAGAGCCAGGTAACCCCTAACTTTATCTTTTTTATTTTCATCTAGGTATGTTTAGGGATTAGGGAACCCAATGCCAGTACAGTTGTTTTTTATCAATAAAAATTGATCGCACAAGTTTTTTGGATTTTCTCGCATGAGGGTGCGAGAAAAGGGGAGAATCTCACGTTGATATAGCGTGAGATAGTGGGGGGAAATTGTGCAATGCATGGTATTTTTGTGCTTTGGTTGGGTGATAGATCATCATGGCTGTGTAAGCGACAGTAGCGTGGGAGCGTGGTTGAAATGTAGAAATCTGGAGCGAGCATCGATGTGATTGTACTTGAGATAGTTGCACTAGAGCGCAGTCAAAGAAAACATATCCCATGCAAATTTGTTTACGCGGGAAATTCGATAACAGTCGCATGGTGTGCAACTGTGAGAGCTGTAAGGCTACAATAAGCACATGTTTCACACAAAGAGCCCACGTGGGGTAGGTCATTTGGAATTGGTCTAGTTTTTTCTTGATAGAGATCCTGATGTTTGACCCTTTTGTGCATGCAGGTGGAGATGGCCTATGTGGAGTGGAGAGAGTGCAGTTATGAGGACTTTGTGGAGGCATTGAGAGGGGATCTCATAGCCACCCAAACATTGATTGATGTAGGGCACCTAAATTTTTTCAGGTGACCTTTCATGAGGTCATCGGAGTACATGGTGCAAGAGCTGATCAAGATGTGGGATCCTGATTAGTCGATATTCCATGTAGAGGGGGAAGACTTGCGCATTACTACTCAGGACATATACTTTCTAATTCCGTTGAGTCATCGATGGGTGAAGGAGTCGATTCATCCGGATCTAGGTGGGGCTCATACGATCCAGGGTTTGATTGATCAGTAATATGGTGGTGATCTATGTGCTCTAGGCTCGGGGAATATATTGGTCAATCACCTGATTAGTCTACCGGTGAGGATGGTAGCAACTCCTGTGCTGCTGGTGCTAGGGATTTTGTCCCCACATAGGGTTACAGGCGTCTAGTTGCTTCTTGTGGAGAGGTTCATATCCATTCGGCATGTAGCTTGGGGTCTTATGCTCTGGAAGAGTATGATGGAGCAGTTGTCCGAGCTACACATGGGTGGTAAGAGGAGGATATTTTTCTATGGGAGCATTTTGTGCTCTTATTTATTGGAGAGGTACCCCAAGTTGAGGTTGGTGGTTGTGGTTCCTCCGAAGGGGACACAATATACCTGCATGGATTTCTAGGGGGAGGTGATACCTCGTCTTGGTGGCAGCAAGGTAGGAGCATACTACACACCACATTTTATGAATGTGTGGTTGCAGCGTATTGGTTCGATGGAGCAGTACCTGTGGATAGGTATGGAATTCACCATAGATATAGAGTTATCGCAGTCGTTTCATGGATGGGATGATTTAGGTATGTCTCATGTTTTGGTACTATGTGATAACAACAATTAGTGTAGGGTTGTGTGTACTTTAAACATGCTATTTTACTAAAAAATGGTGAGTTTCTACGTAGGAAATGAAAAGATTATCACAAGATTCTTAAAATCTATATTCATTCATCCTAAATTCATTAAGATCTAAAACTATTTGAGAATTAAAATCATACATGATAAGCAGAATTAAAACTCTTAAATGGCAGAAACTTGAATCAATTCATGTCAAAACAATGAGGAAAATACATAATTACCAGCAATCCTAGTGTGAATCCCTTGTCCATTGCCATAAGCTCTCCTTCCTTCACCCTTGCTTTTGAATAATTTGAGCTCTTCTTCCTCCTTCAGAATCTCCTCAGCATGCCTTTGCTCTTCTTATCTCCCCTCTACCATGCCTCCCATGCCTTTATTATATAGCATTAGGAAATGAGCCTTAACCTTTTCTTCTAAATGTGGGATTACTCCTTTTCCTCATTTTAGATTATTTTAAATTGAAAACCCACTTTTCCATAGTTTTTTAGGCTTTTTGCACCACTTGACATACTTTTAGCATAATTAATGCACTTCAATGCATTCTTCTTCACTTTTTGATTGATGTAGCTTAGTTTCGTACCTTTGGTGAGCGGTTCATTTACTGAACTTGGTCTCTTAAGTTCCAAATTTCTTCACCTAATCCTTCCATTTATGGGAGAAGTGATTATATCATAGAGGATTTGTCTCTGAATGTACTTTTGTTCTGTCTTCATGTTGCGGGTGCATAGTAACAATGTGCTTTTTCTGTCACATGACTAGGGGTGTTAATTTGATTGTTAACAGATGCCCCCTAATGTGTGAGGTCCGAAGCAGAGCTAAGGGTCGAAATACATTACTGAAATTTATACTCTATATACTGATACTCTTTATCGTTCAAAGCAAGGATGAGGAAAGAAAAAAATCACGGGCACAGGATTGAGAATCACACCTGCAAAACATAGAAATTTCTCAAATATATAATATCTTCCTGAGGTGGGCATACCCAAGCTCAGTAGTAAACAAGCATGGCCACGAACAATACACAGTGGATCCATGTCAAAAGTAATTTTTTCAGAAGTGTAAACATGCACTTTGCTGAGTGCGAGAACAAAGTATTTATTGAACTTCTGACATGGCAGTCTAATCTTGCGCAGCTCGGGCAGTGCATCAATGAGTGATACAAATTTTTTTCCCAAGCTCTTCAATACAAACTGACGATAGTACAAGTTTATATCATGTGAACAAGTAATCTAATGTCGAGCATAATAAAACACCATTTGCTTACTGGTCATTGATGTATACCATTAACAGATGCAAAGAGACCCACCGATAATGATGATGGACTCTAAGGTACTGAGGACAAACTAGCAAGTGTGAATAGATGCTCTGAAGTTGAACACTTGTAGAATCAAATAATCAAGGCTCATTGATGTATACCCATTATCATTTGCGAGGAAACCTGCCACTAATGACTGCAAGATCCAAGGTACTCTTAGGTTTCTAGATCCATGTCCTAGATGATGATTTGATGTTGATAGGAATAGATCCATCGGAAGGAGGGCCTTAATGCATCCCACATCAACCGATACGAAACAAATATCAGTAGGCTGATATAATTTGGTAGAACTACAAGATCCAACACTGTATACTGATGCAAGGAAGGATGACATGATTGGTCAGGAGTATTTGAGGAATGCCCAACTCGGTTTGAACTTCCCTTGCACACATAACACAATGTAGAATGGACACTTGGAAACATAGGACTTTGAGTAACCAACCTTAATGAAATACGCTAATGCCAGATACATTAACGAAAGCTCCATTGGTGATAGGAAGGATAACCCATTAGTGGAGATCTATTCAAAATAATGTTACAGTTTCTTAAGGCAAATGAAAATGGTGTACTGACAACAGATACAATATTATGTGTCGTGTTCAAGGGCGACAAGGACTGACTATTGCCGTTTTCTTCCAAGTCTATGATATGAAGTGATTCAACTCTCTCCCTTTTTGGATTTTTGTGTTTTCCAATTTTTTTTTAACCTTTTTCATTTATTAGCTTGAAAAAAGAATGAAGCATGCTATGATACATTAGAAGAAACGAGTGTCTCAAGGGAATGCGCCTAAATTTCAAGGGCATGGGTCAGGCCAAGGCAAAGATCCGTATTGCAAACAAGGGTTGAGCTAGTTATGTGCACTCTTATAGATGTTTCCTCCGTAGGTATGGGTCAAATATACAGAAGCAATGGTTTATAGGAATATGGTAACAAAAAGTGACTACAAAGGCAAATAAGCAACATAAGCAATAAGCAATGAAGCAGTTTGCGCGGATGTTCAAGTGGATATTTTAACACAAGCTTATGTAAAATGACAAAAAATTGGGAGCGTATCAGGATATGGTCAGAAATGTATGAAAGACAAATATGTGGTCTCGAACTCCAAGTCATGATGGGACTAATAGGGCTCCCAGGCTTATGAGAATAACTCAGCATGGGAACCAGAATGGCAATGGGGTGCTGACTAGGGTGTCCCATCTTCGATAGGCTCTTTTGTCAGAATGGTGGAAAATACAGATATGAATGGCTGACCCACCAATTTCCAATAGGTTCAACCCTATGGCAAGTTTGGGCTGCAAAAGGTTCAAATGCATCTTCACAAAGGGATGGCCTAAAGCTATATGCAAGCTTCCAAATATACCAGATCAGATCGAGGAACATGCAGATCATGTTCTTATACTTGGGTAGATTTAATCCAATTATGCTCCCAGTGGCCCCACAAAAGATGTCCTTAGGTGGGTGCAACCAAATGTTTACAACTTCAGGGATATCTTCATTTGATGATAAAATGCAATCCAAGAAGTCATGTGAGCTGGGAGATCTCACAGCCCAAATGGCCCAAGTAACCAGATCATATTCCTCCATCAAGGGAAGATTTTGATCTGAATCTGCCGAAGCTATTTGAGTAGCTTGGTATGAAACTTCTATGACAGATAGAAGTTATCCAAATGCTTTCCAACATTTAAATGACATTACACAAGCCGAGGTCCCTTCATCCATTATGGTTAGACAGATGTTCTTACCACGAGTCATTACTTTAATCTGAAAAGCAACTTCAGAAAGGATCCTACATATTGAATGTTATATGTTTGTTGTGATCAAAGTCTCATTAGATGGATCAATAACACCAATGGTAGACAATAGTTCCTTTCTTTGTGCAGAATGATATTGCAATACCTTCAAGGCCTACATGGCACATGGTAGCTAGGTCCTCAAGAACATTACCGTTCTGAGCAACACGCATGTTAGGATTATGTATTGTTCTACGTAGAACACCTTTAGGGGGGTATGGTATTAAGTCTATGGTTGGTTTCTCAATGTAGAGATAACCACTTGGCTGTGATTCCCATTGATTCGATGTACTAGGAGACACATCATAAGAATCTAGTCTTGTTTGAATGTTCATCTCAGGATCACACATGAAGACATTGGAATTGGGATCATTGCCCACTTGTGGGGGGCTTGCTGGTTTCCCCCTGGAAGGGGTGACGATGTTAAGATAGTGGGTTGTTGTTTCCCACCGCATTGAAGCATAGTTGGTGCATCTCTTTTCCCAGAGTTAGCATTTTGCTTACTCTTGTATTTCTTCTTCTTGTCCCTAAGGTCTTTGGACTCAACTATAAGGATTTCAGAATTCTGGGAAGGATTAGCACTTTGCTTACCATTATACTTCTTCTTCTTTCCTCTAAGTTCTATGGATGAGACTATGAGATGTTAGAATTGTTGGAAGGATTAGCAGGTTCCTGCATCGCCTGGTCAACTGTGGGTTGCAAATTATGAATAGAAACTTGTCCCAAATGTGGGGTAATCTGTTCAAGATGGTTGACGAAATTCATCATACCATTGACATGATGTACATGTGGCAGCCTAGCTGGATCAAACGTAGGTCTTACAGGTTGGTTCCAAAAAGATTGGTTACTTCCTAGAACTTGACCACTCAATTGCGGATTGGGGTTAATGGTTGGATTTCCCCCTTGTGGGGTTAGGCCCAAAAAGGATTGGTTTCTTTCTAGAACTTGACCACTCCACTAATGTGGTCCTTGGGTGTGATAAGAATTCCAAGGTGGGTTTCCCCTTTGGGGAGACTGGCCCCAAGAAGTTTGGCTACTTCCTAAAATATGACCAATGGGTGGATTGCCTCCTTGGGGAGGTGGGATCCAAAAAGGTTGGTTACTTCTTGAATATTGCCCAGTCCATTGTGAACCAAGTTGCATGTATGGATTTCCCCCTTGCGGAGGTATGTTCCATTGAGATTGGTTACTTGGTGGAACATTACCACTCCATTGCTGGTTAGGATTCATGGGTGGATTCCCCCCTTGTGGGGTTATGTTTTATTGAGAATGGTTACTTGGTGGAACATTACCACTCCATTTCTAGTTAGGATTTATGGGTGGATTTTCCCCTTGCGGGGGTATGTTTGATTGAGATTGGTTACTTGGTGGAACATTACAACTCCATTGTTGGTTAGGATTTATGGGTGGATTTCCCTCTTCGGGGGTATGTTCCATTGAGATTGGTTACTTGGTGGAACATTAACACTCCATTGAATGTTTCCTTGGTTTGGATAAGCGTTCAAAGGTTGATTTCCTCCTTGTGAAGGTGGGCCCCAAGAAGATTGGATACTCCTTGAAACCTCCCCACTCCATGGTGGAATTGGGTTGATAGGTGGATTTCCCCTAGGCATTGTGCTAGGATAAGTCGAAGGATAACCCCCTGCGGTGTTTCCACTATTCTGAGGAGCATAGCCCCAATTGGCATAAATGTTCCATGGTTCATTGCTTCCGCCTGGAATATTACCATTCCATGGTGAAGGGTTTCCCCCAGAAGTAGAATCTAGATAAGTGTTTTGTATACCATGAGGATTCTAGTTTACTCCTTGTGTGTTTTGACCTTGATTAGCTGAACCATATGGAAAACCAATATTTGGTAAGGCATACCCTTCAGTAGGGATTCCTGCAAACAAAGTGGATGTACTTCCGGGACTGAAACCCAAAACTGCACCAACTGGAACTAAAGTGCTAGTTGAACTTGGGATACTAATAGCTATACTAACTCTTGGGATTGATTTAAAGGCAAAATTGGAAGTATTTCTACCTCCAGAAACTATCAGATGTTGCGAAGATGTAGTCCCTTGTGCTCCTGATGAAGCCATGGGGTCACTTGTTGGATTGTGCATGCCATTCGAACTTTCAAAAAGAGGTTTGATATCACACAGTGACTCACGGATAGTAAGTACAACTGGTTCTGAAAGACTCATCAAAGGAGGAATCTCATGAGCATGTGTGTGATATTTCAATGTTTCAATTTCAACTAGAGTAAGATTATCAACTATGTATGTATTCAGTTTGTGATGTGATGATGAATTCTCAGTGTTGATTTGATGTTGTTCTTCTCGAGTAATGTTAATTGAGTTTAAAATCAGTTCCGTTTCCAAGTCATTAGGTTGTGGTTTTTGCATCTGTCTCTACAATGTAGCAGGGCCTTCAATTTCTGGTGACTCACCTCGCTGCCACCGTGACTGGTAGATCGGGAGAGTAGCCACTTCTAAGAATTTGATAAAAGGATGTGTTTAAAATGATATTCTTAATCAAACAATCCTAAGGCATCCTAGACTCAACAAAAATAAAAAGTGTCCACTCAGTAAAATGTCCTATAGATTCAAGCAAGCAAACTACTTTTCCAAAAAACCAAAGTTCAGTGAAAAGCTAGATTGGAGGGCCTTTCGAAACTAGTAGTTGTTGAGGGATATTAATTCTCAAACAATTGCTAGCAGTGAAGATATGAGAAATAATTACAATAAACTTTAATCGCTAGGGGTACAAGCATTGGTTCCTGACCAATCACCCTCCCAAGGAGTAAAAGTTCCAAAGTATGTCTCAGGTATTGCAAGTGATTCCCACTCACAATAGCCTATGTGGTATCCTATGAATAGCCACTAAAGTTACCACTTCACAATCGACGTTCGGGCAGAACAGTTGTAAGTCGAGGACAACTCTCATAACCAGGAACTGTAGAAACAATGATGTCACCCCGAGAACTTGTCACTGAACATAGAATCCCCTCGATAAGCTCATGTCCCACTAAATAAGCAAAATGGGGGAACCACCCTTTACTTATCTAGATTGACCTCGTGCTTGACGCATGTTTCCGAAGCGCTTTCCCAACAAGCAGTTTTTGCTACTAATGGATTTATTCTCTTTAATTAATGCTAGTTTCAAAGTTTTGCAGCCCAGGAGTGTTAACTCTCCAAACCTAATCCAAGGCACTAACCTAAACTTGTTGGTGATATGAAAATCAAAAGCTTGTCAATTTTAGATTAAGCGCCAATTTTAAGGATAGTTTGCTTAGTTTCAGGAGTCAAAGTGAAATTGGTGGTGTTTTGACTCAAAAAATGGAAAATGAACCAAACAATTCAAAATGCTCACTACTCTACTTTTCATTTCGATGAATATTCTAAATTAAGGAGGAGTTAGAGGTTCATGAGTTTCTTTCATACATGCAAAATTTATGGTAGATTTCGTATGTTCATGCATAATTTTTTCTTTCTTTCTGAAATACGGATAATGATTGATGTTTAAATACCAATGTAATCCAAACAGATATCTCAAGTAAACATGAATCTAATTCTATTACATGGGCGATCTTTGTTTCTCATTCACAAGATCGCACGAAGGCCCAAGTGAAGAGGATGCGTAGAGCCCTTTGGAATGCTTATGAATTAATATAAACTATCACAAGTGAGATCCACTTTCTCATTCACAAGATCGCCATAAGGCCCAAGTGAAGAGGATACGGTGGCTTGAAAAACTATATGCAAAAATTAAATCTACTCTGTTACAAGTGAGATCCACTTTCTCATTCACAAGGTCGCCATAAGGTGCGAGTGAAGAGGATACAGTGGCTTGATATGAGATGCTTTGAAAAAATCAACTCCTAAACGATTACAAGTGAGATACACTTTCTCATTCACAAGATCACCATAAGGTGAGAGTGAAGAGGATACGGTGCCTCATACACAATATATCTCAAGGAAACTGAACTCTAAAGGTGCAACTCTCTCTAATTGTGCATGAAAGTTATGAAAAATTCCAACTCCAAAACAAAATGTAACTAAATCAAAGTTTATTTCTGTTTTTTGGAAAGAAATTGTCTCAAACTATCTCAACATGTGATGTTCCAAGTGTGTTTTCCAAATGCAAAATGTGTGGAAGGTTCTTCTCAATATGGTTTTGATTGGTTTTTGGTGTGATGTTTCCAAGAAGCATGTGCATAGGGTCTTAAGCAAAAAGATCTATTACACATTTAAATACAAATTGAAAAGAAATTGCAACTTGGATTACTTTTAAAGGTTCATGAAAAAAAAAATTAATCCAATTTAAGCAAAACATTTCAATTTTTTTTTTAAAGATCAAAACTTTTAAGACATTAACCCTAACTTGAAGCAAAACTTTTCAAAAAAATTTAAAAAAATCACAACTTTAAGACATTAACCCCAACTTAAAGCAAATTTTTTTTTAAATTTTAAAAAGATCAAAACTTCAAAACATTAACCCCAACTTTAAGCAAAAACTTTTCAATTTTTTTTTAAAAAGAACCAACAATTGATACTAAGAAGCAAGTTTCAAATGCAGAACTCAATGCTAGTTCATGTCGACTTTCTCTTTCACATTCATATTCTAGTTCACATCTGCCCTTAATATGTTTTTGGCATGGTATGCAACGTTCTATGTAGAAGTAAAACAACATTCAACGAATCAACACTCAATGATATACATTTTCGATGCTACACATTCCAACATTCAACGTTATTCATTCCAAGATTAATGGCAGAGTTTTAAATTTGGTTTAAACGTTGATGCTTTAGTTTAAGGGCTTTAAGATCTGTTTAATATTCATGGAAAGGTTTACAATTTTTAAACTTCACGCAGGGATCTAAGGATGCAGATATTTTCAACCGCAGAGATCTACGAACTCAGAGATATTCAAAGTTTTAAAGAGCACTCCTAGCTTTAAAAAACTTCAACGCTTCACCATTTAGAAACCGTGGAAAAGTTTTAAAATTGAAAATGCAGAGTTGTAAAAAATTTCAACGCTTCACTATTTAGAAACCATGGCAAAGTTTTGAAATTGAAAACACAGAGTTGTAAAAAATTTCAACGCTTCACCATTTAGAAACCATGACAGAGTTTTAAAATTTCAACGCAGAGTTGTAAAAAATTTCAACGCTTCACCATTTAGAAACTGTGGCAGAGTTTTAAAATTAAAAACGCAGAGTTGTAAAAAACCAGATCTCAAATGAAAATGTCAATACACAGGGGATAAAAGAAAACCAAATAGTGTTAACTCTGAGATTGTATGCTGAGAATTAGCATTTCACGTAGAGTGTAACATGCATGGGAAGATTTTAAATGGATATACACGTAGAGTGATAAGATCTTTCAACGATTCATGCTTTAAAATCATAACATAGTTTAAACCCAAAAATTCCAGGCAAAGTTTCAAGAAATTCAGATCTGATCGATTTTTATGGTGGTTTGATGGATTAAAGGCATGGCTCGGCCGTTTTTGAGATTCCCTAGCTGGATCTTAAGCTCTATAATGGATCTTTACAGCATAAATGAGTAGATATGAAGGAAGAACACCCAAAAACATGAAGAAAAATAAAGAAATTTCAACAAGCAGTATGGTCACCATTCTGATAATAGCAATTAGTGTAGGGTTGTGTCTACTCTAAACATGCTATTTTACTAAGAAATGGTGAGTTTCTACGTCATAAATGAAAACATTATCGCAAGCTTCTTAAAATCTATATTCATTCACCCTAAATTCATTAAGATCTAAAACCATTTGAGAAGTAAAATCATACATGATAAGCAGAATTAAAACTCTTAAATGGCAGAAACTTGAATCAATTCATGTCAAAACAATTAGGAAGATACATAATTACTAGCAATCCTGGTGTGAATCCCTCCTCCATTTCCATAAGCTCTCCTTCCTTCACCCTTTCTTTTGAATAATTTGAGCTCTTCGTCCTCCTTTAGAATCCCCTCAGCATGCCTTTGCTCTTCTCATCTCCCCTCTACCATGTCTCCCATGACTTTCTTATATAGCATTGGGAAATGAGCCTTAATATTTTCTTCTAAATGTGGGATTACTCATTTTCCTAATTTTAGATTATTTTAAACTGAAAACCCACTCTTCCATAATTTTTTAGGATTTTTGCACCACTTGACATACTTTTAGCACAATTAATGCACTTTAATGCATTCTTCTTCACTTTTTAATTGATGTAGCTTAGTTTTGGACCTTTGGTGAGCGGTTCATTTACTGAACTTGGTCTCTTAAGCTCTGACTTTCTTCACCTAATTCTTCCATTTATGGGAGAAGTGATTAGATCAAAGACGATTTGTCTCTGAATGTACTTGTGTTCTGTCTTCATGTTGCTGGCACATAGTAATAATGTGCTTCTTCTGTCACATGACTAGGGGTGTTAATTTGATTGTTAACACTATGTCTATTTCTGTACATTATTTTTTAATTATGCACATACTTTATGACATGTGTATTTATGGGGTTTATTTGATTAGTGATGCAACTATTAGACCAATTCCTCCTATCTGCAGGGTTCATCGTCGTGAGGGGGGTGTAGGACCTATAGGAACTATCAGAGAGGGAAGCGGGGATGGTGTGGGTGGTATAGCTGCCAGTGGGGCTGCTCCAGTGGAGGGAAGCAGTTGGTGAGGGGGATTCAACATTCATCTCGGTAGAGTTGGATAGGAGACTTGGTGAGATGATTGCGAGAATTGACGAGAATGGGGACATTGAGCTGGATGATGAGGAGTTGGCATGGATGTTGCAACTTCCAACAGCCTATGGGCCTAGATGGTGTGAGGTGATTCGATGACTAGTGGTGGCATGTCATGTGTCTTGAGAGTCATAGGGAAGTTAGCGATCGAGGAAGAGACCATAGCCAGGACTAGGACCGACACAAGGACCAGATCTAGATGTAATGAGGGGTGAGGCCACGCTACCTTTAGCTATTCTTGGGCCTCGTGACCCGCCTACCAGAGGAGTAACTTGAGTTCTAGGCTCAATATATATTTTATATTTTGGTATGGATGAGGGCCCTTTGATGTATGGAGCCTACGGGAGCCAGGTTTATGATGTACCCCACATAAGGTTTATGATTCTTTTTATATATGCCCTTGGAGGGCCATTGTTTTTGCACATGACACATAATTTTTTTTACGATATATATATATATATATATATATAGATATATATAGATACACACACACACCTTTTTAGCGGCACATGTATGGTCTCATGTTTGTATGTGTTTATGTATCTTGGATGATTATTATGCTATGTATAAGTGGATGTGATGTATGTGTAGTAGTAGGTAATGAATCATATTATGTGGATGGTTGTCAAAATACGATGCATGGTGATGATGATGATATATATGTATGCATAGAGATAGGTGCTTACACATGATATATATATATGTGTGTGTGTGTGTGTGTGTGTGTGTGTGTGTTTTGGTTGGATGTGCAAGATTAGGAAGATACTTGATGTATCAAGTGCTAGTTCAAGGCCCCATTGGAAATAGAGTCGGCGAATGCATTGGTGTTTCTTGGGATATCAGTTAAAGTAATGGTTTCAAATTTGTAGATGAGAAGGCGCACTCGCGGGAACTTGCAGAAGAGGGGGGGATCGAGGACAAAAAACATATTTTTTAGCTGGAAGACAACTAGTTGGGAATCTAGGTTTACTTGCATATGGTGTATGTTGAGGTGGGTGGCATCACTTAAGAAACCAATGATGAAATCATACTTTTCTTGGTTTTTTGTGAGTTCCCCCAGACAAAATCCACTAGTGTGGTAGAGAACTTGGAGGGGGAATAAATAGCCCAAGCAACTGATGCAAGGTTTTTGGACCATCGACTTGCGTCGTCTGCGTAACCAATATAGATGTTTATTGAAGAGGTCATCTGCATAAAAAATAGTTGGACTTATTCTCAACCAAAAGGAATCGAAAATCATAAATGAAATGTTGGGTTGTGTTAAACTAGATAAATGTAAAAAAGAAGGGGAAAATATGGTTTAACCCTTTTTTGTTTTGGGGGCCATTAAATGTTGGAACTCAGGGTGGTATCATACTCATTGGTGAGTATCCAACATTTGTAGGGGATCCCTGAGTGTTTTCTAAACACCCGGTAATGCTTGCAGAGGATCCAAGTCTTCATTGAAAGACAAGGAATCACTACTAGTCAGGAGACCGGCCAAAGGAGATACAATATCGATGGTATCTAGTAAGGGAGAAACAACTTCCTCAGTAGGTAATCTTTGCAGGATTGTGCTAAGGTAAGTAATTTGATCTTGGAGTCTCATGAGTTCAAGATGAGTTTCTTGTTCGGAGCATAAAATGGGACATTGGAACGAAAAGTGAGAAGTATGGCTGTAGGACCGACAAGGATGTGGTACACGGGCACAGGGGGGTAACTATGTCATTGGGGAGTCACCTTGATCCAAAAGTGGCTATGATGGCCCTGGAAGGGAGCATGTGCGTATGATTCCCATAAGAGGAGAATTCATTATGTGGTGTTTTTGTCATAATATATGTAGGTTGGGAGTCTTGCGGTGTCGTAGGCTCCACAATGGGAACTTCCATAAGGACAGGTTGTGTGGGAGGAGCAACTAGTGTTGTCGCTAACGTAGTGACCATGTTGATAGAATTTGCTTCTTGGTTTTGCGCTAAAGAGTTCTCAACCATCAGTTGAGTGAGGTGAATGGTCACCAAAGCGTCTCGAAATCAATGGAGATCAGGACAATGGTGTGTGTAATAACCAAACTGCGAACAAATTGAACATGCATGATTTGCACGGAATGATTTGGACTAAGGTGTGGGAAATTATTATGTGCCCTCTTCTACTGTTGGTGTAGCATGGGTTAAAATGACCAGGGTATTGAGTAAGTTCCATAGCTCTAGCAAGGTGGGGCATAGGTTGGTCGCATGGCCTTGTTTCCCACAAAGAGCACGTGGTGGAGTGACTCTCTATGTGGGAGTATTGGTCATTATTGGGGCTTTTAATCATTTTTGGTTGATGCCCCCTTTTTTAGGCTTAGAAGATCCCAAGGATTTGGGTTCAAGTTTAGGTAGGAGGGGCACTTTCAAATTAGGTTGTTTCATGCCTCCGTTGTTGGTTATAGTGGTGACCGGTTGTGATTTAGTTGAGGATGTTGTAGGTCTGACTAGAGATACATATGGCATAACTGACCTAATAGGTGTAACAGCCGAAACAGGGACAAAATCATAGTGGGATACTGGTTTAGAATCTATTTATGGGTAGGGTGGTGTAAGGTACCATATCAAAATACCCA
Source organism: Larix kaempferi (assembly GCA_027924585.1). NCBI lineage: Eukaryota > Viridiplantae > Streptophyta > Pinopsida > Pinales > Pinaceae > Larix > Larix kaempferi. The sequence continues at coordinate 2,878,944 of BSBM01001155.1, read as the reverse complement.
AAGTGAGTCTAAGTAGAGTCAACTAAACCATAATCAGTGTCCCTTACATGTATGTGGGGGAGTACAAGAAAGGGATTTGGAAGATTGGAGGTACCGATGGATTCAATTTTTTTTCAATTCCATGGATAAATGGTGGTGCTAATGACAGTGTTGAGGGGGAGGTGGGCCCATTTTTAGTGGTGAAAATTGTGTACATTAGGCCAACGGTGGATGCGGGGATCTCAGGTGGTGGACCATAGTACACTCCTAGCAAGTTGGAATCGTTGTACATGTCGGGGGAAATATCAACATAGGGGGTTTTATTTGCTCCAGCGATAATGGGTAGGATATTTTCAAAATTTCTAGTGGCATTGGGATCATAGTAATTGAGCTAGTTGAGGGTGACAATCTTCCCATTTAAGGGAAACATCATGATACGGAAGAGCGAGGAGGAAACTGCCTTCATGGTGTACATGTAAATACACCCCAAGAGGATGCTATAGTCGAGTTGAACATTGACTACCTCGATATCGATCATGACCATATTCCCCCATATCTATGGGGACATTTTGGTACAATACTCTAGGCTGGGATGGCCTCCCATCATATGTGCAAAGAGCGATAGATGAGGGAACTAGCTCAGGTGATCCCAATCATTTCCAAACATTAGAGGAAATTACACAAGTGGATGCGCCTTCATCGATGATACACTGATGAATCATAATTTTATTGACTATAACGGGGACTTGAAATGTGACTAAAGAGGGAGTTGCGGTTCACCTTTGTTGAGGTAAAAGGTCATGAGGCACGAGTTGGAAGGATCGACGGTGCTGAGTGCATTGAGTAGTGAATTTCATTGGGTTGGGCATGACTGTAGAACCTCTAATGTGGAAATCATGGCAGGTGACTGAGCTAAGTCATCCATAATATTTTAATTGTGGAAGGCTTTCATATGGGAGTTATCAGGTGTGTTTTGAAGTGGAACTTTGGGGATGCATGGTATCTATTCAATACTTTGCGTCAAATTTGCAAATGCCCCTCAAGGGGATAGGGACGTCTTCCAATTGGGAGCTTCAATCCTATCATAACCTTTGGATCGAGTATGAATATTAACATCCATCATGTAGATATTTTGGAAGGAGCCATTTCCAGAGGAGCCAGGATTTTGTTATTGTGTATTGACCCCTTGAATGGTGAAGGGTTGTTGTAAGAAAACTATTTGGGGCTGAGTAGGATTGGGGCCCTGAAAAGGTGTAACAACTCTAAAAATCCATCAAAAGAAAAAAAATTCTATATGGTGAAATAAGCTCTATAGAATTTAGGTTTTACTTCTTATTTGCATTAGCTGCTAAAGTGTATACTTGTACTTGTTTGTTTATGTTTGTTTATGTAATTCATGTTGGATGATTTCTCACCATGTTACAAACGATGTTCAAATGTCATATATTAAGCTCATACGTCTTAATACCATGGTATGACAGTCCTTAGTTTTGATATCATAATACTTATTACGTTATTTTTGTTTCAAGGGGTGTTCTTCTGACGACTCTGGGCTTGCTTAGATTTCGTGAAAGCTAATGCATATTGATAACTTGTACATGTTTCCAGGTAAGGACTCATATTACCAAAAGGTTTGATTGGAGATTAAATAAAATTTCCAAAGTGATTTGATACCCTAGCTAAGAGTATTAATGCATCAAAAGTGTTAAGCATGACTACCAACTAGCAGCTCAAAGGCATTAATTCAAACTTTAAAATGTATGCATGTAACTATAGAAAGGTAGTAGGAATTTGATTTTAAGTAGGATATATCTAGATTTTTTAAGAGATCACGTGAAAGCTTTCCAACTTGGCTCCACGTTGGCGAAAACCCTAAACCCTAACTTCGAAAGGGTTGCATCGATAATATTTTGTTCATTTTCTTTGTGGAGGTGAGCATAGATCTCGGCCGTCATGGCTATGGGGAAACTCCATTATTTACCAATCCACGCAGGGGATAGCCTCTGGTTTGCCATGGTTAATGCAGAGGTAAACTCATTGTGCCCAAATCTATTGTGAAAATTCTTCAAATAATTTCTTGAACGAAAATTTTATAATGTAATGCATTTTCTTTGTGTGCTGATAGGAGGTTTTGTGTTGCCTTTGATTCGTCGGGTCATGTATTAAGAGTTTGGAAAAGAAGAAGAAGAAATCTCCAGGGTTTGTAACTACTCTGGTAAGCCTCGATCCTTCCTGGAACATCCTGTTCACTGCGTTTCCTGTATAAAATGTGGTTTTCCTTAGTGCGGGGTTTAGTTTGGTTTCTGGTTGCGTTCATGGTGTACCAAATAGGATGAGATGAAGATGTCTCTTTCTATTTGTAAATAGTTATGTTTTTGTTCACTACCATCGTTGTTCTATTAGGGTTAGTTTCCTGTTTTTGGAAGCCATAATGGTGACCCTATAATGATAACTTACCATATTACTTTAATGTAAATACTTCTAGGATAAATGCCTCCATCTTGGGGTTTTTCCCAAGAGATTTTGATGTATATATTATATTTTTAAATGAATATAGAGTCTAGATTACTCTTTGACTCTTTGACATTTATATGGAAGGATTTGCTTTATGAAAAGTGAGTTTTTCCGCAGTTTCGTTCCTTCAGGGTTTTCTATTCGATTGTGTTTGAAATTGATCATATTCACGCTTCTGGTGATTGTATGTATGGTTCTGTTTTCTATGTTAATGAAATTGTTTTCTTTAATCTGGGCAAAGTCCTGGTTATAAAATATAATAGTCTGTTTGTTATAAAAATATGTACTTCGGCATTTTGAATGAGTTGTCTACCAGATTGGCTTATTGTTACTTCTGTGATTTTAATACGTTGTTACTACTCTAGTTTTGAATTGGGGTTAAGGTGTCCATTGATAACAAATTGGACCTAGGGTTCCATCTTTATCAACGTTGCCAAGGGTTGGTTTAAAAATATGTCTCGGCTGTATGTAGTTGATACTGAGCTTGATTATGTTTATATAAGATTGCAGCTGATATGCCCGCAACATACCCTAGATGATATGCCTGCAACATGCCCTAGTAATCATCGAGGTTTTTGGGTCAGTTTTGTATTGTAAATTGTTTCAATCTAGTTTGGGAAAGCATCGACATTCTACCAAAAATCAATCTATGGTTGAAATTCTTGTTGAGGATTTTTATGTTATTTATAAAAGTATTTCATGTTTGGTATGGATGTATACTGTTGGACAAGTAAATAACCTTCTATAGGATTTGAGCCCTAAACTGTGCTTTTAGTTACAGTTCATGGGTGTTTACTAACTTGTAAGAAGTATGCTAATTATTAGTATAGTTGTGGGTAGTTTGGAAGTATATTCCATACTTATATAGGAGAAGTATTTTGTGCTCGATTCGATATCTAGGATACAATTTTAACTATATAATTAATTATAATATATATAGATATGGTGTGGAATTATATATATTTGGTTAATATATTATGAAGAGAGGTGTTTTGTTTTCATAATGTAAATCATTTGAATCCGATGATAATATTGTTTATATATATACAACTATATTGTGAGTAGATGTATATGTCTGTTTTTAACTACTATTAATCTACCTGCATATGCTATATAATTTACTAAAAACAATGATAACCTACTAACATAGATTTAACATATATTCTAGGTATTTAAATAAACCCTAATCTAAATACTATTTGAAATCAGCATATAAACTCATAGCCAATAAGTTAACCATTAACAACAATTAAACATTTATCTGTAATCAAATAAAACATTAAGGAACCTGGAAAAGTAGGAGACAACACACTCCAAAGGTCACTGTTCCCCCCAACCTGCTTCCAACACAGCCAAATCACTTTCCCTGGAACCCCTGAGCCTGTTCACTGAACCACCAGGACGAAGAGAAAGTGTAGAATATTTTATACTACAACTTTTGTTCTTGTCAATCACTTGACTACAGTTCTACTTCACCTCTCCTCTCATCGAATTTTTTTGTGTGCTTAATTTTTCAATATGCAACAAATCCAAAAAATCTAGTATGTGAGCCTCCTGCTCATTTGATGGTTATATTGCTTTCCTAGGTATTTGAGTCAGTTTTGTAGTTAATAATCCACCTACTCGGTTTTCCCTATCTTTTGGGAATATGGCCACTTTTTGAGGGAGGATGCCTCCTGCATCAGCTGGAAAGTAAATGTTGTTTCTAACAGCTATAACTTCTACATTCTACACTTGTCATTCCTCTCTAGTGGGTTAGTGAACACTCTTCAACAGTCGCTTTGGATATGTGTCTCTCCTTTTAATTTATTAAATAATAAAATATTCAATTACAGTCATCTTTTACCATCTCTGGTCAACAACATAAAACTTTACAATAACTTTTAAAGTAATGTTTTTCCACAACATAAAATTTTAAGTTCTAGGTGGGTTACAGGAGGATTTATCACTGTCTTATTCTTGGTTTCCACCAATTATTGGAATTTAGGGATAAGAGGGAAGTGGTGGGTGTAGTGATCATATTATCCACACATGGAGCAAAAGTAATTGGTCCTCAGGTTGGCATTTGTCCCTTGTCTGGGAGGGTTGTTTGTCCCCACATTCTGAATACATGGGATCTGTTTTTTGTTGGGCATGAGGATTTCCCCCTTGCAACTACTACTAGTTTTGATTGTTCTTTCCTTTATTGTTCCCATAATTTTGAGGATTTTGGGGATTTGTGATGTTTAACTGCTCAAACTGTTGAGCTTGTTATGTGAAAGAAGGCTGAACAAGGTTGACCCCATGTGAGGTGTGGGGGTCTAACCAGTCTGGAACGAAAACATATAGTAAGGGTTATATCTCTATGGTGGGATAAATTCAATTTGCGCTCCATAAGATGTGGACATAGGAATGACTTGTGTCATTTGTGGTGTAGGAACCTGTGTTTCCTGGCTAAATTTCGTACGAGTAGGACTATAGGGTCCATACTTTAAATGACCAACTAGGGGGTTTGTACACGAGGAGGTGGTTATGACATAGGTAACATGGGTGGGTACTATGGTGCCATATTAAATGGAACGAGAGTAGGAGGAGGAACCTTTCCTTGGTGGGAAATGGACCCCATAAACCTATCTTCCAAGTGTGAGGAACTTGTAGGTGTAGGATCCAATAACCGATGCTGAGGGGCATTAATGATGATAGTGTAAAGGTATCCAGATTGTGCATAGATAAGATCGAAATGCTAAGCTTTAAGAATGGCCTCTTCCTCACTTTCCACCATGGAGACAACTATATCTTTGGCAATGTCTAGTTGGAGTTATTTAATGAACCAATCCAACAAGAATGGTGGTTGTATTTGGGTGACTACATGAAGATATAAATTTGTAAAAAGAATGACATACGAAGATATAAATTCGTAAATTATATGTCCATGGATAGAGGATTCATTGATGAATCCAACGATATCAAGTACGCACATTAATGTGCATTTAATGACATATTTTAAGCCCCTGAAAGGCACACAAATTTTTATTTCTGTAGAGAAAAGGGCTATGGCCCTGTTTTTAAGGCCCTTGATCGAGGTATTAGCTCGTTCGATGTTTTTAAAATACCTCGATAGAGGGATTGAAGAGACCTCGATCGAGGGTTTTACGTAAACCTCGATCGAGGTTTCTTCAAGCCCTCGATTGAGGTTATTTCCTCAATCGAGGTTTTGTAAAAACCCTTGATCGAGGGTTTGTCTATGTAAACAAAAGAATAAAAAAGAGCTCAAGAAAGGATTTGGACATTTAATGTTTTCCAACAACCATTCCCACAAAAAAAAACCAACCAACCTCTATATAACCACTAAAGAATTTCCCAACAACACTTGCTTAAATAATTGTTAGTTTAATTTCAATTAGATCTATGCGAATTTCATGTTCAATTAGAGTTCATTACACATGTAGGAATTTCTTTGTAGATCTACTTCAAATTCCATATTAACATATTGTTATTTGTTATAACAATTGGAAGAAATATTTGTTTGTTGTCATTTAATTTTGATGGGGAGTAAAAGAAAACGACAAAGGAAGCATGCTCATGAACAAAATGACGATGAAGAACATGAAAAGAATAGAGAAATGATGAGGCAACAAAGAGCAAGGTTGAGAGAAGAAGAAGATGCACCTTTGGTGCAACAAATTCCAATGGAGGAAAACCAAGGTAATTTTTGAATTACATGCTACATAATTTAAATTTCATATTTTATATTTATTTAATAATTAGTTATATACTAACTATTTTTTTCATCTTAGCTTTACTATATTTTATTTGTAATAAGATTCTTAACAATTTTTTATTTAGATTTGTAACAATTTAAAAAAAAAAATCCTAAGAATTTCTTCACTTTTTTGTTTGTAATGAGATTCTTATTTATTTCTTAACTTTGTTATTTATATTTCAAAATTTGTAACAATTTTCAAGTTAAATGGATAATTTTCAAGTGACTAACAATTTTCAATGTTAATGAAACAATTTTTAAATTAAATGTACAGTTGAATCCAATTTTCAAGTTATTAAAAATTTTCAAGTAAAATGTACAATTTTCAAACTTTAATATAACAATTTTCAAATTAAATGTACACTTTCAAGTTACTAACAATTTTCAAGTTAAAATGTACATATTTACCTATTTTCAATTTTCTAAGTTACTAACAATTTCAAGTTAAATGAAATTTCAATTCTTGTTTTGTTATTTGTTAAAAAAATATTTGTATAGCTTCATGTGAGTTCAAGTATCAACATTTGTTGATTGAAATAACTGTTACTGTCTCATTTTAGAACCCTCATTTTATTTAAAATGAACATTGTGATAGTTATGTATTAGTTGGAAAATTCATTTTGAAAACAAATGAAATGAACATTTTGATAGTTATGTAGTAGTAGTTGATAGTTATAAACAAATTCATGTACCAACTTTTTCTATGTATGAATGTAGGGATAAGTTAGATTTTTTTTTTCCTTATAGTAAGTTATATGTTATTTATATTTCAAAATTTGTAACAATTTTCAAGTTAAATGGATAGTTATGTATTAGTTGGAAAATTCAATTTGAAAACAAATAAAATGAACATTTTGATAGTTATGCAGTAGTTGTAAAATTCAATGACAACAAATAAAATGAACATTGTGATAATTGTGTAGCAGCAGGAAAATTCAATGATGTGATCAAATAAAACGAACATTGTGATAGTTGTGCAGTAGTTGGAAAATACAATGAAAACAATAAAAATGAACACTGTGATAGTTTGAAGATTCAATGACAATAAAAGGGTTGTAGATTTTGTCAAATCTCAAATTTTTCCTATCATTGATCTAATTAGATTTGGTATGTTCTATGTGGTATGTGTATGTCATAATATCTTAAACATGCACTAAAAAAATCAAATCTTGTTCTTATAAATATACTTAACAATGTGTAATAATGTGTAACAATTTTCAAGTTAAATGGATAATTTTCAAGTCACAAGCAATTTTCAATTTGTTAATTTCCACAACAAATTTCAAGTTACTAGCAATTTTAAAATTAAATGTACAACTATCAAGTTATTAACAATTATCAAGTTAAATACATACTTGATTTTCAAACTTTACTAACAATTCTCAAGCTAAATGTACAATTTCAAGTTAAATACATATTTAGTTATTTTGAATTCAAGTTACAAACAATTTTCATGTTTTTAATGCATTTTCAATTCTAGTACTAACTTTTTCTATGCATGAATGTAGAGATAAGTTATTTTTTTTCCTTATAGTAGCATAATAAGAGTTACAAAAAATTGTTTGTATAGCCTCATGTGAGCTACCAAGTCTCAAGTTATTAACAATTATCAAGTTAAATACATATACTTCAAACTTTACTAACAATTCTCAAGCTAAATGTACAATTTCAAGTTAAATACATATTTAATTATCTTGAATTCAAGTTACAAACAATTTTCTTGTTTTTAATGTATTTTCAATTCTTGTACCAACTTTTTCTATGCGTGAATGTAGGAATAAGCTATATTTTTTTCCTTATAGTACCACAATAAGGAATTACAATTTTTTTTTTGTATAGCCTCATGTGAGCTCCAAGTCTCAAGTCACTAGCATATTTTTTCATTTTTTTAATTTCCATGTAACAAATTTCAAGTTGCTAGCAATTTTAAAGTTAAATATACAACTATCAAGTCAAATACATATAATTGATTTTCAAAATTTACTAACAATTATCAAGTTAAATATACAATTTCAAGTTAAATGCATATTTAGTTATATTGAATTCAAGTTACAAACAATTTTCTTGTTTTAATTTATTTTCAATTCTTGTACCAACTTTTTCTATGCATGAATGTAGGGATAAGTTGTATTTTTTTCCTTATAGTACCATACTAAGGAATTATAATGAATTCAATAATCAAATCTAGGAGCTTACACATCAACGAATAATGAGTGTGTCTGTTATGCATATGAGTTAGTGCAACAATAATATAATAATGCTAATGTTATCACATTAATGCCATGGAATTCTACAATGAAAATCAAATTTAAATATTATGATGATGGAAAAATTAAATTCTTGAGTTGCATTTGTGTCTTTAGCATTTCAAAACACTTCAATTTGTTGCTTTAAAATTAACCTCCTTGCATAGTGCATTTCTGATTGAAATTCCCTTCACATGAATTTTGATTATGTAGGGATAGATTATGGTCAACTATCACATCATTATGATAAAGAATCACATGACCCTATTTCCCCTCATGATCCTAATCAACCATCACAAGACACTTTTCCCTCTCACATTTCAAGTATAATTGGGAGTTGTAGTGGGGTTGGAAGGGGTGGAAATTGTCTAGAGGATCGTGAAGTTGTTGTTGCATGATAAGAGCTTGGGAACTCGATCCCTAGTCGGAAAGTCAGAGAGCATGTCGGTAACATAATCAAGTCATATTTTGAACAACATTCAGTGATGGCACGATCTCGAATCCTACATGGGTTGATAAAACAAAAAAATTGAAATGTGCCACAAAGTTGTTGGGTTTTCAAGATGCTAAAACAAAACATACACACGAGAATGCAATAGAAAATGTAAGAAATGTATTACCTTCGTTTGGAAAATCAAGAAACGATGATATACAAGATGATCATAAGGAAATAAAACAGTAGTTGTGGCACCAAGCACCTCAAGAAATCAAATGGTAGCAAACAATGGCATCATTGCTCAAAGTTTCAAAAAGAAAATTGTTCAAATATACTTAATTCAGGGTCTAGATAGATGAAAATGATGAAGCTGTTTGTTGGGAGCCATATCGAGGCAAGATGGTAGGGAGCCATATTCCAGATCAAAAGCATACCCCGTGGCAAAATTTATCTAGAGGCATTTATCAGGAGCACGGTAAGCATGTGATGGAGATGACGGTAGTTGCACTTTACGAGGAATTCCAAGAAACCAATCCTGGTGTTTAGATATCATTTATCACGTTCAACAAATTGAAACCATAATATATTAGGACGAATACAATTCACGACACTTGTTGATGCCGATACCATTTTGAATTCCAACTATACTATAACACATTTTTGGATTTTCGCAAAAGGCGCTGGAATGGTGAACCAGCTCCTCACACAGTGTGAGATTTGTTTTGTATGATACTATTGCAACTAGAATCTTGAACAAGTGTTTTTCGGTATAGAGGTGTGTAGGTGGGAGAAGATGCCCTGAATGCGGTGATTTGAGATTGTTCCACAGGAAATTTCCTATCAATCCAACACACCTTGGATTATCAAAAATCACAGTTATGTGGAAGAGGTACACGTATGTCTCCATGAATCCATCCTCTTCTTCATCCATGCCATCTAAGAGGATCGACTTGCTCGAGGATGAGATTCTTGTTTCAGATTTCATCGAGAAGTTTCAAAGTCAGATTTATAAATGCATAAAGCACTCCCATAGGTCTAGGTGGAAAGATTCAAAATTCAAACATTCTTGTGAGGTATTTGAGCCAGGAAAATATTATTAGTGGTAGAATTTGCTGAGAACTACACATTTTATCCTTAGAGAGAGATACAGTGTGAGTACTATAACTACAATCAGGTGTCTATATTCGTACCTGTATTGTATAGACATGCTCAGGAAATCATTGATGGTAGGGATAACACTCCTTAGTCATGCGAAGTGATAAAGGAGTGAAATTTTTATGTCAGTGATGATTGTGAGCATGACACATTGTTCATTCAACACTGCTTTGGGTTTATTTATAATTCATTCAGACAGAGAGGTGTACCATTTATTGAACACTGGATTTGGTCAGATGAGTGTGTACGGTAGTTCAAATCGGCACACTCTTGTTACTGGTTGATTCGACTTCACAAAGAGAAAGGATTCCGACATACCTGGATAATTTTTGAAACAAGGAAGGGAAAGTGAGAACATGATGGCGGAGTTCCATGTGTGAAGCAAGCACTTTGGAGGTACCAGATGATCCATGGTGCAACTCGACTCAAATGCTCCGCAAAAGTAGTTGATTGGTGCACACGACATTTGGGACATCGAGGTCGCGAACAAGCAAGGCCGGTGCGTAGGTAATAAACTCCAAACTTAATTAATAAGTTAATAACATTATATCATCATTTCGAAAAAACCACCTGCTCAATAGGAATTTATATGACAAATTGAATTCCATGCAACTTCTTTTGGGATGTTTTCCTTGGTGATGTGAATAGATTGATCATGTGGTATTGTGATACCATACATGGTACAAGGGAATTAAATTATATTCGGAGTAAATACATGAGCGACACATTCACCATTGAAACGAGGAAGTATCTTTTTTTGCGATTTGTGCATTGATGCAAATGGATGCGGGATTTATTACTATGAAAATGATGTATATGTGAAACCATGGAAATATGTCCCTCTTAATCCAAAGGGCCCACATCCAATTCCGACATGGAAAGAGATGCACACTAATGAGGCAGTGGTCTCACTAGATCATGATTGAGTTTCTGATGTGGTTAGGGAAGGTACAAGGCTTCATTATTAATTAGTTCATTATATATTACACATATAAAAATCTTGTAGAAATGCACGTAGGACATTTGAATAATAATTGTAATTTCTCTTGCAGGTGATGTATTCGTTGTCATTTCACCTCCAACAATCAAGAAAATGTTGCCTATTATTTGATGCAGATCATACAAATTAAAAGCAGGTTGGTGCGACCCTATCAAGATGGAGAGTTCACATACAAAATTGGAGACTTGGTTATGATGGGACACTTATTTGAAAGAGTGAGAAAACATGGTGTTTATATTATTTACAGATATTTTATGCCTGAATAGATATCATGCCAATACAGTCATTTGGTGGTGGTATCTTGGATACATATAACATAAATCAAGGTGAAGAGAGGTGAGCCAAAGAGATGGAAGATTACATCAGCTGACCATGATCGTGTTATGGAGACTTGCATTCCTATAACCCATTTCCCATATGAATTAATTACACATGTCACTTGCAACATTGGCATAGTTGTCACGTTGACTTGTTGAAGATTTTATTGGAGATTTTTGTGGAAGTTGATTTTTCCTCGTTTATATAGACTTTTTTTGCAAGGTGACCAATAACTTTATAAATATGGTTTTTTAGATGCTTTAGTGCCAACATTAAAGATACTAGATGGGAGGTTTTTGTGAAAAGTGGGTCATGGTGCTCGAATGTGACAAGCACATTGATACTTTGAATACACTTGAATGTACTAGTGCTCCATGAACTTCCTCTATAATAATTTTATAAATATTCTTTTAGATGCTTTAAAATCAAGATTAACGATACTAGATGGTTGAATATTATCAATATCTAGGATAAACATGTGTTAGAGAGTCATAATCTCTAAAAACCAAGAATTATTAAAATACAACCACCTAAACTTATAAAATGGGTAAATTTTATTCGATAGTAGTTAGGAAACAATTTTTTATTGAAATTTTATGTGGACGGATAGAAACTAAATCCTCCAAGAAAGATCCCTAAGTTGCACATATCCATTCATGGAGTCGCTTAAGGGAGGGTCATACATCCTTAACTCTTCAAATAAATTTTCTAGAGTTGTAATGGAGGCGGTCGTTTCAATATTGAGAGATCCACCATGAAGATGAAGCAACAATGAAAGGGTTGAGTCCTTCAGTATGTTATACAACCAAAGTATCCATCTTCCATATGCTTACCAGTGAATATCAATCCTCACTAATGCATGGTTATTCCACCTTAACTTGAATTAAAATATTATATAGTAACAAAACGATAATAATGTAAAAAAATTGCATATATGTATCACTTCAATCCCTTGTCTACACTCCTAACAATTAAAGAATGCTTTGTAGCCATCTTGCCTTTATGAAAGATGTTGAACGGTAGATGTTCCCACTTCTATAGAATGTTCCATACACACCACAAACTTCTATTTGATAGAAATAAGGAGATGCAACACCTATACAACCTTAAAATAATTGTAATTTAAATTTAAAATTGTAATTTAAAAGACACCTATACAATGTAAAATTGTAATTTAAATTTTAAATTGTAGTATATTCGAATTTTAAATTTTGATTTCAAATGAAATTGTAACATAATTGAAATTGAACTTTTAAATTGCAACTACACACTGAATTTTCGATTGAAATTGCACATTAAATTTGAAATTTGAAATTGTAATTGAATTGCAATGTGTAAATTGTAATTGAATTGTAATGTGTAGACTGTAATGTAATTGTAATTTAAATTTTAAATTGTAATGTAATTGAATTTTGAATTTTGAATTTTGAATTTGCAACTGTAATGTAATTGAAATTGAACTTTTAAATTGTAACCACACATTGAATTTTCAATTGAAATTACATTTTAAATTTTAAATTTGAAATTGTAATTAAATTGCAATTTGTAAAATGTAGTTGAATTGTAATGTGTAGACTGTAATGTAATTGAATTTTAATTTTGAATTTTCAACTGTGATGTAATTGAAATTGAACTTTTAAATTGTAACTACACATTGAATTTTCAATTGAAATTACACATTAAATTTGAAATTTGAAATTGTAATTGAATTGCAATGTGTAAAATGTAACTGAATTGTAATGTAATTTTAATTTTAATTTTAAATTTTAATGTAATTGAATTTTAAATTTTGAATTTGCAATTGTAATGTAATTGAGATTGAACTTTTATATTGTAATCACTGTACATTAAATTTGTAATTGAAAAGATAAAACAAATTTGTAATTGTAATAACTATATGTAGATGTAATATAAAATATGATCTATTTCAAATCAAGATACAAAATACACTTGAAGGTCAATATGATAAAATATACAAAATATATAACAAAATATGAAAAATTCCATATATGATAAAAGTCCATATCTAAAACATGAAAATGTATACATCATCCAAAACATGAAAATATCCAAAACATGAAAATGTATACATCATCAATTCATTGGCCGCTATCACCACTAGGACCTTGATCGCCCCTGTGACTGCCTTCACTTGTAGTAGATCCCTGCCTTGAGGCGGTAAACTATGAAAGAAGGCCTCAATCTCAACATATTGTAAAGGTTAAAATTGTGAACTCTGTAATTTAGTTAGATTTTGACCAATGTATGATATTCAACAACAAGTGAAAATTTAATGGATGGATGTGAAACTCACTTGAATCGAGTCAATGATGATATCCGGAAACTGGGTCAGAACCTAGGTTGATGAGCCCTCATCAATACCATGTGGACGAGCTCCATCCCAATCATCTGAGAAAGTGATTGCAGCATTGACGCCCACCTATAGTGATGCTAGTGTAAGATGGCATTACATGTAATAAGTTAGAAATTAAAAATTAAAAATAAACAAAAAATATAATTCAAGAATTAAAACATAAAGTATAAATTGAAATTAAACTAAATGTGAATTGAATTGGAACATAAATTAAAACTTACTTATGTGTCTATGTCTGACTGGTCAAGACCTTGGTGGTCCTCATGTGTATCATCTCGAGCAATGGCCTTTCGTCTTCCTTCTACAATTTGAAATTCAAAGTTAGGATCTAAAACACGAAATCTCGAATCAAGAAATTAAAACATAAATTATAAATTGAGATTATTAAACATAGATTGAATTGAAACATAAATTATAACTTACCTCAACGACTGTGTCTAGCGGGTTAGGATGGATGAATGGACCTCGTAGATGACCAACGATTGATGCCTCACTATGAAAGAGCTCATCCATGAATGTGCTCCGTTGCATGGAGCAATAAAAAACACCCCTTAAGTATTATTGAGCATTCAATTTACGACATATAATATGATGTAACATGAAAGGATACATAATTGTACAATACTATACTTGTCCTGGAGCACTGCATCTCCAATACAGCCGAAAGTATGCATCTCGAGCTAACTAAGCATACCCCCATAAGGCCTCCTCATCAATAAATTTGAGTAGATCATCGTCCACCCCCTTTATCTATATTTGTGGAGGTGTAGGGGGTAGTATGGATGTCTCTCCCTACACAAAAATGATAACACTGCCCATCATAATGAACATCGAGTCTACAATCCCCTGCCTAGCCTCTATAGCAAGCTAGGATGGCTGGGCTACATCTCCTGACCTGATAACCATCCAATCTAGAATTGGTACCAACCTTGGATGGGGTGGCATGAAAGCAGGGTCTTTGCGAGATCCCACTTTCTTGTAGAGGGACATCATATCATCAAGTACTAATAAGATCATGAACAATGAGTGTTTGGTAGGAGAATCCTTCGTGAGTGTGCACATGCATGAGTGAAACCAGTCTTGCTAGGTGGTAATATTTGCAAGGGTGGTAATATCTATAGATATTACCATCATGGTAATATGAGTGACCTCATCATCATACGATCCTCCTGAAAATATACATTATAACTTGCAAGTGAAATTGAATGCATTCTATATTAAAATTTTACTGAAAACGTATCTAAAAATATAAATAAGCACTTAATGTACTTGTTTCCTGGCGCACATACTCCTCCTTGGGATCTAGATGTATATCGTTGGGATGAACTAATGCATTATCTCTCCTGCTGCTGCCACTAGTGGAAGCTAACCTCGGTGTAGCCTTGCTCCTTGGTGAACGAGAATGTTGATGATAGTCTCCCCGTGGGGTCACCTCAGATCCTCTCGTGCTCCACTGGTCATGAAGCAATGCAAGTCGCTCTTGAGAACTCTCTACATCACATTCCATTTTGACACACTTAATCACTTATATATTCATTAAACTTACGAGCATGTGCTAGGTATAATCAATTACATCGAACCATTAACATAGGAAAATAATTACCTTAAATGAACTTGATGCTAACTTATTTCAACATAGGAGAATCATGCTAAGTATAACATAGGAGAATCAATTTCAATTGCAATTTCAAATTTCAAATTCTATTTCAATTTCAAATTTCAAATTCAATTTCAAATTCAAATTCAATTTCAATTTCAATTTCAAATTCAAATTTCCAATTTCAAATTCAAATTCAATTTCACTTTCAGTTTCAAATTCAATTTTCAATTTCAATTTCAATTTCAATTTCAAATTCAAATTTCAAATTCAAATTAGATTTCCAATTTCCAATTTCAAATTCAATTTAGATTTAAAATTTAAAATTCCAATTTC
This sequence comes from Larix kaempferi, assembly GCA_027924585.1. Lineage (NCBI taxonomy): Eukaryota > Viridiplantae > Streptophyta > Pinopsida > Pinales > Pinaceae > Larix > Larix kaempferi. Next base: position 2,863,247 of record BSBM01001155.1, on the reverse strand, counting down.
CAACTTCAATTTTCGATTCCAATTTCAAATTCAAATTAGATTTCCAATTTCAAATTCAATTTAAATTTCAAATTTCAAATTCCAATTTCAAATTTCAATTTCAATTCCAATTTTCAATTTCAATTTCGATTTTCAATTGAAATTCAAATTCAAATTCCAAATTCCAATTCCAATTCCAATTCCAATTCCAATTCCAAATCCAATTTCAATTTCAATTTCATTTTCATTTTCATTTTGTCAAGTCCCCTCCCGTCTATCCGATGCAAGCAAGGAAACGTGACCCAACATACTGGGCTTATTTGACAATCTCAGCCCCATACATTACTAAGAAATTCATGGATAAATAAAAACTTGTGTATACATGTTCATACTCAGCAAACATAGCGGAATTAAACACTATATATATACACACAGTTTCATCATGCATATAATAGTCATCAATTATCACACTGCATAAAATAGGATGCCTTTCATTTCATCAACATGAACAATTATCATTCAAAATTAACACATTGCAAAACACATAATGCATATAATTTAAACCACAAAGAACACTTATCTTGGAGATGAAGTTGTCCAAACAACTAGCTATGTGAGAGAAACGTTCTACCCAACCATAGATCTTTGTCCAACCTATATTCTTTCAGCTTGGAGATCACCCCTGAGCTGGGTTGTGTATCCACTAAGGAGGAACTAGATGGACTCACTCACAGCCATGGTTTCACTCAACAACTATGCTAAACCAACACAGAGTTGGGTTTATCAAGCATACAAAAGATATAGGAGGGCATGGCTAAGCCAGTGAGCTCAACCACAGAGCTACAGGCATCTGAAGATAATTCAAATAGTCAAGGCACCCACAGTACCTACCACACCCAACACAAGGAAGGTCCTCTTCTATACTGCACAGTCCCTCAGGCATCCCTTCCCTCCAGTGCTCAATGCTCTTCAGGATGGGAATAGAAAGGTCTAAGCTACTAAATCCTTTAGATTCCAGCCTTCACTGGGTTTATCAAGCATTCTCAACCTCTGTTCTAGAATTCACACTTGGAATCTCTCAATTTGGTGATCAAATGAATCAATCCCATCACTGGAATTTTGGGCTATAAAAACTGGGTTTTTCTATGGATTTCAGGGTATCTAATGCTTTCAAATTCGCCCCAAGGTTCATATATATGGATCCCCCGTTGGATTTTATTGTCAATACCAAATTCTGGGCATTTATGGCTCTTCAAAACTTGGGTTCTTGCAAAGTTGCGATTTCTGGTTTTTCTCACTACTGGGCATGTGTAATGGATGAAACCTGATGATGGGATGTTCAACAATGGAATGGGAATGAGGAAGAACCAATTCCCATGAGGTAGAGTGACTTGTGGTACAAGAAAAATAGAGCCCATATTTGCCATACAAATTTTTGGGCTGCCCATGCTCCATTGAAGCCATGGACTGAATTCTTCAACAACTTCTTTACAACAGAATTAAATGTCAGCAAAGAAAGTCAAATGGGTTCACAAGATGACATTTGGCAACATATGGTTCATCCCCACAACCCATTCACCACTTCCTAGTGGACTACACATGGCCCCTTCTCATTCATTGCTTCTATAGCATGTTTTGGTATTTTATTGCAATATCAAATATTTACATCATTTACAATATTCCATGGCTTAATAGCTCATCGGTAATAAAATATCAAATACTTGTCCATTTTAAATAAAATCCAAACATACACTAGCGGGGCCTTTTCCTTGAGCTCCACGCTAGGGAAACATACATCGCATGTATACAATATTTACATTAAAAGCCAAAATTACTTAATGTTCAAAATTGGAGTATTACACATTTTCAAGTTAATTTTCAAATTTCAATTTTCAAATTAATTTTAAATTCCAATTTCAATTTCCAAATCCCAATTTCAATTTAAATTTCAATTTAATTTTCATTTTCATTTTCAAAATTCAATTTCAATCTCAAATTCAATTTAAATTTCAAATTTCATTTTCAATTTCAATTTCAAATTCAAATTTCAATTTAAAATTCCAATTCAATTTCCAATTCCTAATTTCCATTTCAACTTTACATTTCAATTTCAATTTCAAATTTCAATTTCATTTTAAAATTCAAATTCCATTTCTAGTTCTCAATTTCTATTTCTATTCGAATTTCAATTTAAAATTTAAAATTTAAAATTCAATTTCAATTTCAATTTTCAATTTTTAGTTTCAATTTCAATTTTCAATTTTTAGTTTCAATATCAATTTCAAATTGCAATCGTAATTTCGATTTCAAGTTCAATTTCAATTTCAAATTTCAAATTTCAAATTTCATTTTCATTTTCAATTTAATTTTCAATTTTCAATTTAATTTCAAATTCCAATTTTAATTTCAATTTCAAATTTCAAATTATTCCATTTGAATTTTCAATTTCAATTTCAATTTAAAATTTAAAATTTCAATTTCAATTTCAAATTCAAATTCAAATACAAATTCAAATTCAAATTCAATTTCTTTTTCAAATTCAATTCCAATTTCAAATTCCAATTCCATTTCACTTCCATTTCCATTTCCAATTTTCAATATCAATTTCAATTTCAAATGTCAAATTTCAATTTCTATTTCAATTTCTATTTCAATATCAATTTCAAATTTCAAATTGCAATTTCAATTTCAAACTTCAAACTTCAAATTTTAAATTTCAATTTCAATTACAATTACAATTCCAATTCCAATTTCAAGTTTCAATTTCAAGTTTTAATTACAAATTTAAATTGCAATTTGCAATTTCATCAATTTGAAATTGTAAACTGCAATTGAAATTTAAATTTAAATTGCAATTTGTAATTGAAATTTTAATTTGAAATTTCAATTTCAAAGGTTTTCAAATGTTTTTTTTAATGTTATTGGGTCTTGTTACATGGTTATACGACCTTATTGAAATTTATTGAAATTTTAATTTGAAGTTTATGTTGCCAATTTTTTTGCAAATGTGTATTTTTTTATTTTTTTCAATCCTCCCTCTCAGAGGATTGAAAAAAAACGGGCAACATTTCAACTTGCCAATACACATTTTAAAAATAAACCGACAACATAAATGTAGGGACCCCCATTTCCGGGTCCTACTTAGAACATTTTTCTAAAACTTAAAACATAATATAACCATAGAAACGCATGATCAACAATAAAATTTAATAAATTTGAGAACTAGCAAGTAAACACATAAACATAGAATCTGTTATTGTAGGTCGAATCTACTTCTGGAGGAGAGGTCATCGTCTTCACTCCAATCCCGCTCATCCAAGTGCCAACTAGGTCTTCGGTTGAAAACCCACAAGTAAAGACTTGTTTAATCATAGGCAAAGCAATCGTTAGCCTTGCCACCCAACCATAGGCTTATGCAATCAGTTGCACAGCCATCCCCGAGCCTCAGGATTGTAAGAACATACCAACCTTGAACTTCTGATGGGATCTCCCAACCCCCAGACAGGCTATCAACCAAACTCCAAGGAAACACAATCAATTAAAACTTCTATTACGAAGTCCATCTAGAACTAGGGAGCAAGAGAGAGTCTCTTCTTCTCTTCCCCTTTCTTTTATAGCCCAAATCTTGCATGACAAATGTCCTCTCATGCATAAATAACTTTTAATTTAATAATTCCTTATTATTTATCCTCATGCAACAAGTGTCACTCTCACATAAGTGTGCACCTAAATGCCTTAATTATCTCTTTGTTGTCTCCCCAATCAAATTTTCTAATCCCAAAATTAGTGGGTGTAGGTGGAGTGGTCTCTACATGAGTGTTCTAGTTTTCCTCCATAACTTATTAATTTGAATATTTATTTATAATTTTAATTCATGCATATTCATTCTGACATAATGGGTACACATCTACCCCAATTTTCCCTTCTTCTAAAATTTCATAAATTAAAATGTTATTTTATTTGATTTTCTAAAATTCTATATGCAACTTTTAACATGTATGCATTATTATTTTAAATGCGAGAAGGTGTGAGTAATAATTTTCCCGTCGTTGTCTAGGTACCTCTTCGATGGATCCTTCCACTACTACATATGGGCGGATTGTTCCACGAAATGTTTCCACATTTTCAACATTTGTGGTTTAAAAAAATGATTTTTAATTTTTTTTTTCAGGGCGGAAAAACCGTGGCAATATCCACGATTTTTAAACTTCCACGAATATTCGTCCCTATATCGATGAAATTTCTAGGTTTCACTTTTCGTGGCAACAGGGACGAATGTCGAGCTATATAAACTACATACTCTCACCATAATTTTCACATTTTATTTTCTTGCGGCACATTGAGCACGGATTTCGAAGTTGCGGGGTGATTTTATATTGAGCTTGGATATTCTGCATAGCTCCTTGCAAGGTTAGTAATGTGTAATTATATTTTTATATTTCTTGTTCAAATACTACATCTCCAAGTTAGGCCACTTGAACCCATTCTCTTACCAATTTGCTTTGTCATCCTAAGTTATGAAACACTATAAGTAACATAATCTCTTCTCCTAGTTCTAATGTGTACCATATTGATGTGTCCTACTAAGCTAGGGCTTATAACTTATTTTTTCAATCTTTACAACAAATATAAATATTAACCCTACATTCTTCCCTTAGTCTGTATTCAATATGTTTATTCTCTCACTCATCACCACATGACATCAATATTGGCATCTTTGAAAATGTTTTCTCTTGCAATTGGTACTATCTCTAGTGTGTTTGTGGTCCTATATAACATTTGACATACATAATGCTTGAGATCTATTACAATCCTTTCTTATTTTTTCTTTGCATATTCAATGTCTATATGGATCCAATTTTTTTATGGCTTGACCTCATCAAGATTTGCTACTTACCTAATTAATAGTCTTCAAATATTGCAATGGATCGACTAAATAGAGGATTTTCAATAGTTGACCTTTAACCAACTCATTTCTTAGCTCTTGTGTGCACTTCTTAACATCATATATTTTCTCTCTCGTACCTCGAACCATTATTACCTCGAACCTATAAAGTATGATTATGGACTCACACCCTTCACTACCTAATGGATACTTCACAATATTTGTCAATAAACTAGTTAATGTTTACAACCAAATTTGAGCTTCCCAAGGTGATACCCCATGTCATGTGGGTGAAATACATCTACAATATTGGTTAACACTTGCATTTACAATTCATTATGCTCCCGGGTTAACACATTTTTGTGGTATGTTCTTACTTCCTTTTGTTCCTTAATATTTTATAGATTTGTTGATAATATCATGCATTATTTTAAATTGTAATTATAATTTGCTACACCAATTCATATATATTGTAGGTCTTCAAACCAAGGGTAAATTTGCATGTCCATTTTGCAGTCCCAGGATAAAATCTTGTCATTCAAGGAGTTTAGCAAAGGAAGTGTTCGATGAGTATAGGCACTTTCTTCCTAAGAACCATAGTTATCGAACTACAGACAAAGAAAAATTTAATGGTAAAGAAGAGAATGGAAAAAAAACCACGAAGAATGACACCTCACCTATGGAAGGTGGAATATAATAGAAACCGTTAAGGTATGCCAATTTTTTTTTATGTATTGAATTATGTTCAACGTGATATGTTATATCATTATTGATTAATTAGTTTTAATTTGATTGTGTTGATGTTTCATGAATGTCGTTAAGGTACACGAGGAATCAAAATTTACCCTATTCAATTCAATAGGTTGCCATACTACGAGCACCTGCAAATAGTTCATTTGTTTGACACAATGCATATTGGGAATAACATAACAGAAATGTTATGGTGAATATTAGATGGAACGACTGACAAAGAAAAAATTGGAAATATTTGTAGTGACATCCAAGATGCTAATCATGCATTTCAAAGTGTGATCGTTAATTCTAATGGCGATGGCCGTCAACAGAATATTAGTCTTCCTTGGTGCTTGACGGAGCAATAGAGCGATATTGTAAAAGAGGTCATAAAAAATATCAGGTTTCCGACGGGTTTTTCGTCAAACATACAGAATATCTTGATGATAAAAGGTGATTTTGCAGGGGTTAAAACACATGTTTGGCATACATTCATTAAGGTAATCATGAGTCTATAATATATTTCATTATCGGTATGCAATATTTTATTAATTTTATTCTGTTATTTTGAAATAACTATTAATAATTATGTTTTTTTGATACAGTATGTTCTACCTTTATCTCTCCTAGACAACTTTGACAACATAAAACATATTATTTATGTTCTTGGAAAATACATGAGGTAAGTAATGTTTTACTTGGAAAATGTACTTGGTTTGTGGTTTGTAGCGGAACTTATTGACATATTATGTTTTTCCCGCAAATATTATATATGCCTTGATATATTGTTTTATTGCATCATTTGTAGGTGGCTCTCATCAAAAGAAATCCATAAAGAAGATACAAGGCATTGGAAGAGAGAAATTCCCCAACTAATGTGTGAAATGCAACTCTAGCATTTTTCAATGCACAAGAACACTACCTCATACACCAAGTTGAGGAGATTGAATTATGTGGACCAGTACACACAAGGTCGATGTGGATGCTGAAGAGGCAGTTGAAGTCATTGAAGCATTTTGTTAGACAAAGAGCATGTCCCGAGGGTTCTATGGTTGAAGGATACATGGTATATAAATGCATGGTGTACATTAGTGAATATCTACCTAAATTAGCAGAAAATATGAATGTGCCTCGCATTTGGCATCTCGACTTCACCAGCAAATTTGAAGGGTAGGTCCTATTGGGGAGAGGTACATTGAGGACTGTGAAAGGTAATTATTATTATACGTTGTTGAATTAATATGTTACACATTTATTTTTTCCACTTTTATATTATCATATTGTTTTTTAACTCTTTTTAATAATTATGCATTTTCAACTATATTAAACTTATATGTGCCTTTGATGATCTAATTAATGATATTTAATTGTTATGTTATCCTATAGTTGGTTGAGTGTGGGATGCTTTACATTTATACTGCAAACAACCTTGATTGGATGAGGCATTGGATAAAAGATTATGAAGAATTATTCAGTAGGTTATCATGGGAAGGGGTCAGTAACATGATTAAAATAGCTCATCGTCTTCGACATCAAATTCCTGACCTTACGTCGCAAAGTGAGGTTGATTTAGCCTATGGTTTAAAAGATAAAAAGGCAAGTAAATTTTTTACCCACATTATTTCTAGTTACTTCGATCCATTTTTCCAATTACATTTTGTTTGTTTCAGTTTTCAATTATATTTACTAACTCCTATATGACTTTTATTAATTGTCAATGTATTTTAACCTGTTGCCAATGTTGCAGTTGAAACATCACAAGGCTATGTGGTGTAATGGTTGTAAATTTCGTATAAAAAAGTTGGATGATAACATGAAAACCTCAGATTGTGGGATAACTGCAGTGTTTAAGGTCGCCAATGTTTCCTCTAGAAGTAATAGACATCCAGAAGAAACCGATAATAGGTACTATGGGCATTTGGAGGACATTATTGAGTCTGATTTTAATTCCTTTAAAATAGTTTTGTTTGAGGTGAAGTGGTACAAGCTACGGATGCATGAATGCGATCCTAAAAGAAATGTTATTGAGCATGCTAATGGATTTACCATGGTTAATACAAGGGAATTTGAATCAGGTACAGAGCCTTATGTTCTTCCAAGTCAATGTGATCAATTCTACTACTCCGAGGTACCAGGTAAAGTAGGTTGGTCATACGTTGTTCGATACGGTCCAAGAGGAAGACCAGTAAAGTATAATCATGCACTAGATGATGAAGATAATCACGAAGAAGAAGACGATGATGATGATTTAGATCAGGCTGCATTCGATGTGCTATATGAAGAAGTTGAAGAGGTTGATCATGCAAATGCAGCAGACAATGATCTCATTGACAATATGAACGACTATATTAGCGAATATGACTTTGATGCCAATGATGATGTGAATGATCCTTTCATCAATATCTATTCAAAACCAGATCCTGATATAGATGTTGAGTTGGATGAAGATGAATATGAATGACATTTAATTGTTGAAAAGTAGAGGTACACAATGTTTTTAGGTTAAAGTAAATGCACTCACCATATGTTCATTTTGTTGATTAACTTGGTTATATTTGAAAATTAGTTTCTAATCTAATTATGTTCTACATGTGCAGTAGCGTGGTTGTTCTTGGATGTTTTAGTGTTAATGGTAATTTGAATCGAACATGCAGTGTCGATTGAGCAAGATACAAAATTAAGTTATCTAGATTTATGTGTTAATTCTTGGGTTATTTCATATTAGAACAATTATCATAAGTTTTATACAAATGGATTGGTAACTTAAATTGTCAATATAATATTTTGAACAATATTGTCATCAACGTTCCTATTTTTAATGCAATGATAGATTAACTAGTAATAACATTAGTGATATTTACCTCAAAATTGGACAACCTTGGCATGGCTACTGATTGGTCTCTGAGGAAGTTTCCACTGCACTAACCTTGTAAAGCTATATTGTGCAAAATATGTGTGCTTATAGGCTTATTTGATGGTGGTAATTAACTGTGGAAAATACAAAATTACTTCCAAATGAAATTATGAAAACTTAAATAGATAACAAACAATGGGATCTTATGTCGCTAATCGAAATGCATGCCAATGTGATGTTAACTGTAAATATAAATGCGTTATTTGTGGTGAAGAGTATTTTTATAAGTGTGTGGGTTAAATTTGAAAAATATGCAAGTGTTGTTGGTGTTAAATATTTTTTCAAGTGTGTCAAATTTTTTGTTGGGATTAGTGATACAAACAATCCAAGTTTGGTAATATATAGAGCTTTTATGTATGAAGAAATGTGTTTGATATTTTATAATTCATTTATGTAAGTTATCAAAAATATTTAACACGTGTTTAATTTTATTTAAAAAATGGTTAATAAAAAATGTTAGCTTTATCATTCTTCTTCATATAGTCTTTATCATTCTTCCTCATGACCCCAACTTGAAAATGAATCTCCTAGGAGTGTAAGAATTGATAAAATATTTTCAATTGGTTGATTTCTTGCACATCCTCAAATGACTAAATTATGTAGTTTATTATTTATCAAATTAAGCTTGCAATATGCCAATAGGCGTGGTATAAAAAATAGATGGGTGGATGCAATGTCACCTACCCTAAACTTTAAACCCATACAAATGCTCCATGAAACATCCATCCAACCAAGGCAAGCATCAATAGACAAAGTACATGCACCATCGAATTAATGGGAGAGAGATCCATCGTGTTCCATACCACATATCCTATTGCAATTTCCATTTGAATGGTAGAAGGATGGGATGACCCTATGTGTGTGTGCCAATTTGCATGAGGATTGTCATGTAGACTTCATTCGATAGTCAAAGGTGGCCCAACATTGGCAAGGGATTTTTGGAATTTTCTTAATTTCATGGGTGGTTACTCCATTGGCCATTGAGGTATGGGGGTCTGATTCTACTCTCTCCCAAATTTCTCTACAACTTCTTAGGAATAAAACATTGGTTAATGAGTTACCTCCCAGAATCATTGTGAATCATCATGGCCACCCTAATTGTTGGGCCTTTTGTGAGAATTCATACCTTCAATAGTATATTTGCCATTATGAATTATTAATAAGACAATATAATTATATTAATAATACAATACAATTATTAATCCTAATACAATACAATTATTAATATATAATACAATACAATAATTAATATATATTATATAATGCAATACAATTATTAATATATAATATTATTGTTTAAACAAGAAAAAAAAACATAACTGCAAAACAATTGATACCTGTCGCTATCACATGAGCTCTGTTGCATTGTTTGTTTCGACGGTACCCCCTGCAACTATCGAGTTCGACGACACCCCCCTGCAACTGGCTCTTGGGCCATGACCTCCTTCACTGTGCTTTCATACCTGTCGCATGAGCTCTGTTGTTGTGTTGGCTTCGGCGACACCCCCCTACAACTGTTGGGTTCGATGACACCCCCCTGCAACCGGCTCTTGGGCCGTGACCTCCTTCATTGTGCTTTCATACCTCTCACATGAGCTATGTTGTTGTGTTGGCTTCGACGGAACCCCAATGCAATTGTTGGGTTCGACGTCACCCCTTGCAACTGGCTCTTGGGTCGTGACCTCCTTCACTGTGCGTGTTCCTTTGGGATTTTCGTGGCACCCGATCCAGTTGTCTACGAGTTTGGACTATGCATTCCTTTGGGCTTTTGGTTGCACCTGCTCCAGACCTGTCATCAGTTAGATTTGCAACGAGCACTATTGAATTGGGTTTTTTGGTGGCACCTTCTCCAGCCATGTCTACATGTCCCGGTAGACCCTCAATGGAAACCGTAAGTTGAAACCCTCCTCTATTGAGTCGAATTTCTACATTTTTGGGTGCGAATTAGGTGTTGTTGATTTCATTTGTTAATTGGGTGGTTTTGATTTTATAATGAAACCAACAGACATGGAATGCTTGTTGTTGATTGATGTAAAGGATGTAGTTCTATTTAACATAGAAATAGTGATCCAAAGTTCATTGATAGGGTTTTCGAAAACAGTTGCAAACCAGTTTTATTTGGATATTTTGGTGCAAGTGGATTCTAGGAATATGAATTAGATATGTGCTCATTATCACATATTGAGGGTGTTTATGCTTGCAATTTAATTTTGATTTTAAGCTGTTTTAAATATCTCTGCCGGTAGCAAAATTCTCCTTGGTTTGAGCTGATGTGAGTTTGGAGCTTTGCTGTAATCCTAATTTTGTTTTAAGCAGTTTTGTATCTCCTCCTTTTGCCACATTCTCTTGATTTGAGCTGGTGAGAGTTTGAGGCTTTTTGTTATCCTACAAGCATTTCTTGGGTTGTTTTCCCATGATTCGAAGGCATAGTTTAACCTTCATGGCCATAGAAGAATGATTGTCTCAATCATATTGTGCCTATCTTTTAGATTTTGGTTTTGGAATTTGAACTAGATTGCTTTCCAAGTTGTATGTGAAAATTTTAATAATTTTTTAAAATAAAACACTATGTTTCTGGGTATCAATGCTCAGGATGTGAATTCTCATTTGGTCTATTAAGATCATTTGGATTTTCACGTAGATTTTGGATATGATAGCTGTTTTAATTGGTGATATTAATGTGATTGCTTCAAACGAGGTCTTGAATTTCAACTTTTAGCCCTGAAAGTGCTCTGGATATCATTGCTTTGAACACCATCAATAGATTCCATAAGAAAACTTGAGTAAGATGTAAATTGTATTCCTTTTGATAGAAAATATGCACTTGTGTTCATTTCCCTCTAGAGATTATTACGGGAAATGTTATTAAAACCATACTCACATCATTTTCACCTGCTTGTAAATTCCCTCTATGTCAGATTGTTCACGGAGTAGTCTAATGCTTCGAGAATTTTGCTTGGCGTTAAGACTATTTTTTCACATAGACTACTTTGTCACCTTCTTCCGCAATCCCCGTCATTGTCTTCAGCAATCCCCTCCTTGGTGCCCACCTTTTCAGGGCATCACCTAATCTAGGTCTCTCATTAATTCACCATAGTGACGGTTTGGTAATTCCTAGTTCTGCCTACCCTGCTCCCTGGTCACTCTCACCTCTTCATTCACCTCTTTCAAATGACCCCCCAGCATTTGTTGAGACATCTTGACAATGCCAAACTATGCTCAGATTATCTCCTTTTACCCTGCACAACAAAACAAATTTAAATTATATTAGCTCTAGACAAGGCATACAAACAAATACTGGATGAATATTATGTCAATTAAAATCCGCCATGTCGGAGCATTGGACTACTCCTTATGGTTGCCACTTGAAGAGGGGGGAGAGGATCTCCATAGCCTTCTTAGTTTTGTGCAAAAAAATCAATAAATTCTTAACATCCTTCATCACCTCAAACCTTTAGCGGGCATTTGAAATTGCTCACTATCTCTATCTCTGTGGCTCTAGTTGAATGTGTAGTGAGAACCTATGCATTGCTGTGAAGTTGGAATAACTTTCTGTCACTATATAATATCCATCATGAGAATGCAGACTCTTCATAATATTCATCACTAGGATGCCAATGCTTGAGATTTTCAGTCCCATCCCAAATTTCCAATTGTTTTCAATCTATTGAAAGTTGACTGTCTTTATGTGCCTTTCATTCTAGATGCAGCTTTATTTTACATCTTTCCCAATTTATGGAATCACTACACATATTACAGTGTAATCGATTGGACAATCCATTGCAAAAATATGATCAGGTTGAGTGGATGATTGCAATTAGTAAAATGGCATACAACAATGGATGTAAATTCATTAGCGGTTTTCCCATTGTCAATTATCCTCGATTGAATGGAGTAGATACTTCTTCATGATAAAATAATTGGATGTTGGTCATTTTTTGAGTTGGGACTCATAAATTGTCCATTATGTTAGAGACGGAATCGATTAGTGTTCTAGTATTCATGTTATAAGCCCTTCCAATTTGATGAGAGTCTCGACTCAAGTCTTGCATGGTGTGATTGATCTAATTTGAGGCACATTGCAAAGTATGCTGAAAACTCATGTTGCAACTTAAGATTGGCCTCCGTAGACTCAACCTTATCCTTGTTCATCTTTTGATACGAACTTCTAAGATGGGGTATGCAGAGAAAATTTGAGTGTAAGGACTCACTCTCATGTTCAAGTGCTCTTGCTTCACTGCTATTCTACTCCAGGAAACTTAAGGCTTCTTCAACATGAGTGGCATGAATATCTACATCATTAGTATGAACAATCATGAACTTGAAGTTCCTCCATTTAATCCTTTAAGCGATTTCACATCATCTTCAACATATGCATCAACTGATTTTGAAGGTCCTTCTAACACAGAGTTAGCAACAATACGAACTTATTATTGATCATCTCAGGCACAATGACTTAGAATCTAAAGCTAGAAATAATCTGATGTTGCATATGAATATATCTGCAACGTTCCCCATGCATAGCATTCCCCACACATTTGATTGCAACTAACACATTGCTCCCGAGTGTTGTTATTTAATTATTTATCCTAATGGTGTTAATGACCTCTATGATTTTTACTATCAGGTGTTGAGGTGGCATCCTTCGGCTGTTTTCTTGCCTGGGAGACTACATTGCTCCCTTTATTTGGCATATTTTTTACTTATTTGGAGGCATAGAAATATTTTTAACAATATATTAAAAAGGTCATTGATACCATTAGGATAAATAATTAAATAACAACATTTGGGAGGAAATCAGCCTTGTTAAACTCAGTCATCCACTCACTCATGTCATGCACTCACTGCTTACCTTTGCAAGGTGACGAGTGATGACTGACGACTATGAGGTACTAGCCACTGTGATTTGACTCTGAATCTTGATTCTCCTCGAGCTTAGATCTAAGGTGTTTTAATGTGTCAATGACTATGGCTGCGACATTAGAGAACCATTACAAGGCCCAAAACAAGGCCAACTAGAACCACAAACCAAGAAGAGGTTGATTTATGCATTGACATAGACAGGTGGCACTAGGCACACAATATGGACAAACAATGAGTTAGGAAAAACATTTGCACCAAAGTACCACAATGGTTACTAATAAGAGAATATTTGACACAGGAGAATGTTGTTAATGTATAACAAGCGAGCCTGAAACAAACGAGCCTGGTGCAAGCGAGCACGAAGCAAACGAGCATAGAAGGTTAAAGCGGAATCCAGTGGGCCCATAACCCACAAGTAAAAATGAAAATCTCTACTTGGATCGGAGGAAAAAATCATATATATACTATCAATGATAATATGAGTTGGTTGGATTATATGCAAGACTGGAAACCTAGGTGGGAGTTGAGACATGATGAAGTATTAGATGCTAACTTACAGGGATCTGATGCTCTTATTAGACTAGTGCCAGAACTAAGAAGAATGCCTATGGGATCTAGTATTGTACCAGAGATGATTTAAAACAACTCCCTGAGAAAAGCAGCTGATGCAAGCAATTGGTTAACTCACCTATACCATGATCTTAACTTAATCTCAATGGAGGGCTCTACACCTCACCCCAGGCTACAACTAGACCAACAATACTACTGTATTAATTGGATACATTCTTTGGAAGCATTGCCACATCAATATGTTAGTCTCCGGTTTCCAAGTACTACACACACTTATGAAAAATATAAAAAATTATGGTGGAAATTCTTGAGAAAAGAAAATACAGATAAAACATATTATACCATGCTAAAGTTTGGACCTCAAATGACACATATCCATGAGGATCCTGGATGGTTAGTCCCTGATTGGACTACAGACTGGTGGTGGTCATTCGGCATCAACTTGACAGCATTAGATCCAGTTGCTATTTATAGTCTAAAACGGGAAGTTGGAGAATCTCTCGAATAGGTCAAAGATATTTTGAAGACAAAGCTTACTGAGACTCAATCCTTGGGTACTACGTTAAAAACGAACGACATTGGCTTTTCAAAACCCACATAGACGTCCACATGCATCAGAATAGACGCGTGGTCCCGAGGTCTATTTATTCAAAGGCATGGGTTGTTGAATGCAATGTCTTTCGAGAATTATATGGTCCCCCATACTCCGATGAGTTGTAAATATCCCAAAAGTATTTGGCTATGAGTGGGGCCTGTCCATTCAAATTGTCATAAAGATTGAAAAGAAATTCATAAAAACTTTCAGACCTTACTTTTGAAAGCCATAAAAACTTTTAGATGTTTTCTAGAATGGTTAGTTACTTTTATGTTTTCATCAATGACAATCCTATTCATCATGAGACTTTGAATATGGACTTCATTTCTTCTTTGTATGCATGGTGTTTTCAAATTTTCAAAATTGTCTTATTGCACATTATATTTTCAGCTATCATTGTAGTCATGGTTTGGTTGTTTCCAACACTTATATCTCTTGTTGATTTCACTTAAGTTAAGGCTTAAACTGTCAAGGATTTGAATGTTTGCATCAAGCACATGTGGTGTATAAGGGTTGTTTGAGGGTCTTACATTACATTCCCCACACATTTAATTGCAACTAACCCATTGGTCTCGAATGTTGTTATTTAATTATTTATCCTAATGGTATCAATGACCTCTATGATTTTGACTATCCGGTGCTAAGGTGGCATCCTTCGGTTGTTTTCTTTCCTGGGAGACTAGAGTGATCCCCTTATTTGGCATATCTTGTAGTTATTTGGAGGCATAGAAACCTTAATAACAGTCTATTAAAAAGGTCACTGACACCATTAGGATAAATAAATAGATAACAACATTCGAGAGGAAATCATCCTTGGTACACTCAATTCAAAGTCCTCAATAGCTGATGTTATCCAGTTCTATAGCATGAAACAGTTCCAAAACCCCAAAGTCATCCCACTAGTCAGCTAGCAAGAGATGATGCACATGTAGCTGACTTGTGATTATTATGGTCACTTGTGCTAAAAGTTTGTATTGGAAGGCATGATGCCCAATTATTGCATATTGCAGGAGTTTTTTGTAGCCAAAGCAAATCGATGAAAAGGTTCGTACTTATCCAAACTCCACTCAACACACCCATGATTTCTTCTCTTAGCTTTTCCATACCTCAAATTTTGCAAGCATCTCATGTTGTAAGAAGACATGGATAGTCTTAATTTGCACCCAAAACTACCTCACATCCACAAAACTGGCCCAAAACTAAATGATGAGGCTGCTAGAAGGTGAAACGTGTCTACTAATGTTCAAAACATTACCCATATATGTTTAATTACTGTTGTAGCTTGTCAAGGATGGGAAATGCTCATGCCCAAATTATTGATAATGCTAATTGTTACCCCTCAAATTGCATGTACAATTTAAAATTTCTTTCCATCTGTTTGGTGGTCCAATAGATCTTGAGCCAGTAGAATGAAAACTTGTAAGTAAAAGGATTGTTGATCATGGTATGGGGATATACCAAGCTGTGCAATTTATATTTTCCATAGCTAAAAGCAAATAATGTGATTACATCTACAACTTTCTAGTATGTTAGAAGATTGTGTTACATCAGTTGTTCTGGACTCAGTTTTTGTAAAAGGATTCTTCTATAAAGTGATCTAGAGTTAGTAGAGTGGTTCTACCATTGTGTAATAGTGGTTTTTGAGTGAGAAGCGTATATGTAGAGGGATTATGCTAGAGTGAGATAGAGTAGTATATTGATTATGCTACTGTATGATAATATGGTTTTTGAGTGAGAAGCATGTGTGTATACCAAGCTGTGTAATTTCTCTTTTCCATTGCTTAAAACATAGAATGTGATTACATCTACAAATTTCTAATATGCTAGCAGATTGTGTTACATCAATTGTTCTAGCTCACTCAATTTTGGTAAAAGGATTCTTCTATAATGTGAGCTAGAGTTAGTAGAGTGGTTCTACTACTGTGTAGTAGTGATTTCGGAGTGAGAATCTTATATGTAGAGGGATTCTGCTAGAGTGAGCTAGAGTAGTAGACTGATTCTTCTACTGAATGATAATATGATTTTTGAGTTAGAAGGATGTGTGTATACCAAGCTGTGTAATTTCTCTTTTCTATAGCTAAAAACATAGAATGTGATTGCTTCCACCAATTTCTGGTATGTTGTCCTAAATTCAAGGTTACTATTTATAAAATTGTTCTCATTTTGGAAACTTTTGGTGCTTTCACGTGAAACAAGTTCGAACAATGTAAAGATAAATTAAATTAACTCTGGTGATTAATAAGTTCAAGTTAACATTTGATTGAGAAGAAAAATTAGATAGATAGAATCTTAATGTTTACATTGTTGTTGGTCTGGTTTTGTCTAAGTATCTTGTTTGCGGAATTTTGTCAAAGTTTGTAGAATTCTGGATTTGCAACTTCATAGAGAAGTGGATTTGCAAAACTCATCAAGTATAAATTCAGACCTTAAAAATATAAAAAAATTGGTGAGTTTAAAAACATAGAAAACTTGGGAAAACTTAAGAATATGATAACGTCTCACTTGTGAAAATTGTATTAGCACATTGACCTAACTGGTAGTGTTGAAGTTTCTTCAACACAGTGACCGACTTGGGACTGCTCTCAGGTTGACATTTTTCTGGTTTTGTCCTCCTGCTTGGTTGATGGATACGCTCATTCTTGATTGAAATTTATTATTTGTTAAAAAAAAAAACCAATATAGTCGAAAAATTAATATACACATAATGTCTGAAAATAGTCTTTGAAAATCAAATTTCTCATGGTCATTTGAGTGCCAATTTGCATGAATTTGAAATTTGCAACATGTGTAAGGTGTAATATTTCACCTAAGTTAGCTGATGTATTTTGCGTTCTCTGCTATAGTACTTTACTGATTATTTGGTTAAGATGTATTGACATGAAACAATTGCGAACACTACTGCAATGTACTCCTGAGTGGACCCTCTCATTGTAGTTATGGTTTGTTGGGATGATATATAGTCAATCAATGTTTCTTAGTTGAGTAATTTTGCCAAACAGTTCACTAACAAATAGTTTTCATATGCATTAGCATAAAATACCAGCATGTAAATTTAAAAATGAAGGGTAGGATGCCAAAAATATGCCATTCAAAGAAAGATGGTAGGCTGCCAATAATATGCCCAGCAGTGCTGGAAGGACCAAAACTAGGTGATATACTAGTTAACTTCCTTAATTTGTTTTCCTCGGTGGTTTTGTTCTACCCACAAGAGAAAAAGACCCCCAAATATGCAAACTTAGTCCACAAAAGAGCTCACAGCCTACAATGATGAATTTGGTGTCGTATGGACAGCTTGTTATGGCACTGTAACTTGGTCTCTTCCTGCCACAAATCATCCTCCCAATACCAAACAATTCAGCTAAGATTTGTAACACTACATCCACTAGGGTTCGGCATGTCCCTCCTAAGCCTCATATTTGAGGGAAGTAAATGTGTACTTTCAAAGAAGAGAGAAAGAACCGTCTTGTTTATTCTTGTTTTATGGAGTGTAGGTACCACCAAATAGGTGTCTGTCAGATCTATCTTCCTCAAGTGATGATGAAGATATACTCCGAGATGTTGAAAGTGAGTCGAGTTGTACTAGATCTACCAGATTTATATCAACTAAATCTGAAAAGATAAGGAAAAGATTTCATAGACGCATGAAATATTTTATAGCCAATGGTGGGTCATGTAATTATGATGCTGAGAGCATAGGAGACATTGATTTTCCATTGAGGTATAAACATCTAGTGCAACGATGGGTACCTAATATGCTACCTCAAGTGGACATAGATTTCCTCATCAATGTGAGGATGTATCGCATCGCTCCTTCGTCCTTACATGGATTGGGGCTATTTTCCATGGATGGAATAAAAGTCCGCTATGGCAATGTAACTGAATTGATGGAGTATGTAGGACCACTATACAGATACAATAACAGGTTGATCTTGGTCCAATATACTCAAAGTATGCGGAGATACAGAATTGCCATGAATTATATTCAAATAGTAGAAAACAATAAAAACAAAGGGGCAACTATGTATATTGATGGGAGACCAAGAGCATCCGGAAACATTGCTGGTTTTATAAATAGTACACGACCAGTGACAACAAATAAACAACCAAATTGTGAATTCGAGGCACGCGAACATCATCGTATATTTGTATGTGCAATAAAAAAAATACTTGAAGGTGAAGAGTTGTTGATCGATTACAACTTAAATAGAATAGATGTGGCTTCTGTGGTCCAGGGGAACCGTGGACCGTCAGAAACTATGCCTCATCGGGTAAATGCTAAATGTAGTAACTAAACATGACTACAATAACTGAATGTTTTTTTTGTTGTTGTTAACATTCGATTTCCACTGTTGTCATTCGCTTTATTCATGCTTATTATGAATATTTCCATGTGATTACATGGTGATTAAACTGCTATGAATATCTCATTTTTGTTTATGATGCAATTATTGACTATTGACGTTTGATTAGGGTGGAGGCAGTGGAAAGGCACATGCTACTTCCATGGTCCAGGGTGACCGTGGAAGGTCAGAATCTACGCCTCGTCAGGTAAAAGTTAAATATAGCAAATAAATATTACTACAATAACAAGATGTTCCGATATTCAATGTTAGCATTTGCTTTTTCCGTGCTTATTGTTAATATTTCCATATGCTAGCATGCTCATTAAACTGTGGTAGGAGTCTGGACATCAACATGCAGCAGAACATGTATCTTCTACTTCCAAGGTAAAAATAAATATTAATGCAATATCTCATTTTTGTTTATGTTACAAATATTTAGTATGAGGTAAATGTTTATTTATTGATTTATTATGTCAAGGTGGCACCATTGGAAAGGCACCTGATGCTTCCATGGTTGAGGAGATCGTGGAAGGTCACACTCTGTGGCCCGTCAAGTAAGTGTTACGTACAATAACTAATGTTTCGATTCAGTATGTTAACATTCAATGTCCACTACTGACATTCACATTATTCTAAGCTTATGATGGATTACAGGTTCATTTTTCTGACATTATTATGGTGTTATGGTTCATTCATGACCGTGAAAAGGCACCTGTTACTTCCACAGTGTTGGTTGATCGTGGACACTCATCGGCCATAACACCACGTTAGGTAAGTGTTAGTGTATAATAGTAACTTAATATTCATTACAATATCAATATTCGAATGATGTTAAAATTATATTGATTAATTTAAATTATTGTTTGATGAATTTAGTCTCATGCAATCGATCTGGATGATGACGGGTTTGAGGAAGACATTTTCTATTCCACTGACCCACTGTACACTTTTAGAACAGCCTTGAAAAAGGAAAACATAGAAATGCTTGCCTTGGCTCGCAAAAATCCCTTGACATAAGAGAACAGGGAAAGGATTCAACAGCTACAAAATGAAATACAATCTTATGGGCTAAGTGCCATCTTCACAAAAAATTTTAAGCTATGACATGATTTCATATTTGATATTATGTTTTTTATTTTTCCAAGTGATCTGATAAAGTAAAGTTTATTGTTTGTAGGAATTTTTAAAACCCGTGACTAGATCAAAACCTGCCGAGACAGGTATAGGTAGAAGTGATGGTCCAATGCAACAAAAAAGAAGCAATGTACCAATCAGGCTTTTTTCCACTCCTGCGGTTGGCCTCGAATCCATTGATGATGCAGGAACTGGTGAGAGGGGGCATGATGCCATGCCAGATCATGATGAGATAGGGCCTAGGAATCCACATGATTCTGGAGATGAATGTACTGTAGATGACCAGGAAACGTTTCCTGGAGCAGCACGAGTTAAAAGCACCGGATCACTAGATCTCACCTTTCTGTTGGATGACTCTTGTGTTCCTAACATGGTTCAGAAGATTGCAGGTATTTATTAATTAATTTATCGATTTTAATCATGAAATTGAAATAGACATATGTTGAAATTATTATAAATGAATGGATGACATGTTTTCGCAGGAAACAATGTCTTCTACAGGAATTTGAATGACAAAGCCTTGGAGCTATTTGGCCCCACCATTCACACACAGTGGAATAGCAAAGATAGAATAACAGAGATGAATTGATGGACCACATGGTCAACTTGTTCGACAATACTTTCAACAGGAAAGTTGTTGGAAGGTTAGCCGGTGAGAATTTGAAATATACTAGGGCCCAATATAGGGAAAGATTGCAAGCTGACCTCAAGCATGAGCACCCTCCCATGGTTCTGGAGAAAGAGTGGAAGGAACTCATAGATTATGCAAAGGATAACTTGCTAAAAAAACAAGGAAGAAAACCATGACCTGGTAAAGCAAGGTACAACATATATCATCTTTTTAATGAAATAAGCTCAATTATTTCTTTCTTTTTTGTTTTAAGTAAGATATTTGATATCTAAGGTTTTTCAAATTTTTCATATATAGACTACCTGACACCTCCAAAGCAACCAAGGCTAGATTGGAAAAGCACGGGCAACATAGACTAGGCTAGGGTGGCTATAGAAAACTAAGAGCAAGAATCGTAAGTATTAAATGATTCATTGCTGAGAATATTTATTTAACAGTACTGAACAAATATCTGATTTTGATACTGGAAATTTTAAAATGTGTTATCATGCATTGCAGGGAAATACATTCCAAGCTGTTGCCACCGAGGAAGACCTAAAGCTTGGTTTTAAAAGTGTGGTTGAACATAGGAAAAGCTTGGGGCAAACTCCAATCTCCCCAATGACGCAAATGCAGGTATATCACCAATTGTAGTATGCTATTAAAGTTTTCTCAATCATTCTGATTATATCACCCATAACTAAAAATTTTTGTTTGTTTTTAAGCAACAATGCAACCGCAACAGTGAATCTAGCGGTACTCATCAAGTACAAGTTGATGTTGGGGTGAACATGTCCCATGATAGTGTGGAGCATAGTGTCCATTCTAGTATGTATGCTTTGGAAATAGAAATATCTACTGTGATTAGATATATATATTTCCTGACATATACTTATAAATTTTATTCTTTCAATGGAAGACCATGAAGCTCAGGAGCATAAACTACAAGAGGAAGCAACTAGACCTCCAACTAACACCCCAGTTGTCACATCTACAGAGACTGGTAAAGAGAAATATTGTAATTTTAATCAAAATAATGAAATATTTATTTCAATAATAATTCAATGCCATATATACATGCTCATTTCCATTGTTTCAGTTCACACCCCTTCATAACTACCTCCACGCCCTGCTCAGCGACATATAAGAAGTGGCATAAATGAGGGCATGAAAAAACAAACAATAATACGAGATATCACAGTAAATATTGCGCCAATTGATGATTGTGATACCGTACTCGCAAGTTTTTTCAATGCAAAAAAACATAAATCAACGAAAAAGTCGATGCAACTTAAATTCATGACTTCTATTTTGATGGATATTGATGTTGTTGTATGAAACATTGTCAGTATGTAACATAGATAACTTTTATTTGGTATAGTTACGAGGTACTTATCTTTTATGTGATGCTCTTAGGGATTTTCCCATTTATATATTTTATTTTCTTAGAATTTGAATTTTAAATTTAAATGTCATCACAAGTCATTGTATGCTTGTTTATAATTAGTGTGTATTTTAATATTCAAATTTTGTGTTTTCTCAGATATCATCACTCCTATATGTGCTACATGTAGATATATTAGTCTAAAAATTTTATTCTCTTTATATTAGATATATTAGATATGTTCATCATGACTTTGATGATCATCACTATTTATAATTTGATTACTTCCCATTACATCTCGAGGACCAACTTCAGCACAGGGACCACAGAGGAGTGTTGAAGTTGATAGAGATCAAATTTATGTTGTAAAATATTTTAATGTTGCTTTAGCACTATTCAGAAAGAGTACCACACTTCAGATCTGATTTTTGGTTAAATTTTGACGTGGAGATCTTCAACTATACCTCTCTTATTGTTATATGACCAGCGTAGATCCAAATCCTAGGCTCTATCAAGCGCTGCGAGGGATCAAATCTCCCGAGATGCAAACCTCAGCTCACATATTGCACTCAAGGAGCTATTCAAGGAGAGCTGGTAATAATAAATTACTATACCCGACATAAAAAATAGAAATTACACGATCTCCCTCATATTTACTTTTCACTTTGTATTATTTTTTTTGTTTATGGCCAACATAATATTTATTACTTTTTACTTTGTATTATTCTTTTTTGTTTACTTTGTATTATTTTGTTACTTGACAAACACTGGACAGACAAACGTTACAAGATCTCCCTCATATTTATTTTTTACTTTGTATTATTCTTTTTTGTTTATGGCCAACATAATATTTATTACTTTTTACTTTCTATTATTCTTTTTTGTTTATTTTGTATTATTTTGTTACTCGAAAAACACTCGACAAACACTCCACACATGTTACAAGATCTCCCTCATACTGGGTTGTAGAGCGCCTCTCGGCGCAATCAATATGTTTACTTTATCAACTGTTAGTGAAAGAGATGAAAATTATGTTATAAGATTACAGCCCATTACATCTCGAGGACCAACTTCAACACAGGGACCACAGAGGAGTGCTGAAGTTGATAGAGATCAAATTTATGTTGTAAAATATTTACTGTTGCTTTAGCGCTATTCAGAAATAGTACCGCACTTAATATCTGATTTTTGGTTAAATGTTGACGTGGAGATCTTCAACTATACCTCTCTTATTGTTATATGTTCAATATGTTTATTTTAGCAACTGTTAGTGAAAGAGATGAAAATTATGTTATAATATTACTGCCCATTACATCTCGAGGACCAACTTCAACACAGGGACCACAGAGGGGTGTTGAAGTTGATAGAGAACAAAATTGTGTTGTAAAATATTTTACCGTTGCTTTAGTGCTATTTAGAAATAGTACCACACTTCAGATCTGATTTTTGGTTAAATGTTGACGTGGAGATCTTCAACTATACCTCTCTTATTGTTATATGATCAATATGTTTATTTTATCAACTATTAGTGAAAGAGATGAAAATTATGTTATAAGATTACCGCCCATTACATCTCGAGGACCAACTTCAGCACAGGGACCATAGAGGAGTGCTGAAGTTGATAGAGAACAAAATTATGTTTTAAAATATTTTACTGTTGAGAGAAATGAGGGATATTTTTATTTGGCATCCCACCACCCTTCCTTATACTATGATGATGAAATTTCAGGTTATATAGAACGACTGTACATTTGAGAGAGATATGACTGGTTGTACCTTCCCCACCTTGATTGAGCTATGATTGGTCTTGTGGTACCTTATCTTTCACTTGTGTTTAATGGGGTCATTTACCCTCCTTGAGTAACTTTTTTAAAACCAACTTGTTGAAATTTTTCGCTTATAGAGTACTATGGTTGTTTGGCCACATTTGGAGCATACCCTTGGTTCTAAGGGTCATGG
Source organism: Larix kaempferi (assembly GCA_027924585.1). Classification (NCBI taxonomy): domain Eukaryota; kingdom Viridiplantae; phylum Streptophyta; class Pinopsida; order Pinales; family Pinaceae; genus Larix; species Larix kaempferi. The sequence goes on along the minus strand of BSBM01001155.1, from coordinate 2,839,279 downwards.
GTCTTCTAGTACCCACACTTATATTGTTATGACCATTGTTTATATTTGTACCTAGACTTCAGATCTGATTTTCGGTTTAATGTTGACGTGGAGATCTTCAAGTATACCTCTCTTATTCTTATATGATCAATATGTTTATTTTATTACCTGTTACTGATTGAGTTATTAAATACTTGTTGTACCTTCCCCACCTTGATTGAGTTATTATTGGACTTGTGGTACCTTGTATTTGACTTGTGGTTAATGCAGTCATTTAACCTCCTTCATTTTTTTTATACCACCTTGTTGAATTTTTGGTCTTATAGAGTACTTGACTATGATCACCTGTGATCAGTTGTGGTGTGCTGATAATAACTTCTCTTCTGTTGAGACTTGGTTGAAGTTTATAATTTTCGTTACTTTATTTCTTTTGAGTTATGTATAGTGCTTGACTGTCATTGACCTAATCAACACCAGTCATTTCTCTCTCTGGTTTGTACACACCCTCTTGTAGGGTCAGCTGGTTCCTAGAGAAGATTGGCCTCTCTGAGGCACAAACAGTCTTTTCTGAAAGTAACACTTCTGAGTATATTTTCAAGAATGGTTTCACACCCAGGTTGGTATCTTCAACTATATATCTCTTTTTGTTATATGATATATATGTTTAATTTATTACATGTTATTGAATATTAGTTTATCATTTTAGTTTGCTTATCAGTGTAACTCAATATTATAATATGTTGATATGGCAGTTTTGAATTTATCATACATTGCAAAATGTTGTTTAAGCCTTATGATTATTCAAAGGACACAAGGAAACACTCTCTACGTGAATAAAAAAAGAAAACACTCTCTTATATGCACAAGGATCTCCACAACTTGTCTCTTGTTACAAAGTCATTGCCTATAAAGCCACAGCTTGCAACAGTTGGGTCTTGCTATTTAGTAGGGGTGGTTTGTGGAGGAGTTCTTTATGTTTCCAATGTGGGAGATATGCGTATTTGTAGGGTCAAAGTCTAGAAACCAAAGGTTTAAAAATTATGCAAGACCTGCCCCAAAAACAGGGAACCTAGTACATCCTTTAAGGTGTGTTTTATGTCTTTCATATTTTTGAAGTAGATGATGAAAACCCCCTAGAACAAAAACTAACAGGGAAAAGTTGGGGTCAAATTTTCTTGTATCCAAGGCACTAGATAATATGCTCAGGGCCATATGCCAATAAATCTGTGGATCAATGCATTTTCCTTGTGATCTTACAAGGATTCCAAAACATTTCTTGACCTTATAATAAATTATGGGTTTTCTTCCATTTATCTTGCTAAAAAATTGCCAAATTTTGGTGTTGATTATGAATAAAAGAGCTTTCCACTTGCCTTAACTCATATTTGAAGGAACATGATTACAACACTTGCATTTCATTAGGCTAAGCACATCTAGAGCTAGAAGGGATTTCTGCATCAATTCAGAAACAACCTTGAAAGTAGAACCCTGCAACTCAATCACAACATTAATCAGAGTTACTATTGTTGGATTTTTGACCTCAAGCTATTGTAAGATCTGTCACATTGGGAGGGCCAGGTTAGAGTCAATCCAAATTGAGAGGCTACTCCCAGGGTTTTGTTCTTCGGGGAATATGAGAGCTTTGTGGAGGACAAGGATATTTTGCTCCCCTTGAGTGCATAGGCACCATCTTTCTTATTGCCAACATCTGATCCAATTGTAGCTTCATATGATGACTCCATGAATTTTGATGTATTGCTTAGTTCAAGCCTATGTATTATATTTATCTACTTTGTTTCACATATAAAGTTAGGTATTGCAGACATATCACAATTCATTTTCTAAATGCACTAGAACTTCTCATTGTTTTTATCAAGCTGAGGATATGTTGGAATAGGTAATGGCATAGTAGATGCAATAATCATGCCAAATATATAAGGACATTATAGTGTTTCCATGTATTTTTAAAATAAGATATAAGGTAAGATAACTTCATTAATGTCCATAAATGACCAAAATAGGTCAATGGGACTAGAGAGTACAAGTCACAGTTGTAGTGTGGGAGTGCCAAGGCAACTTTAAATGCCCCAAAAAAGAATACAAATGAAAATAATAGTAAATGAGAGGGGGTAAACCTTAACAGAGAAAGATACTGCTTTATACTTGAAGTAGAAGTAGATGCAAAAATGAGAGAGTGAATGTCCTTGTCATCATCAGTAAGTGTCATTTCACTCTGCTTATGATCTTGTTGTCCACAACAACAAAATTGGTAGGTTGTAATTCAAACCAGAAAATGTTTACCGAAGTACATGTTATTGTTCATTAAAATCTTTGAATTTTGTTAGAGCATTTTCCTATTAAGAGATTATCATAGAGTTGGTAGTATATATAAAATATTAGTTGTCATTCATCTCCTAGAAATCCTATCACTACTCAAACTTTGACAAAAGGAAAGAGAATGCACCACCTTTGGAAATTGTTCATTTTGATATCTTATATGGATACTTTGCTTGTACCCTTGACCCTAAATAATGAATTAATTTCAATGAAAATTCTTCACAAGCTTAACAAACCTTGATAATACCTAACACATGGATCCAACTTATGAGGGAGATACATATAAGAAATTCTCATGTGATACTGAAAATTGCAATTTTCCTCTGGAATGTCTTTTAACTTACGAGTGTTGTGATTATCACATGAGCACTTTTTGTCTGACTTTGAATTTTTGGGATATGGTTTCAATATGTAGGAACTATTGAAATCATTGGAAGCATTCAACTTGATATTATTTAGAATTGGAATTAAGGCAACGATACATACAAATAGAGGAGTGCAATCTTATTTAAAATCTAGAAGAATTTATGAGGAATATTGAAACCAATGATGTTTCATCCAAATGCCAAAGTTCTGCTAGAGAAGCACGATTGCACAATCTTGCACATAAATGAGCCTTTTCCTCAAGTTTTGTATTAACAGTTGATTTGATTCTTTATGCATGTTTACAAAAATGATGTATAGGTCTTTCCTTTATTTTTCAAATAATGTTTTTGCCAATAGTATTAATCAAGCCACTTGTTTAGGGTTTCCTTCCACTTAACACATCCAGGAGAAACTTTGAAGGGTCTTTTAAGCAGAACTCTCAGTACTTGGTATATTCTTGGGCCTGAAATACTTCATGAATGAGTGATGAGGTGAGAAATTATAGTTTGGAAAACTCCTTGTAGCATTGATTGTTGATTGTTTTGTGACAAATTTTTGGATGCATTAAATTATTTTTTTTAACACTTCTAGGTATCGTTGATATATCGACAAACATTAGTGTAGCCCATAGAAACTCTTTCCACGTAGGTTCTGAACCTGCCACGAAAATTCGGGAATAGGTGCATGGATACTAAGACGATGTTTTGTGGAAATGTAAACTTGTTTCGATGCAGGTGCTAAACATGCCACGAAATTTTGTGGATCGATGCGTTGATATTAAGACAATGATTCATGGAAATATAGAATTGTTTCCACACAGGTGTTGAACCTGCAACGAAAGTTTGGGAATTGCTTTGTGGATACTACGACGAGTATTTGTGGAAAATGTAAAATTGTTTCGACGCAGGTGCTAAGCCTGCCATGAAAGTTTGTGGATCTCTGTGTGGAAATTGAGACGATGATTCATGGAACTACAAACATGTTTCCACACACATTTGTGGAACTTGCAGAAGCAGAATGTTGATATAGCGATGCAACTTCGTGGATGGATTACTCTTCCATAGATATGAGAACAATTCTGTACTTGACACATGGCCAGCAAGAAGCGTTGCTATTGCCATGATGGGGAATTGTCGTCCCTATATCCATGAATATGTTTCCATGAAAAAACGAAACCTCAATCGTTGCAACAGGGACGAAAATTCATGGGAATTACAACAAACAATCATGGCAAATTTGACCATATGTAGTAGTGTCCCGACAACCTCTTTTTCTTGGTGTGGGGAGTGTTGTGTAGCAATCGGGGAATTGTTACCATGATCTCTTGACTACACTTCCTTGGAGACTAATGGCAGTTGATGGATAAGGTCATCACTACTGCGCGCCCTTCAACACATCGTACATGAACAAATCGTTGTGGCCTCTCCTGTATGAAACACGCTTCCCCGGGTGAGCTGAAATGACTTATGACCCATGCGTGAAGTGCTAATTCAGGGTCGACAGTCCATCGTCGTACCCCTAAGTATTTTTCTCATTCCTATGAAACATTTCTTGTTCTATCATGATTCATCCGATAAACCACCTTACCTGCCACTGTACACATACTCAGAACACACACATCAATAGTACTGCTAAAATTGTCATATCATAATTCATTTCATTCACTCGCTAATCGTTAATCAAACATAGGTAATTTTCCATTGGATTCACATCATAATCACGTGCATAATTCCATTTCCATATTTCAGCATAAATACAACATTGTCCATTGGATTCACATCATAATCACTCGCATAATTACATTTCCATATTTCATCATAAATACGACATTCATCACAAGGGTTCACATGTGCTAATCAATCAACAATATTTCATATTAAAATCACAAGTATTCATAATCGTATCATTCTTTAGAAACATATTTGTTTATCACATGAATCACTAATGAGTCAACAATTTTATTCTAAATCTAGATATATGCGGTCATTTATCTAGGTTTCCTTAGTTGGGTCCCTTACCAATAAGTGTCATTCATATCGATAGTCGAAGCGGGGTCGAGGGGTATTACATACACCCCCCCCTAATTAAAACTTCATCCCAAAGTTAAGTCTTATTGTACTTCCAAAGTGAGTTTGACTTTCTTTTCACATCCATGTCTTTTTGTCGTCCTCCTCTAATTTAAATAGTAATTTTATATACTGTTCTCTAGTAATATTTTCCCAATAATTGTTGTCTCTGAATTAGGTTTCCCACGTCTCTTTAATTATGCATAGGGGTTTATGATATACAATTAAACTAGAATCTTGATGCATCAATAGCCACATAATAGGTACCCAATCAATTTCTAATTAAGAATTCCAATCTATTTGGCTATCCTCTTCCATGAGGTGAAAAGATAAACATCAAACATCCTTAAGTAAGATATTGATTTGGCAGTTATAGTTACGAATTACTAGATCAAGGGAGACTATCCATCCTTACAAATCAATGTATAAATCATTCAATATCCTCATAAGGCTTCTTCCAATTTCATGGTTTTTAATATAATTGATTCTCAACTCGATACGAAAGTGTCGTAGCTTAGGGACTTAGTTGAATATATTCAACTTGAACTCCTAGTCCTTTCATCATTAACATCATGTCTAGGTCAATGTGCTTATCATGTCCTTACCTCATCTCATCATTTATGTTGTCTCAGGACCACTTTGGTGGACTCTTCAAGTTGCAACATGTATGTTTTTATTTTCCTTATTGAGTTATATATCGAGGGCTAGTCATCCTATCATCAAGGTTTGACCATGTCAATTGGTTAGCATCATTATATTCTACTTTTAGTGTTGATCGTCTCCATACTTTGTTTTACTAAAATAGTCTTTATTTGACTCGTTCAGTGGATTTCCCTAGTAAAAGATTATTCAATACCATGTGATGGTCACATCAAGATTGTATCCTTTTATTTTCTTTAACATCATTGTCATGCTATGATTTAGTTTCGATCGGCTCAGCTCCTTATGCTAGTAGCATCGATATCTTGTTTTCTAATTTCTAAGTTCATTTCACCCCCTCGAAATTCTGTCAAAGTCATGTCAATATGAGCATCTCAGTGTTTTGTTAGTTTAAAGTTTCCTTTAATGCACCTAATAAGTATTCATTTAGTTCTAATCATCACTATTTATTTTATAAGTAGGAAAATCATTACCCTTTCATCATATTTGCTTACTTCTGTCCCCTTCGTAGGTATTCCAATTTACATGCCATCATTACCATGTCCTTTATGCACCTCCTACTTCAATAATAACATCCTTATATGCACGCATGATCACTTGATTGAATTCTAATTGCCATTTAATGGATGGCATATTCTCGGCTCTTTATAATTGTTACAATTTCCTTGTTGCATATGATATTCAACAACAATGTCCAAGATCACTCATATCTCTTCCATGTAAACCAATAAACATTAGTTGATCTTAATTAGTGTCATGATTTCATTTTAGCTATGGGTGCGATCTTTCTTAGTTTCTTTCTTCCTTCTTGATTGACCTCAAATCAAATTTGTAAAACTCTCAACAATCTTCATTCAAGGGTTTTAACCACCATGTTACAAACATTTAAATTTAGTTCTCATGTTGTTAAACGACGCAATGGTTGTAATTTATTTTCATTATTATTTTTAAGTGTTCTTCTATCCAAACTTCTATCTCTTTAATTAATCTTCAATTCTAATGTATAAAGTATAATCTCCCATAATCATTCTAGAAAGTTTAACATTTCTCCAATTTCATATTCGATAAGTCCTAATAGTTTACCCAAGTTCAATTTACTCCTTTTAATCAACACCAAAATATAATTCCATAGAAATTTTATATGTTAGGTATTAGATATTCCATTATATTTTAACATTTGACATAAGTAAAAATATTTTCATCATTCTTTAATAGGTAAAATAACTTTGCTTTCCACTTGAAAATAACTCTTCTTTTAACGCATAAATACAACAATGAAAATAATAAATAAATAACTTTTATTTCAATATTTAATTATAAGTAAAACTCATTTCCACTAACATCATTTCCTATTAATATGGAATTCTTTTCTTTTAACATATGACATAAGTAAAACTCCGTTCCTTTAACATAATTCTTCAATATGTAATAATCAGTGCAAGCTTAAGTTCAAATGAATAATTTATTCCTCTAAACAAATGATGAGCTCCCAGTCCTAAATTCTAATGCATAGTTATGAGATTGTTAATGTACTAAATTCTAATTCTATAAGGGAAAAAATAAGTATGATTCATAGATATTCAGTTATTCCTAGCTAACTTCATAGAATTTAAAAAATGGATATTTAGCATGTTTTCTTATTTAAATGCTTCAACCAGTTACATTTACATAAACCATGATGAAATTTCATAATTCCTCAATGCAAAACCTTTCCTACCTAAATCTGTCATGAATTACATATAGTATGCATGTGAACCCTTTAAATTTGACTCACATATACATATCCTTCCTTTCTCTCATAATGTAAATGAGCGTGCATTACCTTTCATTTGAATTATAAGTATTAATATACTTAGCATTTTATAAAAGTAGTAAAGATACTTAGCATGAACCCTTACTTCAATACTTCACTGCTTCCTACCTATTAATCCATAATGCAATCACGCCAATACAAGTTTTAATTGTATAAATTCATTGTACACATAATCAAAGCACACACATCAGTAGTACTGCTAAAAAATCGTCATATCATAATTCATGTTATTCACTCGCTAATCGTTAAGCAAACATAGATAATTGTCCATTGGATTCACATCATAATCACTCGCATAATTTCATTTCCATATTTCAGCATAAATACGACATTTTCCATTGGATTCACATCATAATCACTCGCATAATTCCATTTCCATATTTCAGCATAAATACGACATTCATTGCAAGGGTTCACATGTGCTGATCAATCAACAATATTTCATATTAAGATCACAAGTATCCATAATCGTCATCATTCTTTAGAAACATATTCGTTTATCACATACATCGCTAATCAGTCAACAATTTTATTCTAAATCAACATGTATGCGGTCATTTATCTAGGTTTCCTTAGTTGGGTCACTGACTAATAAGTGTCATTAATATCGATAGTTGAAGCGGGGTCAAGGGGCATTGCAATAAACGTTGTCGATTGATATAAACATAGATATTTAGAACTTGAATAAATAAATAAAACATAAATTTAAAATTTAAAACATATTTAACCTAATGTAATTGGTTTTTTTACACATGCTTTCACTTGGTGTTTTCAATCAGTTTTCACATGGTTCTTTGTTTTATTTTCAAATGTGTGTTTTTTATATTTTTTTCAATCCTCCTGGCATTCTCATAGGAATTAAAAAAAATCTGGCAACATTTCTACTTGCCAATACACATTTTAAAATAAAACCAGCAGCATAAACGTCATCGGTTGATATAAACATAAATATTTAAAAAACTTCAATAAATAAATAAAACTTAAATTTAAAACATATTTAACCTAATGTAATTGATTTTGTTACAGATGTTTTCACTCAGTGTTTTAAAACCGTTTTCACATGGTTCTTGGTAATTCATAGGTTCATAGGTATAAAAAAATTAGGTTTCAATGGTTTTGTTTTACACAATTTGGTTAAATTTATTGAAAAAAAAACCGACAACATTAATGTTGCTGGTTTTATTTCCAAATGTGTAATCCGACAGAATTTTTTCTTTCCAATACACATTTAGAAATAAAACCGATAGCATAAACGTTGTCGGTTGATATAAGATTATAAAAAACAAAAAATAAATAAAATTTATTTAAAAAATAAAAAATTGAGGTTTATGGTCCACCTAGCTAGTGGAGTTGATGACATGGTTCAGTGGCGAGGTGGTGATGGTCTTAGGTCCTCGGTCGAGCTTGTTCCTCTCGGTCAAGCTTATGCTTCAATCGCTATCAGTCTCTTTGGCTTGGGCCAACCCACAGGTTTTATTTTTTTTCATTTCAACAGCTCGATCGAGCAATACCTCGAACAAGGGTTTAACCCAGCCCTCAATCAAGGTTTTAGTAGCTCAATCGAGTTCTATGTTAAAACCTTGATCGAGGGTCGATTGCATACATTTTTGGCACCCCGCTTGCCAAAAATCATGAACCACATTCATGGAATCACCCATTTCAATCTTACACAATGTTCAAAGTCTACGCCACTCATGGATATGATCTGCGATATGGGTGGATTTGTTTTTCCGAAACTCTGTGAGAATTTTGAGACCAAGGTCATCGCGAATCGGAAGCTGGAAGCATGTGATAAATGTGATGGCCAATGTTGCAAAGGTGTCATGGGTTGATATTGGTAAGTTCACATACCATTTGGCTGTCCTTTCGGTGAGGGTGCGTTGAAAGAGGCGAAGCCTCAGTAAATCTTCCACTACGTTGTTGGAGGAACACCATAGGTGGAAGGACATGACATGGTTAGCGAGATCATCGTCTTGTTTCCCTTCAAATTTAGAGATGTCGGAGGGAATTTTATTTGGAATAGCTGACCATGTTGGGTCATGTGAAATAGGGTCATTGATTAGTTTTTCCAAATCTGGGAGATTTAGGCTAGCCATGAAAGGTAAGGTAGGATTCGGTCCTTCCATTGTGTGTTGTGTGTGGTTTCCGTGAGGTGGATACCGAGGTGGTGTTGAAAATAAAAAATGACCTCCTACGAGAGAGGAGGGATCAAAGTGGGCCAAAGTATCTCCAAGAGGAGAATCCAAAGGAGATCCTTTTCCAAGAGGAGGGGAGAAAAAACTATCTATATTCTCTCTAAGGGGAGAAAAGGAAGGGGAAATTTTTTCAGCGATGGATGAGGTATAAGCATCAACACTTTCTCTGAGAGGAGAAAAAAAACTGAGCAAGGAGTGGCCTCATCCTGTTGATCCTATCAATGTGTCCTAGGAGCGGCCCCAACTAGAGTATCTTTTGTGTGAACCACAGGGAGAAGGTGTAAAAACACCCCTCTAGAGAGGGAATAGGCCTTGCAGTCTTTATGACTACCTTATGGGATTTTTTTTTCCTCAATGGTGAAAGGTTAATGTCAATTGGGAGAGATGGTGGAATTAAACACAGTTGAACAAATGCAAAAATATTCCAACCACAATAGATGCAATATGGTGCAAGAAGTGAGTGATATGTCCATAGTCAGTTTAGTGCAAGAGTTCCCACATGTAGGTTATTTTTAATTACGATTTAGTGAACTTGTATTTTAAAAGAAAATAATCATAAATTCCCTAAAAGACCTAATGTCCCCCCTCTCAAATGTAACTAGGCCTTCCAAAAGGACAATTGGTGGTGACAATGGGGTCCACATAACAATTGATTAGTGAAGGTAACAAAGAGCCAGTTCTACCGGCAATGGGGAAAATGTTCCAATCAATAAGACTTGGCAATACATTCCAATGGAAATAGATGACTTCAAGAGTCAATTGCACCCACAATTTATCCTTGTTGATGTCCTAAGTTTGGCCATAAAGATACCTTGCGTCAAGTGTGGATCAGTGGTTTGGCCTGCATGGTATAGTGTCGTCTCCCTACAATGAGTTGAGTGAATTGTAGGGGAGAGAAGGGAAACTATACCTCAGATTTCACCTCCTTGGTCACGATGCACTTATGATACGGGTTTTCTTTGAACACTTGCTTTTAGAAGGATTTTGATAGTACACTATAAGTCAACAATGTTATGTTTCAAAATATCGCTAATGAAACTAGATTGGTGGTCATTATTGGATGCCTAGCCCAATCAATCCTACCTAGCTAAAATATTGTTTTGTGACCTCCTGAGGAGGATTTTAGTTGGTAATTTTCAATTTACAAAGTTGATTTTAAGGGTCTACTTTTGATTAAGGTGTGTAAGGGAGGTATTTTACAATTCCCTTCCTTTCTAATTCACCAAGCTCACAAGAAGTGCGAGGTGAAGAGCATACCTGGAGTGAATTTTTTTTAGGTCCCTTAGTGTGTGCTAGTGATGCAAACACATGTGTGGTAAGAAAATTGATTGTTGCAAATTAACTAGAAGAGTGTAAAGAAAATGCAAATGGAGATCAACTTTTAACTCTAAAAGATACTAATGGTGCTTTGCAAACAAAGTGCTAATGAAGTACAAGTGTGCAATGGAGGTATTTCACAGTTATCACCCCTTTCTGATTCACCAAGCTTACAAGAAGTGCAAGGTGAAGAGCATACTATGGGAGACAAGAGTCTTTAGGTCCTTGATTGTGTGCAAAAAGTGGATTCTACACTAGCTTTGGTCCTAAAAACATGTTAAGTAAAGAAAAACACAAGATGTCTTGAATACTAGTGACAACAATGAGGCCCGATGAAAGCCTCAAGGTTGGTTACCTAAGTATGTTTCAAGAGATAATGACTCTTTAATCCCTAATATTATTTTAAGTGAGATAATTACTAGATAGAACATGTAAACTGTTGCAAGTTAATTAATTTTGGTTCATTAGTGAGCAGCAATGGGGCTGCAAAAATTGTGAAAATAGGTATAAACAAAATAAAAAGCAAATCCATGTGGAAATTAAATTAATATATGCATGGTAGCACGACAGAAAGACTCACTAGCGCACGGTAGTGAAGTTACAATGCAAAAAGGTGATGCAGTAGAAAGACTCACTAGCACACGGTAGTGTGGTTACCATGCAAAAAGGTCACGCGAGTCGGTTGCACAAAAATATGCATGGATGAAGATCTGTTAATGTAAGCGGAAACACAACTGTCTATGAATCATTCCTGTGTGAAGTGCGCCCGTGACGTTGGGATCTACGCGTCCGTTGAAATGGAAATTGTGGCACAAAGGAGGCCTATTTTCTAGATTGAAGGGTAGGTACCTCTTATATTGCACAACATAAGATACTAGAAATTAGCCACTTAACAAACAACAACATAGTTTAAAAGAAATGAACTAAAATAAGTGGAGTCACCATAAATATTGTTGTGGAAAAAATTGCACAAGAGTGAATCCTTCCCACCTGGTAAGGGGAAAATCCTTGTAGGATGCAACAAGGCCTTAGTATTAGGTTCCCCTTGATGGTGGGTGAGTGCTCCAAGTGATCCTGCAAGCGATTGTTAGTGGAAATAGATAACAAAAGAAAATAAAAATATGAAAATAAAACAAAGAGCAATAGGGGTAGAGATGCAAACTTCAACAACCAATGAATGACTAACCACTTTGTATTACCCAATGGTCAAGCATGTACAACACCTTAGGAGATGTGATCTCCAATGGAGGCAAACAATCCCCCTTAGGGAGGCCTATTTAGTCCACACTAGATGTTGAGTGGATTAATGAACAAATGATAAAACTTTTTCCCCCTGAAGGAAGGTGGCGAAGGAGCTTGGAAAATGCTAAAAAAGCGGGAAGAGGTGAGCGATAAGGGAGCTCAAGCACAATTCCAGTAGCATAACCTTAATATTGGTTTCTCCGTTTTAGATGCATGCTCACGGATTCCTTTTATAGGCCAAGAGGTGGCCAAGAAACAACTAGATCCAAATGTGAACACATTAAATCCATGATTTGGACCCAAAGTACACAAAAGGGGCCCATTCAATGAGCCCAAGTACATGGGGGGGCCAAATTTGAATTCTTGGAGGTAATGGGGATTTGATGATCCTTTAATGCACCGCAGGTTGTTATGGTTTCGCCATTTCTATTAGTTGCGTGGATATCGAAGGATTATCTGCGCTAGTTCCGTGGGTGCAATTATGAATATATGCACGGTAGTGCGAGTTAATAGATATGTACCCATGTAGTTGTATTTTTTTACTGATCTTGTGAATTTATGGACTCATGCTACTTCTTAGATCTGTTGAAGGTGTCTTTGGTGGGCTGCATGTTATATGTTGATGGCGCTTTACCATGAAAATTGTGGAAATGTCGCAAGTGTGCAAGATTTGTGCATTAATAACTAGGAAACACCACCAGCCACCCTAGTGTCATCGTCTATATATCATTCATATAATGTGCTCCCCTGCACAAGCAGCATGCACCATCCCCTCCACCACCACCCGACCATCATGTCTTGCCTTCCGGTGTTCCACCATTTTGCTAAAAGAAATACAAGATATTGAAAATGCATTCTAACTACCATGTAGAAAGCTCCATTGCCATTGCATCCACTCTACATCTCTTGGATGAGTCGATGGATGCTCACTCGATGTTGTTCATGGGAATGAATGAGTACTCAAAACTGGATATCATAGATAGAGAGGGACACGACAACACTATGGACTAGTGGATGCTTAACATTTTTATTTTTGAGCTTCTCTATGGCTAGACATCAATTCATAGACCCAACAATGAAAAAATATCACTAATTTCATTTCATAGGCCTTGCGCTTTCCTAATGATCATGAAGAATACGAGATGGTGCTCGGCCCTAGTCCCTCCCTGCCACGAAGGATCTCATACGAGGGATCCTCATCAAATCCCATGCAAAGTGTATGGCCTCCACTAGGGGTGCCACAGAGATCAAACAACACACATTTTTCCAAGGAATAAACTGGGTACTCATTCGTTGTTCTATTCCTCCACACATACCAAGTCCTTTCATCTCACCAAGAACTCCACCTATGAGTCCTTCTGAAAAGTGTCCCACCAATGGAGATTTTGAATATTTTTAGGAGATTCACTACTTTGTTCCTTTTTTCTGGGCATAGATTGAGTGTACATAATAATTTGTGTTTAGAGGGGGAGTGGGGAAATTCATATCATTCTGTTTATATTATTGATGGGCAGTGGGAAAGTTGGGAAAATGTGGGCTACTTCAAGGCAGCGACATGATACCTGTCTTTAAGGCATAGAATCGGGTTGAAAAGAGCTATGGATCCCTCATTTTCATATTGCAATAAATGGGATTTCCATAAGCATATTATTGGTGTTTCCTAGCTTTGACAGTGTTCTAATTATGTTCCCTACATGCATGTGGCATAAAAATATGGTAGTGGAGACAATAACCTACAACAATTGCAAGATTGACACATGGGAGGATTGATTGATTATTGGAACATGTAGGATGGGGATTAAATTAAATAAATACCATTCCTTCCTTGAAGTATGAAGACTTCATTCAATTGGGTGTAGAGGGTTCATTTTTCTCACTCAATTATTATGTTAAGAGTTACAATACTTTCTTTTTGTCTTATTATATATTCCTCAGTTTTGATTACTAGGGAAGTTTCCAGTATTGTAGTGCCTTTGAACCAATCCCCATTATAATTTCATAATATTTGTTAACATCTCAATGGTGGTTTGCTTTTGTGTTAGTCTCTTGGCAGTATTTGAGTTAAGTCACTGCATTATAAATCAGCTTCACCTTCTTGAATGGATACAAATGTTGAGTTGCACTTTCAAAAATTTATGTGGTTTTGTCACTTCCATTGCAACACAAGGATATCAAAATAACAACACAATTCTCCTTGCATTTAGGTGAAGTAGAAACCAATCTTAGAAGGCTGACAATTCGAGGGATTGTGACTATTTTCAAAGATTGGTCGGGCAACTTAAATAGATTAATAATCTTTCAACAAACACAAATTTCCAGAACTCTTACATGGATCTAAAATTTTCTTGAAGATTCACATCTTGAGAAAATCCCTCTCATAGTTGGATTTCCAATTTACTTGGGATCGGTTCCTAACCTGATTATGTTGGTTTAATGCTATAACTTAGTACTATTGAAAAATTCCTTTAACTTAGTGGTATCGTTATTGCTTGATTGCTCACCATTTTTATTCCATGCATTTGGTGATATCATGTATTAAGTAATACATTAAATAGATTGGACTAAAAATGTTTCTTATTTGCTAATGTTGACCACTTTAGATGCGCAGTGGAAGGTTGAGAGGGACTAAAATACAAAATTTAGTTAAAATTCAAATTATAGTGATTGGTAAACAAATGAAGCCTTTCCAATACTGTAAAATAAGATACAAACCAATTTTTACAGTCAGTTGGAAACGACCACACACATACTAGATTGCACAAGGAAACTGTATGATCATAAAACTCATAGAGTTGCCAAATATCTAGTGCTACATAATACATTTGTAGCTGCTTGAACTAAACATATTTCTTATTTGATATTTTGACCACTTTAGCTACACATTGAAATGTTGAAAGGGATTGAAAGACAAATTATCCTTTCCGTAGCGTTATAAAATTCAATACAAACAAGTTTTTACCATCAAGTGGAAACATACACGCCCATACAGGTTTGCATAAGGAAATGACATGACTGTATAAGTACCATAGAGTTGTCTAATACTCCATACTACATAAAACATTGAGTATGTTGGACTAGAAATGTTTTTTATTTGCTATTTTTGACCATTTTAGTTACACATATGAGGATGGAAAGGGATGAAAATATGATGTTTGAATAGAAAATAGAATTATGGTGATTATTGAACAATTGAAGTCTTTCTAAAGTATCATAAAATGCAATACAAACCATTTTTTACCATCAGGTGGAAACATTGTGTACTCTATGAAGAACAGGGTATTTCAAGGATGTTTTCATTAAAAATCTATTTGCCACTTGACAAGAAAAATTGTAGTATTTAGATAGAATATAAAAATAAAAAATAAAACATCATAAACCCTTATCATTTAGAAATTGGGAATATTAAGGCACATGGAACTAGAAAAACAACCAAAATTTCATAGTGGTATTCCACAAAATTCTTGGTAGATGATGGAATCTTCAAATCCTTATATAAAAGCTTAGCAGATGGTGGATTGTTCAAATCAATATAGATGTGGACAGTGGGATACTCAAAGAAAAGACCAAATTCTTAGATGGAAATGGATTTATAAGGTTGTTTTCAAGAAACATTGTGAAAGTAATCTCATTCAAATTAGAAGTTACCACATCAAAGAGAAATGTGTTGTTGCTATTTTAAAGGAAGTTATAATCCTGTAAAATGTTTCAAAGTATTAGTTTGTGTAATTACTGATGTTGTTATTTTAAAGGGAATACTTATGTAAGGTTTTAAATGCATTAGCATATTTGATTCTTGATGTTATTATTTTGAAGGGAGGAATAAAAAATTTCCCTGCAAATTACACACTACATTCCAGAGAATCAATCCTTCAGGCTAGAAGAGGCTAGAGGATTCTAGAAGACTGTAGAAAGAATTCACTATAGATTGTAGAAATTACTCATAATAGAACTCCATAAGATTTTGATACTTTTTGGAGGATTGTAGAGAGAAATCACTCTAGATTTCCAAGAGGGCTCTCGCCAAATATCAGAAACATTTCTTACCAAATACTAGAAAATATTGTATCCATATTTCATAAAAAGATATATATAGGTTTTTCAAATGATTAGGATGGGGTTTCCAATATTTTATATCACAGCATTAACCCAGTTTGTTTGGATTGGCCATGAGATGATTGCGTATGTAGATAAGGAATTGCACAAAAAAATTAATTGATTTTCCACCAATTCCTTTTACAAGATTTCAAATGGCTAGATCGAACTAAAAGGGCTTAGAACTGCATTGAAATGGGAAAAAAAATGAAATTAAGGTTTTGGGATAAAAAAAATGATGTTATTGCATCATTTCAATATAGTTACTCTTCATGTTTTGTCACCTTCTTGACATTCTATTAAGATTCACTCTTGGAAGTGAATCTCTTGACATTTCCATAATAATATGACAATAGATGATGGAGTAGAGGCCCTTTTAGGGGAACACATACCTCGTGATATATTTTAAGGCAAGAACACGCAAGGGTTTGAAGGATGGATGATCAAACCCCTAGATTTGCATCTACACATACTTATAGAAGGTAACCTCGAGATTCTCCAGGAGTTGTAAGTAAAATAATATTCAGATACAAATTAGATTATATCATGATACATAATGCAATATGAGAAGCAACTTTGATTTATGAAACCCACCTTCATATCAATTTCTTGTCTCCACGCATGGTTTAAAACCCCAGCTTGGTGAAGGCTTCCATAACTTTCCATAACCTAGCCATTCATCCACACTATACAGCTATCAAGTCTAGGGGAGTGAAAACATGAAAAGATGCGCAACTTTAGATAAAATTCAAATTATAGTGATTGTTGCACAAATTATGCCTTTCCACAATGCTATAAACCTGTATAAGTATATCCCCTAGTTAAAGTATCCTTAGAGATTGAGCTTAACATACATGATATTTTTCGATTGTATGTATCTGAGGATTATAGAGATTATATATTATATATTTTTTCCTGTTGAATAGAATTGTTGAACATTTCTCATAGTAAACACAATATTCTTTGTGTCCATCCAAATAATTATAGCTCATTTCAAGCACTCACTATTAAAGAGATTTAGTGCCACCTTTTACTAGTAGATGAATTGAGATTATTGGAGTTATCTCATTGATTGGGTAAGCCATAAGAGTCCTTTGTTTGTCCATTTTGGATCTTAATGTACTTGAGAAGACACTGTAAGAAAGTTGAAAATTTGATGGATGTAGCATCATTCAATTTGCAATAAAATATCTTCCCTTGATTAGCTCAACTTATTACTATATTCAAAAGGGGCTATTAATTTAATCAATATTAGTTTGTTCTCTACCACTGAAATTTAGTCCAAAATCAATCTCCATGGTAATTATATAATTTACATTTTTTTCTATTAAGTGTTCCACTAATTATGGCTCAGCATCACATCCCAGAAACTTAAATTAGGTTTTGAAAAAGGTTGTGTGATTGGCTTGATGATAATTTCTCTTAAAGTATGGAATTCATGATACATACTCTCTAAAAGGTTTAGGTAGCACATTCAATCTAGATAAGATAAGATTAGTAAGCAAAAGTAAATAGGTGGTATGATTAATTTCAAATTAGATTAGTAACGATGTGTTATTGTTTAGGTTAAAAAGAATTCCTTTCCTTTTGCGGAGATAGTTGATTTAAACATATCTTCCTGCTAAGACTGTTGTTTTCCTATGACTGAAGCTCTAACACACATAATTAAGATTTCATGTTTAAAAGAACCATTGAAGTGCAATGAATGACATCGATTTTGTTTGGTAGCTCATAAGCTCTTCGAACCCCTAGTTTGATAATTAATGAGCAGTTCTTGATTGCTTTCTAAGTTATTAGAAGGTGATTGAAAACCTCGTCACTTCCACTAACCTACTTGGGAATTTAGTTTGTCAATATGGAAATGTTCAACAAGTAGTAGCTGTCCAATTCCAATTATGCAACTCTCTTTTCTTGGACTCACATACACCCCTTCCGATTAAAGGGGGGAATTGTTGGAACATAGTCCTTGGTGTTAGGAAAATATTATGTTATTAAACTTCCTAATCAGGTAAGAAGACCAAAAGTCTAGGTGAGTAGCAAGAGTCATTCTCGAGTCCAAGAGTCCACTTGGGAAGTTGAACCCAAGGAAAATTCTCATTGTATAAATTAGTGTAGTGTGCTTCACTTTCTATCTTTGTGTGCATAATTGCTTATTTGTCCAAATGGGCACCTAATAAAATTTAAACAAATCACTAAAAATAATGCCAAAAAAATAGTTACTCTAAGGCCTTCTACATTCCAACTCCTAACTTTCAAATCAATTTGTTGTTGTAGCATGCTAATGTAATCAATAAAAAATGAATATTGAAATTTGTAAATGCTTATTGTCATAATAAAAACTCCAAAAAATAATGAAAATTCATTAAATGATTTTTTTGTTTTGGTTTAGGGAAAATCAATATAACTTGCCAAATGGAAAAACATATTTTTTTTGTTTTGGTTTAGGGAAAATCAATATAACTTGCCAAATGGAAAAACATAGAAATAATACTAATTTGATATATTTTATTTATTTATTTAGTAAAAATATGATTAGAAGTTGGAATTTAAAAAATATAATTTTGTATAAGATAAATGTATTAATACTACTAGTTACTAGAGCCCATCAAATTCCAATCACGGATTATATTTTGTGAAACATCTCAGTTTCTTAAGTTTACAAAGAGCTAGCATAAGCCAATGTCATGGTCTCCATATTTGGTACTGTTAAACGCATTGCAAGATGATTCATATGTTCTCTGTTGTTCCCAAGTTCAACTTCACTCGGAACCGTCGCACCTTCCTGGTCTCCCACAGCATAAGGATGCCAAAAACCTTTGAGAAATTAAATTATAATCGAAAGCCTAAACTGATCACAAAAAAATGTCTCTGAATTTTTTTATGAAGAATCTTTGTTGATCGTAATCATAAAAATACAAATACTGACTCTGAAAACAAATTATTACACTGACTCTGAAAACAAATTATTATTGATCCTAATCATAAAAATACAAACACTGACTCTGAAAACAAATTATGAATCGCAATCATAAAAATACTGACTCTGAATCTGAAAACAAGTTATGAAGAATTGTAACCTCTTATAACCGCCATGGTTTTTGATGCACATTAACTGGGGATTGCTTTCCAGGCACCTTCTTTGGTGTTTGATTTACAGGCACAAGCTGTGATGGTGTTGACCTTTCAGTCACCAGCTTTGGTGTTGTTGGCGTTTGAAGAACTCTGTTTGGTGTTTTCCTTTCTAATTTTCCGTTTGGTGTTCGCCTTTCAATGTCACCAGGTGGTTTTAGTTTTGTCCTTTCATGCACACCATTAGGTTTTCCATGATTACATCCATTTTCTAGCACAAGTGATCTCACTTGCAAAGGTTGCCGTCGTTTGGATTGAAGATTCTTGTTGAGAGATTGCAGAGCAGTCTCCGACTTTCCAACCCTCTGATTTGGTGTTTGTAGCGAACGCCTCATACCATCCATTTCTTCCTGCTGGGATTCATTCCGTTGTTGAAGAGAATGTCCTCTTTTAATGTACTTCTCCATAAAATTTAATCGTTGTTTGGCTCCTTCATTCATCTCTTTCCAAAAGCTGTTTGTTTCAGTCCCCATTTTTACAACTTTTGTAGACGAAGATCGTAACCTCTCTTCATTTCTTCGAGACTCGGCCTTTTGAACCTTCCTCTCGTCTTCCATACAAAGCAGTGTAGCATTATACTCATTCTCCCTGGTCTTCAATCCGAGAGTGGCTTCAAAATTTCTCTTTTCCTCATTCCTCAAATGCCTCTCCTGTTCATTTTTTCTGAGCAAATCCTGAATCCATTCCTTGGATTCATTCAATTGGACTTGCAAATCAATATTTTCTGTTATGCATTGATGTTTGACCCTCTCATTTTTCTCCGTCTCATCTTCCAAGTGAGCCAATCTAGCATTCTGTTCATTCAACTGGGCCTTCAAGGACTCCGTTTCAGTGCTTAGATCTCTATTTTTCTGGCTCAGTAATTTCCTTTCACTAGTTATCAACCTAAGGTTTGTTTGCACCTCTGCAAGAGTGACCTCCAAATGTCTCTTTTCTTCATTCCACAAATGCCTCTTTTGTACTTTTTTTCTGAGCAAATCCTGAATCCTTTCCTCGGATTCATTCAATTCGACTTGCAAATCAATCTTTTCTGTTAGATGTTTGACCCTCTCATTTTTGTCCGTCTCATCTTCCAAGTAAGCCAATCTAGCATTACATTCATTCAATTGGGCCTTCAAGGACTCCGTTTCAGTGCTAAGATCTCTATTTTTCTGGCTCAGTAATCTCCTTTCACCAGTTATCATCTCAAGGTTTGTTTGCATCTCTCTAAGATTGACCTCCAAATTTCTCTTTTCTTCATTCCACAAATGCCTCTCTTGTTCATTTCTTTTGAGCAAATCCAGAATCCTTTCCTCTAATTCATTTAATTCAACGTGCAAATCAAGCTTTTCTGTTATGTATTGATGTTTGACCCTCTCATTTTTCTCCGTCTCATCTTCCAAGTAAGCCAATCTAGCATTACATTCATTCAATTGGGCCTTCAGGGACTCCGTTTCAGTGCTAAGATCTCTATTTTTCTGGCTCAGTAATCTCCTTTCACCAGTTATCATCTCAAGGTTTGTTTGCATCTCTCTAAGATTTACCTCCAAATTTATCTTTTCTTCATTCCACAAATGCCTCTCTTGTTCATTTCTTTTGAGCAAATCCTGAATCCTTTCCTCTGATTCATTCAATTCGGCTTGCAAATCAATCTTTTCTGTTATGCATTGATGTTTGACACTCTCATTTTTCTCCGTCTCATCTTCCAAGTGAGCCAATCTAGCATTACGTTCATTCAATTGGGCCTTCAGCGACTCTGTTTCAGTGCTAAGATCTCTATTTTTCTGGCTCAATGATCTCCTTTCACCAGTTATCATGTCAAGGTTTGTTTGCACCTCTGCAAGATTGACCTCCAAATTTCTCTTTTCCTCATTCCACAAATGCCTCTCTTGTTCATTCTTTCTGACCAAATCCTGAATCCTTTCCTTGGATTCATTCAATTCGACTTGCAAATCATTCTTTTCTGTTATGCATTGACGTTTGACCCTCTCATTTTTCTCCGTCTCATCTTCCAAGTGAGACAATCTAGCATTATATTCATTCAATTGGGTTTTCAAGGACCCCGTTTCAGTGCTAAGATCTCCATTTTTCTGGCTCAGTACTCTCCTTTCACTAGTTATCAAATCAAGGTTTGCTTGCACCTCAGCAAGAGTGACCTTCAAATTTCTATTTTCCTCATTCCACAAATGCCTTTCTTGTTCAATTTTTCTGAGCAAATCCTGAATCCTTTCCTTGGATTCATCCAATTCGAACTGCAAATCAATCTTTTTTGTCTTGCATTGATGTTTAACCCTCTCATTTTTCTCCATCTCTGCTTCCAATTGAGACAGTTTAGCATTACGCTCATTCAACTGGCCTTTCAAGAGCTCGGTTTCAGTTCTAAGCTCTCTATTTTCCTGGCTCAGTAATCCCCTTTCACTAGTTCTCAAATCAAGCTTTGTTTGCAACTCTGCAACGTTGCTTTCCAAATTTCCCTTTTCAGAAACCCATAAATGCTTTTCTTCAAGTAATTCCTGTGTCCTTGCCTTGGACTTATTCAATCTGGATTCTAATTCAATCTTTTCTGCTGTAGATTGAACTAAGATCCTTTCATTTTCCATAGTCAACTCTTCATTTTTTTTCGCATACGCGGCCAATGAAGACAAATACTTCTCCTTATCAGTGTTCCATGCTTGTTCTGCCATTAGGCTGCTTTTAGCGATCTCCTCAGTCTCCTGTCTTGCCGCTGCAATTTGTGCTGAAAGATCATATTTTTCCAATTTCCAACGGTTAAGTGCTGCTTTTAGATCTGCAGATATCCCTTGAATTTGACCATTCAATTGCTGAACAACAGACTCGAGAATTCTTTTTTGAGAAACCAACGCTCTGCAATCTTCTTCTTTCTCAAACATTTCATTTTTGAATCTTTCCTCGGCTTCCTGCAATTGTTTAGAAATGGCAGCCTCGCATTCCTCAACTTTCCTTTGGCATCGTTCTGCGACTTCCTGCGCAACTTCCTTCAAGAAGTCATTCAGCTGTTCCATTGGAGAAGGACCAAATCGGAATGGCATCTTGCTCAGCACCCAGAACAGGAAACAGAAATTGAAATTGAAAGATGGATTTATTTCGAATTCGCTGACTTCTTCGCGATGAGGACATTTACACGGGAATTAATTTGTTTGTGAGGCATTTGTCCGCTCTATAAATATATAACGATGGATGGATGAAGATGGGTTCAGTGTATATTTTAACTGGCGAATGCCGACCCAATGCGCTCGACTCAACTCCATTTGGGTCCAGTGTATATTATACATGGCGAATGCCGACACAATGCGCTCTACCTCAAGTCGACTCAACTCCATATGGGGTTTCCTATACTGTGCGTGGTCATATATGGAGTATCATGGCATCATACCTTGGATCCATTTTATTATGTAATTTTATAAATGGATAATAATAATTATTAAATTAGTAGGTGAATAATTGGAAGATAACCAATGATAAAAAATTATTAAATAAATTATATTATAATTATTAATATATTTTATTTCACTTGTGAACCATGTCACATATTAAACGGGTATATATGTCCACATGGTATATGTTTAGAAACTTCAAAAGTCTATAATTTATAGTCATCTACAAATTTTCGAGCTAAATTTCAACATAAGTAAATTGTAAGCATCTTAAGAACCATGCATGGGATGGCAATATTAATGTAACTTTGAATTTCCTCATGCTCGCCCTTTAAACCTATGCCTTGCTCTGCAAGAGAATTAACTTCTTTTTTTCGCCTTGTAGATATGGGAGAATGAGAGGTTGTCTAAAGGAAATTTCAACAATTTTACTTGATTAACAAAGGTCGTAGTGTTATTATAGACATACCAAAAGAGTTCACTACCCCGTTTGGAATCTCCAAAATCTAGATCTTTGAAATGTCATTCTCTCTTACCAAACTTAGTAGTAAACCCAAAGCTTTCCATTCTACCACATTGTTTGTGCCTAAGCAAAGGCTTAGTTTGAATGAGGTCTTATGGATATTATTTAAGTACAGATAACCCCATCAACCCCACACTTACTCAACATTCCTTGGCACCTATATGTTAGCTTAGTTTGGTGATTACCTTGATGCCTTGGTGGATCCACCAATTTGCATAGGGAATTGGTGGAGCCACCAATAATGTGGCTAAAGCCTTGCCATTTTTCCAAGAAATGAAAATCCTACTAAGACTACAAGGAACACCATAGCAATTATTGGAGACTCATCGTTATGTGCATCAAATCGATGAGAATGAACATCCATTTCTAGACTCATTTCCATAACCAATTCTCTAATATAACATTTTGAACATCCATTTCTATCATGTTTACCTAGAAAACAACTCAATGTCATATGCGATTGAAAAATACAGGGTGTCACTTAGAGAATGATCGTTGATGTAATTTGATAAGGAGGGGACCTTCGAGCATCAATAATTTGTCTTATGAAGCAATCTAAAGTATATATTTTGATAGATGGGGTGGGTTTTGAACTCTATCTAGCCTCCTTTGTTGTAGTTTTTCAAATCCATATAATGAAATTGAAGGAGAATTCAAGGCCTCTCCATCCTTCCATTATCCCTACACATGCAAAGGAAAATGACATCCCTAGCAACCTCCTTGATTCTAGTGAATACATTCTTAGCTCCATCAATGAGATCCAGGTATACCCTTCCTAGAAAATGTAGAGGCCAAAGTCATATCTAGGGGCCTCCATTTGGAAGTAGAGACCATTGGCGAGGGATGGTTTTAGAATTTTTTTTCATGTGAAGCTTGCCACACTCAACTAATTGTTATTACTCTCTTGACTTGTTCTCCCAGCATTTTATCCTCTAGATCATCCCCCTTGAGTGTTGTCCAACTCCCATACTACTATGTGGGATTATATCTCCTATCTTTTTTTTGGTAGCCTAGATTCAAAATGTTTCAAGTACATATTTAAGGTAGAATCCTTAGAGCTTCATGGTGTATCCCATTGTTGTCAGAGTAGAATTGAACTTTCCTTCTCCTTGTCAGTCCAAGTTATGAAAATGGTGTTGAATGATCACATATTGTGGCATTATTTTTCCCTAAATTTAGCAAAATCATTCATCCAAATTTCAAGAGATTCGAACTTACATTCAACATTTAAAACAATGTGAGTTAGAGGTTTAGTTCTCAATTACCGGGCTTAAAGAAAAAAAGGAAGAACTGGAAAAAACAACAATTGTGTTGGAAAAGATGGAAGTGCATCTATATTCACGTGTCAATTTTTCAACTAAACAACTAGTTTGTACTATAAAAATGCAATATATAGCTAAAGTTGGGGATGCGCATTAATATATGTTTGAAATTAATAAATGTGTTTCCAATGTTTTCTATTGGTAGGATAGTTCATCAAACAATATAACATTACATTTTGGTTAAAAAGGACATGGATAAGGTTTTTAATTGTAGATAGCGAACTTCTAATGTCTCTTATGGATTACTACTGGAATATGACTAGCCACTACATTTTGACTCAATACCGACTATCTATTTCAATTTAAATAAAATCTCAAAACCATATTTTGATAAATGATTGTGTCTTCGTATGAACCATCAATTCCAATACAATAGATTTGGGTAAAAATTCACTTGGATGGGGTGTTTTGGAAAAAGATAATGTTCATTTTCATCGCACATTTTATAGAGTTTATACATATTATCTCACTATCACAATCTTCCTTCGCATTACTCTAGTCAAGTGTATCCCACAAAATGCAACTAAGGTAACAAATTGGAAAGACCAAAAGTCCACTTACAAGATTTAGTATATTGTTTCAACGTAACCTAAGTTTTCCTCAATTAGGGTAATGACCATATGTCTATGACTAATAGATTGGTCACTTCAACCTCCACTCCACAATCAAGTGGGAAACTTCCATCATCATCATCCTCACTAATAAAATCATGTTGATATGCTAATAAAATCATGTTGATATTTTTCTATGCGTATTGTTGGTGTTGGATTATTTGAACATGATGGGAATTTTGTATAGATATCTAAAGCTAGAGAACATTTTTTTGTTCGAGAAGATGGCCATATCATGCTCAACGAATTTGAACTTTCCCTGAAATGCATCATCCGCCCAACACTAATTTTGAACCGAGGGAATCTGAGTCTGTGTACAACATTAACCCAGACAACTGGTATTGTGGAAAAAATTGCACAAGAGTGAATCCTTCCCACTTGGTGAGGGGAAAAGCCTTGTAGGATGCAATAAGGCATTTGTATTAGGTGCCCCTTGGTAGTGGTTGAGTTCTCCAAGTGATCCTGCAAGCGGTTGTTAGTGGAAATAGATAAACAAAAGAAAAAAAATGAAAATTAAACAAAGAATAATGGGGGTAGAGATGCAAACTTCAACAACCAATGGATGCCAAACCACTTTGTATTTCCTAATGGTTAAGCATGCAAAACACCTTAGCAGATGTGAAATCCAATGGAGGAAAACAACCCCCCTTAGGGAGGCCTATTTCGTCCACACTAGATGTTGAGTGGATTGATGAACAAATGAGAGAACTCTTGCCCCTTGAAGGAAGGTGGAAAAGGAGATTGGAAAATGCCAAACAAGAGGGAAGAGGTGATTTATAAGGGAGCTCAAGCACAATTCCAACAACATAACCTTGCTCTTAGTTTCTCCTTTTTAGATGCATGCCCATGGATTCCTTTTATAGGCCAAGAGGTGGCCAAGAAACAACTAGATCCAAGTGTGACCCTATTAACTCCATGATTTGGCCCAAAAGTACACAACGAGGGGGAATTCAATGAAACCAAGTACATGGGGAGGCCAAATTCGAATTCTTGGAGTAAATGGGGATTTGATGAGACTTCAATGTAGTATGGGTTGTTGTGGTTGCTCCTTTTCTGTCACTTGTGCAGATATCGAAGGATTATATGTGTTGATCGCGCGGGTGCAATTATGATTATATGGGCCGTAGGGTGAGTTAACAGATATGTACCTGTGCGGTTGTAAATGTTGATTGATCTTGTGCATTTATGGACTCATGTTGCTTCTTAGATCTATTGAGGGTCTCTTTGGTGGGAAACATGCTATATGTTGATGGCACTTTACCGTGCAAATTTCAAAAATGTTGCATGTGTGCGAGATTTGTGGGTTAACAGATTCCCCTTGATATATGAGGTTCGAAGGGTTCCATAGAGCCGATAATGCATCGTTTCTTGTGTCTTCTCTCTGTTGTTCTAAAAGATGGAAAGCATGTGTGGACGAATAGGCCCTCCCATAGGGGGGAGATTGTTGGTGAAGTCGTAATAATGAATAGTGTTTTATACAAACGAGGAGAGCATACCTATGCTCGTGAAAGTATGCCACAAGTGGATACAAAAAGAAGAGATCGAGGGGTCATCTTGAGATACTGTTGGCACATGGATGAAAGTGGCTTCAAGCCATGCAATAGTAACAAAACCTGGAAATTTTGTTACATGTGTTGAAGAAGTGGCAAGGCTGATAATCATGATGAGCTCGTGGGGGTGGGGGACCTTACTGAACTATTGCAACCATGATTTGTAAATGTGAACACTATTGCCTTCGAACCGTATGACACTCCCTGATGCGATAGATGTGTTGGAGTCAAGCATCGAAGAGACCCCTAAGTTAGCGATCACTAAGGGCTCTCCCTACTTAGTTCGAGGCAATCCCTTATAGTGATTGAAAGGAATTCAAGGTACGGCTACAACTACTACAACTCTAGGAATGTAGTGATGTGGCGTCAATGAGAGCTGAAGTACATGATAAGACGAGGATCTTATCTTGAGAACCATGATCATTTTGTAACCGTACTATTGGACTGATAGACATGACACAAGATGGGATGGTAAGCATGAGGCTCATAAATTCCTATGATAGATGTCAAATTCGGGGGGAGTATTGGTCAGTAGCATTCTTCATAATAATGGAACAAAATGTGACTTAGGGAGACAAACTACAAATGAAGGGGTTTTTTGATAGACACAACACTGAGGATGATGGTGATCGACAAAACGTATAATGTTGGGGATAGGGTGACTCAACGACATCGATCAAAGGTGACCAGGGGTTGCTTCCAAAAGAATAATGATGTTCCCATATTTTTGAGTGGATTTGGGAACAATTTGTACATAAAGAATAATTTGTGGGGTACCCACATTTTTTTGGGTGTCGGGGGACCAATTTGATGATGGGTGGGATT
The DNA here is from genome assembly GCA_027924585.1 of Larix kaempferi. Classification (NCBI taxonomy): domain Eukaryota; kingdom Viridiplantae; phylum Streptophyta; class Pinopsida; order Pinales; family Pinaceae; genus Larix; species Larix kaempferi. The sequence continues at coordinate 2,811,878 of BSBM01001155.1, read as the reverse complement.
CCCATGGTTTTGAGTGTATTGGGGAATCAATTTGATGATGGGAGAAGTTCCCATGGTTTTGAGTGGGTCGGGGAACCATTTCCATGATAATGTGAGAGTGTTTTTGCAATCGCGAAGATGGGTGCCCCATGCATCAATGCCATGCAGAGTGTTCCTGTGGGAATAACTGGATATAATTGGTTTCTTTGGTGGGTGGGGGCCCCATTGGTGTCTTGGCGAGGTAAATGGTACGAAGAATATTTTTGAGGGGAGAGTGCTCATGGAGGTATGAGTGGTCGACTCTGGTTCTTGATCATAAAGTGTGTCAAGGAATGTTGATCGCACTAACTGCTAAAGGTGGGGGAGTAAATGTGAAGCTATAAAATGATGAACTATGGGTTGATCATTTCAAATTTTTATCAAATTCCTCAGGATTATCAGGGCTTCAACATTATGGGTATCAAATGATGACTGGGATGCAATGGTGCATACACCCATGGGGGAAGAGTGTTACCCGCAATAGTGATATTGATGGCATATCATTACCGGGGATACATACCCTATGGTTATCAGTGGGAATATCTAGTAAATGCAATGCAAATAGAGGGAAGGTGTTTCCTATATGCCAGTTTGAAGATGATACATTTGATAGAAGCATGAAATCATTGTCGAGGGATGGATTCTTGTTTTTATAATGGAAAAACAAGAGGTCTCATACGGGTCTTGGTCTTAATCCTGTACATACGACGCACATATCCAAGTGTAGTAAAGAACATGGTAAAGATATTGACGATGCAAAAATAGGAAACCAAACAATAGTGCACCTGTGTGGTGCCTTGGGGAAATAGGTTCCTGATGGAACTTCTCGATTTGGAGGGAAAGCAATGTCACTATGTAGGTCTAGGAATGTTGATCGTGGTGATGTGGACAATTCATCAAACGAAGCTACATTTTGGTCGTTGTGAAGGTTCTAAGTTTGGCCTAGTTTCTATTAAATGGGGTGGGACCACTTTTCGAAATCATCTGTACCGTTTGACTTACGCCCTCTAGAGAATGATTTTGTTGATTCTTAGAGATTGGGATAACTATTTTCCGAGTGATGAAAGCCAGGTAACCCTTAACTTTATCTTTTTATTTTCATATGGGTAGATTTAGGGATTAGGGGACTCAATCCCCATATGGTCGGTTTTTATCTATAAAAATTGATCGCACAATTTTTTGGGATTTTCTCGTGTGAGGGTGCGAGAAAATGGGAGAATCTCACGCTGATATAGCATAAGATGGTGGGGGGAAACTGCACAATGCTTGGGGTTTGTGTGCTTTGTTAGTGTGACAGCCGTGCAGGAGCGTGGTCAAAATGTAGAAATATGGAGCGAGCATTGATCTGACTGTACTTGAGACAATCGTACTACACCGTAATTGAAGAAAACATATCCCGCGCAGATTGGTTTGCGCGGGAAATCGGATAACAGTCGCACGACGTGGAACTATGAGAACTGTAAGGGTGCGCTAAGCACGGGTTTCACATAAAGAACCCACGTAGGGTAGTTCATTTGGACATGGTCTAGTTTTTTCTTGACATAGATCCTGATTTTTTACCCTTTTGTGCATGCAGGTGAACATGGCCTATGTGGAGTGGAGAGAGTGTAGTTATGAGAACTTTGCAAAGGTGGTGAGAGGGGATCTCATAGCCACCCAAACATTGACTGATGCAAGGAACCTAAAGTTTTTCAAGTGAACTTTCATGAGGTCATCGGAGTACATGCTGCAGGAGCTGATTGAGATGTGGGATCTTGATCAATCAATATTCCATGTAGGGGGGGAGGACCTGAGCATTATTTATTAGGAAATATACTTTCTAATTGGGATAAGTCATCGAGGGGTGGGGGAGCTGATTCATCCGGCTTTAGGTGGGGTTCGTACGATCCAGGGTTTGATTGACCAGTACTGTGACAGTGATCCACGTGCTCTAGGCTCGGGGAAAATATTGGTCAATCACCTGATCAGTCTACTGATGAAAATGGTAGAAACTGCTGTGCTACTGGTGTTAGGGGTGTTGTCCCAACATAGGGCTATGGGCATCTAGTTGATCCTTATGGAGAGGCTCATAGCCAGTCGACATGTAGCTTGGAGCAGTTGTTCGAGTTACACAGGGGTGGTAACAGGAGGAGCTTTTCTATGGGATATTTGTGTGCTCCTGTTTATTGGAGAGGTACCCCAAGTTGAGGTTGGTGGCTGTGGTTACTCCTAAGGGGCCACAAGAGCCCCAGCTGGCTTTATAGGGGGAGGTGATGCCTTGTCTTCTTGGTGGCAAGATAGGAGCATACTACACACCACATTTTATGAAGGTGTGGTTGCAGCGTATTGGTACGATGGAGTTCATGGCTGGGATGATTTAGGTACGTCTCATGTTTTGGTATTATGTCTATTTATGTACATTATTTTTTATTATGCACATACTTTATGACATGTGTATTGATGGGGTTTATTAGATTGGTGATGTAGATGTTAGACCAGTGCCTCCTATCTGAAGGGTTCATTGCCGTGAGGGGGGTGTGGGACCTATAGGACCTGTCAGGGAGGGCGATGGGGTTGGTGTGGGTGGTATAGTTGTTGGCGAGTCTACTCCAGTGGGGGAAGTGGTCGGTGAGGGCGATTCGATAGTCTCCTCGGCATATTTCGAGAGGAGGCTTGGTGAGATGACTGTAAGAATTGACGAGCATGGGGTCGATGAGCTGGATGATGAGGATATGGCATAGACATTGCATCTTCCAACAACCTATGGGCCCGGATGGAGTTAGGTGATACGATGACTAGCGGTGGCATGTCATGTGACCTGATAGGTCGAAGGAGATTATAGACCGATGCAGAGACCATGAACAGGACCGTGACTGGCACAGGGATCCGATCCATAGGTAGTGAGGGGTGAGGCCACACAGCCTTTAACTATTATGGGGCCTCATGACCCACATTCCAGAGGAGTAACCTGAGTGCTAGGCTCTATATATGTTTTATATTTTGGCATGGATGAGGACCCTTTGATGTATGGAGCCTATGGGAGGTGGGTTTATGATGTATCCCACATAAGGCTTATGATTCTTTTTATATATGCCCCCGGAGGACCATTTGTTTGCACATGACACATATATTCTTTTACGATATACTCTCTCTCTCTCTCTCTCTCTCTCTATATATATATATATATATATATACACACAACTTTTTAGCAGCACATGTATGGTCTCATGTTTGTATGTGTTTATGTATCTTAGATGATGATTATTCTATCTATAAGTGGATGTGATATATGTGTAGTAGTAGGTACTGACTCATATGTTGTGGATGGTTATTGTGATACGATGCATGGTGATGATGATATTTATATATGTATTTATGTATAGAGATAGGTGCCTACACATGATATATATATGTGTGTGTGTGTGTGTGTGTGTGTTTTGGTTGGATGTGCAGGATTAGGAAGTCGCTTGATGTATCAAGTGCTAGTTCAAGGCCTTGTTAGCAATAGAGACAGCGAATGCATTGGTGTTTCTTGGGATATGAGTGAAAGTAATGGTTTCAAATTGTTGGATGAGAAGGTGCACTCACAGGAACTTGCGGAAGAGGAGGGGATTGAGGACACAAAACATATGGTTTATCTATGAGACAACTAGTTGGGAATCTAGGTGTACTTGCATATGGTGTATGTTGAGGTGGGTGGCATCACTTACGAAACTAATGATGGAATCATACTTTTCTTGGTTGTTTGTGAGTTCCCCCATACAAACTCCGCCGGTGTGGTAGAGAACTTGGAGGGGGAATAAATATCCCAAGCAGCTGATGCATGGTTTTTGGGCCATCCACTTGCATCTTCTACATAACCGATATAGATGATTGTTCAAGAGGTCATCTGCATAGAAAAAATATGGACTTATTCTCAACCAAAGGGAATCAAAAATCATAAATGAAATGTTGGTTTGTGTTAAACTAGATAAATGTAAAAAATAAGGGGAAAAATATGGTTTGACCCTTCTCTGTGTTGGGGGGCATTAAATGTTGGAACTAAGGGTGGTATCATACTCATTGGTGAGTATCCAACATTTGCAGGGGATTCCTGAGTGTTCTCTAAACACCTAGTAATGATTGCAGAGGATCCAAGTCTTCATCGAAAGACAAGGAATCACTACTAGTCAAGATATTTACCAAAGGAGATAAAATATCGATGGTATCTAGTAAGGGAGAAACAACTTCCTCAGTCGTAAGCATTGCAGTATTGTGCTAAGGTAAGTAAGTTGATCTTGGAGTCTCATGAGTTTGAGATGATCTTCTCGTTTGACGCATAAAATGGGACATTGGAACAAAAAGTGAGAAGTATCGCTGCAAGACCGGCACGAACGTGGTACTCGGGCACAAAGGGGTAACTACACCGATGGGGAGTCTCCTTGATCCAAAAATGGCTATGATGGCCCTGCAAAGGAGAATGTGCATATGATTCCCACAAGAGGAGATTTCATTATGTGGTGTTTTCATCATAAGATATGTAGGTTGGGAGTCTTGCGGTGTTGTAGGATCCACAATGGGAACTTTCATAAGGGCAGGTTGTGAGGGAGGAGAAACTGGTGTTGTCACTAATGTAGTGACCACGTCGATAGAAGTTGCTTCTTGGTTTTGAGGGAAAGAGTTCTCAACCATCAGTTGAGTGAGGTGAATGGTCACCAAAGCATTTTGAAATCAAGGGAGATTAGGACAATGGTGTGTGTAATAACCAAACTGCGAACAAATCGAACATGCATGATTCACACGCAATGATTTGGACTTAGGTGTGGGCAATGATTACATGCCCTCTTCTACTGTTGGTGGGGCATGTGTTAACACCAAAAAAGTGCTCACTAGCTCATTCCATTATTCACATGACCCATTTGTCCACTTTTCCACCATCTAAGCCTCTGAAACCAACAAAAGGTCACCAAAAGACCTTAGTACACCCCTTTTTCCCACTCAAAAAGATTATTTTTCCTAAAAAAGCATAAAAAACCCTCAAAAAGGGTCCAAATTCCCAAAAATATTAAAAAGGGAATAAAAACATTAATTTTATTCAAAAAAGGAAAAATAAGGGAAAAGTACCTAAACCATGTTGGTCAATACCATTTGGTTTCCACAAAACCACAAATGGTATTCCCCCACCACCAAAACCTATAAAAAGGTGGTAGGGGCTCCTCATTTCACATCCATCCATTATCTCATCCTCATGCTGCCGAAATCTTCCTTGAGCATTTTGGCCATTGTAAGCAACCTTGGAGAAGGAGACCTCTTGGAGCTTGGAGCTACTCATCTTGGGAGTTGCTCACCATCAACCTTCACCATTGAAGGTATTATCGCAAGCACTTGCTTGCCCCCCATTTTTCAATACAAATTCATTCTTTAATATTTTCTTGTTCTTGTTTTTTAAATGTTTACATTATTTGCTTATATTCTTGCATAGATCCATGATTAGTTTTGTTTAGATTAGTTTCTTGTTTAATTCTATTGAAACTGCTGCTACTAGTTAGCAGGTTCCCATAGCACTAAGCCTGGTTGCAAAACCGGGCCAACAGTTTTTGGCGACTCCGCTGTTTTTTGAACAATAGATCTCTAGTTTTTCTTTCAATCTTAGTTTTTTATTAGTTTTTAGCCTTTAGATCCATAGATCTGCCATCCTAGACAGCAGATACATTGCTGCTCTAGTTTTTGGCCTCATCTATTGCCATTAACAACCCGGAATTATCAATTTTCGGGTTCGTTTTTCGGCTTCCGCGCACGGCTTTCGCCTCGCGGTTTTTAGCCTGACAGTCGCGCGGTCCATCGCGACTTTTCGACTTTTTTCCGCGCGGTTCACCGTGACTTTTCGGACTTTTTCCGCGCGGTTCACCACGCCCTCGCGGCCTATTTGCGCGCTGCACATTGCGGCTTCGCGGACATTTTCCGCGCGGTCCATCGCGACAGTGCTCCTAAATCCCGCGCAGTCCATCGCGACTGTGCGACAGAAACCCGCGCGGTCCATCGCGGATTTTCTGTCAAAAGCCGCGCTGCTTATTTTTTCATTCGGCCATTCCGATTCAAAAAATTATTTTTTACTGTATTTTCTGCCCACATAGCACATTTTTACAGTATTAAATTCTGCATAATTTACAGCCATAGAAATTTTTTTTACTATTTAAATGCACATCTAGAAGTCTTTTTAAAAATTTTCAAGAAAGTGAAAGAAAGACTTATTTTGCAGTTTATCTAGGTTAAAATTTTTTCCTGTTTACTTCTTTAAATATCTTGCCCTTAGCAATTTCCTTGAAAAGAAAACCATTTATTTCTTTAAAGAAGTCTATTATTTGGTTTCATGATTCAAAAGATCCTTTGTTTTTTGAGTTAATTTTGCAAAGCATTTAATTTCCATTTATTGAAAAAAGTCATAAATATTTGCTTTTTTATTTTTAAAAGATCCTTTATTTTTTGAAATTTTTCTATAAAGCATTTACTTCTTTCAAGTTCAGTTTACAATACCACACGTGCACCCACTCAAACACTTAATTGAACTGAGCTTTAAAACTTACCCTAATTTCAACACACTTTTAACCTCACTTGAGGAACACTAAAAGAACTTTGTAGCTAGGTAGTATTGGGGGGATAGGTGTTCCAATAACACCCCTCAGTTATTACATCTGAGACATAGTTGTTGTCCTTTAGGGAGCTAAAACCTCTTAGTATTTATTGGCGCGGTCACAACCGGTTTGTGGGAAGGCCTCTCCCCTAGGAGGGTTGAAGTCGCGAGGATGGTTCCGGAAGCCTGAGTGGAATACCGAAATCCATTCAGTAACCGAAGGGCTACCATTCACAGTTCTCGGGATATCCCTGTATTGGGATATTGCGATCAAAGGACCAAACGGCAGATTTACCTTTTCTCGACGCGTCATGAACGGAGTATCCTAGTAGCCTTTCTTTAGGATTGATTACCCCGTGTCCCTCCCGGTAGGGGGATATCTAGCCGTTGTCTCAACACTCATATTGTCTGACTGGGATTTCATCACCTTGCAGAGGATATTGTTTGTTTGAGTCACAATACTTTTAGTTAGGTGTCTGCATGATTCAACCCACCCTTGGTCTAGTTACACCTATGTTTTCTAGAAGCCGTTTGCATGTTGGTACTCTGACCATTTTTTGCATTCCTCCGCTTATTGTAGCACAACTGCTAGATTAAGTGCCTTTTTTGAGGTTGATTTTTTGGCCTGAGAGCCTTCTTTTTCTCTCCCCTTCTTGCACCCTTGGTTGCATTAGGGTTTTGAGCTTTTTTATATATATCACCACCTGATACTTAAACAGATTTTTTACACAAAAACTTAATTCTCACCATTGAGAATTTTAGACGTTCTCGTCGTCTCCAGGGTGAACTCCCAGAGTTTAGTCCACTTGGCTCTCCACGTCACCGACGCAGAGCCTTATCCCTTGACTCGACACATCATCGGTCAACTAGACAGTCATCCGATTCTGACATGCCTCATTCACATCTGATTCTGAGGCAGAATCCGAAAGCTACGTTGTATTACCACCAACCACCATTATGGCTGGAACACCATTTGACCCACTATTTACCAGCACCATAGGTGAGACATCCACAGACCCTTCTGCTACGGTGCCATCCATGGCAATGACCACCCCCCTGGGTATGCCCAACATGGGCAACACTCCACATTTAGGAATGCCCAACACAGGGCCACCTCCTGTTATAGGAATTCCCAACACAGGGCCACCACCTATTATGGGTATGCCCAACATAGGGGTCACACCCCATCTGGTTTCCACAAACCCTATCCCAGGAATCACCACTACTATTCCTAACCCTGGTGTAACCCATGTTGCACTAGGAAGCGCTGGCCCTTACCAGACCACACCTATTGGAGGACATATACCTTCAATACCTAGCATACCTTTAGGTGCTACTGGACCCCATACCACCATGACTAGGCATGTCCCAGTCCCAGTCGCTACATCTGCTAGCTTACCGTATATGGCAAGTCTGAACTTGCCAGATTTAGCCAAGCTCACCAATGACCCTATCAGACACGATCCTGCGTGGCCTCACATGCCCACCAAAATCCCCTCTGACATCCCTAAGTTTGAGGGTAAGTGTAATGTCCCCATTTTGACCCCCTTTGTATTAAACCGTAAATGATGTAAATATTGTAATATAATCATGGTGAGGAGCTCAAGGCCAAGGCCCCACCATTGATTTAGCGTTTCATGAATCGGCAATTAAAAATAGATGCCCATGGTTCTTGTGCGAGATGGGCACAATGTAAATAAGATACCATGTAAATACGAATTTTAATGGAAAAACCCACAACCGGCTATGCAATGCAACAAAAGAGATGGGGCATGACTCTACAAGGAAAAGGGGAGGAAAATTATTCAAACCTTGAGCCAATGGTATTAATCCATGTGTCAATGGGGAAACCCATAAACCACCAACTACCCATTTTGTCTCATGTACCCAATCATTTAATTTTTTTTCCAAGAAATTGGTTAAGGCAGTTAATGCCTTGGGAATGAAAGAGTATGGGCAAGCCATTTTCGTGCATGGGCAAGCCATCAACTTGGAAAAACGTGTTTTGTCTCCTTGGGCAAGAAACCACCCACGAAATGGTGCCCAAAGCCATTCTGTACAGGCAGCCTTTGATCATGCACGCGAGGGGGAGTTAGCTGGGGTCTTCCATTTACGTTTTTCATCTAAATACTGCATTTTTCCATGCCTGGGAGTCGTTTTTGCAGTATATAACAGTTGGGAGAGGGAGGGCCACGTTTTGAGGACTGTAGGGAGGTCGTTTTTGCCCCTGAATGTCCAAGGACGTTTTTCTAAAAATGGATTTGGCTTCCTGGGTTGTTCACCAACTTCCCATTTCGTTTTTGTGGGTTCTGCTGTTATGTGCATCCTTGTTCTTGGTTTGAGCCTGTGAGCTGAAGTGTTGGAGTGGTAGTGGATAGAAGTGGCTTGATAAACCTAGTGGGGGAGACAACCTCTCAAAAAGATCAAGAGGGCTTTGGTTACTCTTCTATGCATACCCTGAGAGCACTAGATAGGGAAGGTATGGCTTGAGGGACTGCACAGCAGTGAAAAGAATACTTCCTTGTGCTGGGTGTGTAGGTATTGTGGGTGCCAAGCTAGATAGATCTTGCAAGGTTATCCCTGGCTCTGTGCTGGAGCTCACTAGCTTAGCAACTCTTCCTTTCCATCCCCTAGTAGCCTGATAAACCCAATTGTAGATTGGCTTGGCTCATCTTGGTGTATGCTTGGCTATGCGGTGAGTCTGCTGTTCCCTGGTTCTTGTAGAGATCATGCCCAGCTCGGGGGGTGGCAGTGGTGCTGAGAGATTGAGGAGCACACTGGACTATGGTTGGGTGGAACGTTGCAGTTGCATAGCTAGTTGCTTGGGACTGCCTTATTGAGATAAGTATTCTCTTGTGTAAATTGGCAATTATCATTTGATGAATGTTATGAATGTATGTGGATGTATTAAATGAATTTGCCTCTGCTGTGTTTTTTTTTAAAGTTTAGGCATTTCCATATGATCTTGTCATAGAATCTTGAATGTGTGTTAGAGATCAACAGCATTGATTCGATCACCGTCGTTTTTCCATAGTATGCATAGATACAGTTCTTTGCATCAATCATTTTAATTAAAACGTTTTGGGGCTAATTGCCCGGACTGAGCACTGTGATCCTCTCTATCACGCTGGTATGATAGAGGGGACATCACATTTTGGTATCAGAGCTGCGTTGCAGCACTGGGCCGATATGGGCCAAAACTGATAGTAAAAGAGAAGAGAAGAAGTTAAGTTTTTCTTAAGAGTTTGGGAAAAATTTTAGTTTAAGACTGTTTTTGAAAAAATTGCGTTTTGAGCCGTTTCGGGAAGTCGTTCCGAAATTTCGGAAAGGTTTCGCGAACCTTCCCGCAATTGCAGAAGAGTTCGGCGAACCTTCCCGAAATTGCGGAAGGATTCCGCGAACCTTCCCGAAATTGCGGAAGAATTCAGCCAATGGCTCCGAAACAGCGGAGAAAAATGTTTTTAAGTGAAAAAAATTTTCTAAGTGTCGGAATTTTTCGGAAAGAATTCTCTTCCGAAATTGCGGAAGGAATTCTCTTCCGAAATTTCGGAAGGATTCCGCGAATCGTTCCGAAAACGCGGGAAGAGTTCGACGAGTCGTTCCGAAGTTGCGGAAGACTTCGGCGAATCGTTCCGCAACTGCGGAAGACTTCGCCGAATCGTTCCGCAACTGCGGAAGACTTCGGCGAATCATTCCGCAACTGCGGAAGACTTCGCCGAATCGTTCCGCAACTGCGGAAGACTTCGGCGAATCGTTCCGCAACTGCGGAAGACTTCGCCGAATCGTTCCGCAACTGCGGAAGACTTCGCCGAATCGTTCCGCAACTGCGGAAGACTTCGACGAATCGTTCCGCAACTGCGGAAGACTTCGCCGGAATCGTTCCGCAACTGCGGAAGACTTCGCCGAATCATTCCGAAAAATCACCTGAAATCAAGGAAGCATTCCAGCGGAAGCATTCCGCGAACGGCTCCGGTACTGCGGAAGCCTTCGCCGAATGGCTCCGCAATTGCGGGAGCATTCGCTGAATGGCTCCGCAACTGCGGAAGCCTTCGCCGAATGGCTCCGTTCGGCAAATCGCCCCGCCATTGCGGAAGCGTTCGGCGAACTGCTCCGCAATTGCGGAAGCGTTCGGCGAACTGCTCCGCAATTGCGGAAGCGTTCGGCGAACTGCTCCGCAATTGCGGAAGCCGTTGCCGAACCGCGCCGCGCGGAAGCCGTTGCCAAACCGCCCCGCAATTGCGGAAGGGTTCCGCCAAACGCCCCGCAGTTGCGGAGGGCTTCACCCAACCGGCCCGCAGTTGCGGAAGCCTATAGTGAAGCGCCCCGCAACGGAGGCGAGCTGGGGAACCGCTCATTGCGGAAGCCTATGGCCAACCGCCCCACGGTTGCGGGAGCATACCGCGAACCTCCCCGCGTTGCGGGAGTAATCTGTGAATCGCCGTCGCGGCCAGATTTCGCGAACTGCCCGTTGCGGCAGGATTCAGCAAATCGCCCGATGAGGCGTAATTCGTTAAAAAAAAAAAAAAAAAAAAAAAAAAACAAAAAAACAAAAAAACGAGGGCGCTGCCCTCGACCCGCCCTGCTGTGGCGCAGGGAAGCCACAAGGGGGAAAGCCCCCTTGAACCCCTTTTTCTTTTTCCCCTCATAGTTTCGTTGTTGTGATTTGACGAATTGTCAACGTAATGTTTTCCCATGTGCATGAAGTAATTTGTAAATTTTGAGAATGTAATGCAGCTAACAATTGTGTTGATGAACACATTTCAGAGAGTCACAGTTACAGCAGGGTAACACTCTAGATAATACAGTGGAAAATTTTTGGATCTTGGTTGGGCCAAGAAAATGCACATCATGAATGATGCACAGGATCCCTATGAGCCTGAGACAGATGCCATGGGGGAGAACATACAGGTTGAGAATGCTGAGATAGAATCTAATGGGAGAAGAAATCAAGAGACCCCTCCAGATGTTGCAGCCACCATGAGAAGCCTAAGAGTGGAGTTGCAAAGCTGTAGGGAAGATAATGAAAGGATGATTAAAGCTCAAGAAGAACAAAATCAGCTGAATGCAGCCATGCTGCAGAGTTTAACAGACATCCAAAGGCAAATAAACTCTGGGCATCAGATATCAAATCCAGAAAAGGGTGGAAGTAGCTCTAGAAGAAATTCCCGTAAGAGGGCCAGTAGCCCAAGAAGAATTTCTACAGACAGGACATATACTCTAGGAAATCTCTTCTAATGAATCATCTGACTCTGAAGAATCCATTGAGGGTTCAAGCGCTTCATCTCACAGGAGCAAGAGGAAGAAGCACTACAAGAACAGTTCACATGGGGAATTTAAGAAGGCAAAACCTCCTACATTTGATGGAGAAGTAAAGTCTGGTCAAGAAGCTGAAGCTTGGCTTCTTGGGATGAGAAAATACTTCCAAGTCCAAGACTACTCGGGAAATATGAAGGCAAGGGTAGCCATCTTCAACTTGAACGGAAGAGCATCTATATGGTGGGAACACACCAGGCAAGTGAAGAAGATCAATGAAAGAAAGATTGTGTGGAAGCAGTTCAAGAAATACTTCAAGCAGAAGTACCTCTCTGATAGGTACTATGATGATAAGATCAAAGAGTTCCATGAGCTGAGATTGGGACAATCGACCATGGAAGAATATGCAAACAAGTTCTTGGAGCTGCTGAGGTATGTCAAGTATATTCGAGATGATAAGGTCAAAATTCAGCGTTTCGTAAGTGGACTGCCCCAGTCATATAAAGACAGAATTGAGTTTGATGAACCTCGAAATCTGGAGGAGGCCATAAGAAAGGCCAAGTATTGCTTTGATCAAAATAGAAGCAAACCAGAATTCCATAAGGCATGGAAGGATAAGAAAAATGAGAAGTTTGATCAAAGGAAGAAGGGGTTCAAGCCTCCTCAATTCCGGAACCAGCAAAGGCAACCATCACAGGTTGTGACTAAGCCAACTAGGATGATGGGAGACAAGCCAAGAGATCCAAAGGAGCCAAGAGAACCACTTCAATGTTGGGGTCGTGGAGGAGACCACATGCTTAGAAACTGTCCACATCGGAATGGGAATGCAAATCAAGTTCACAACATCCAAGGAGATGGAACTGTGGGTCAAGTGGCGAGGACAATCCCTAGAATCTATGCAGCAGTGGACGACCGCCAAGCAGATCATCAGTCAACTGTGGTTGAGGTTGAAGGTAAGATTGCTAAGCAATCTGTTTCTATTTTGATTGACCCTGGATCTACTCACAGTTATGTCACTCCTAGAATTGTTGAGATGTGTGCTTTCAAGAAATTAAAGCATAGTAAATCTTGGTTAGTTCAACTAGCCACTGGAACCAAGAGAAAAGTTAGTGAAATAGTAGAGAAATGTCCATTAGAGATGGATGGGCTATTCACTTATGCGGATTTGAATATTTTGCCACTTGGTTCCTATGATATTCTCATTGGAATGGATTGGTTAGAAGCACACAGGGTTAAACTTGACTGCTACAATAAGACATTTGAATGCATGGACGAGGAAGGAAACCCGAGGGTTGTAAAAGGCATTCCAAAGGTGACTTCTGTTAGACAGGTTTCAGCCATGCAACTAAAGAAGTTCTGTAGGAAGGGATGTCAACTGTATGTAGCTCACGTTTTAGAGGCAGCAGAGAGTGAAACTCTTAGATTGGAGGACTATCCTGTATTGCAAGAATTCAGGGATGTTTTTCCTGATGAGATTCCGGGACTCCCTCCAAAGAGAGACATTGACTTTACAATTGAGCTTGTGCCAGGAGCGGCACCAGTGTCCAAGACACCCTACAGGATGAGTACACCGGAATTGCTAGAATTGAAGATGCAATTGCAAGAGTTGCTGGAAAAGAAATATATTAGGCCAAGTGTATCCCCGTGGGGAGCGCCCGTCCTATTTGTGAAAAAGAAAGATGGAACACTCAGGCTATGTATTGACTACAGGTAGTTGAACAAAGTCACTGTGAAGAACAAATACCCATTGCCCCGAATTGATAACCTTTTTGATCAAATGAGAGGAGCAAAGGTATTTTCAAAGATTGACTTGAGGTCTGGTTACCATCAGGTAAGAATCAAAGAAGAAGATATTCATAAGACAGCCTTTAGAACGAGGTATGGACACTATGAGTTTGTAGTGGTACCATTCGGTCTCACAAATGCACCAGCTACATTCATGTGTCTCATGAATAATGTTTTTAGCAAGTATTTGGACAAGTTTGTTCTCGTATTCCTAGATGACATTCTTATCTATTCTAAGAATGAAGAAGAACATGAAGAACATTTGAGAATGACAATGCAATTATTAAGGGAGCATAAGCTGTATGCAAAGTTGAGCAAATGTGACTTTTATAAAGATAGAATTCATTATTTGGGTCACATCATCTCCGACGAAGGAATATCTGTAGACCCTGAGAAGATTGAAGCCATTATGAATTGGCCAACTCCAAGGAATGTGACTGATGTGAGATCTTTTATGGGCCTTGCTGGTTACTACAGGAGGTTTATCGAAGGATTCTCCAAGGTTGCTAATCCGATCACTTCTTTGCAAAAGAAGGGGATAAAGTTTGAATGGTCACCAAGATGTGAGGAAAGTTTTCAACGGTTGAAGAATCTTCTTACAAGTGCACCTATTCTGAAAATTGCAGATCCAGAAAAAGACTTTGTGGCGTGTACAGACGCATGCAATCAAGGACTTGGAGGAGTTCTTATGCAAGATAACCACGTGATATGCTATGAGTCAAGAAAGTTGAAGGAGCACGAGAAGAACTATGCTACTCATGATATAGAACTTGCAGCCATAGTACATGCTTTAAAGATGTGGAGGCATTACTTAATGGGAAGAAAATTTGAGTTAAGGACAGACCATTGTGGATTGAAATATTTGTTTGATCAGCCAACTTTAAATGCTAGACAAGCTAGATGGTTGGATTTTTTGTGTGAATTTGATTTTGAGATCAAACACATAAAAGGGAAAGAAAACAAGGTGGCTGATGCACTCAGCAGGAAGGTACGTGAAATGCATGTGGCAGCACTTAGTACTTGCCAACCAGATTTGAGGCAGCAGATTGTTAACCATATGGTTGAGGATGAAGTGTATGAGCAGATAAAGGGCAAATTGCAGCAGCAAATCCTTGAAAGGAAGTATGAGGGCTATCATTTGGAAGAAGAAGGACTTCTTACTTATAAGAATAGAGTCTATATTCCAAATGCGCCAGGTTTGAGGAGAATGGTTATGGATGAGATCCATAAAGCTCCATACTCTGGTCACCCAGGATATCAGAAAACAATTGCTACAACAAGGAAATATTATTTCTGGCCAGGCATGAAGAAGGATGTTGCTGAATACATTTCTAAGTGCATGGAATGTCAACAAGTGAAGAGTGAACACCAACATCCAACGGGTTTATTGCTTCCAGTGCCGATTCCAGAATGGAAATGGGAAGTAATCTCCATGGATTTTATTACAGGACTTCCAATGACTAAGAGACAGCATGATTCCATCATGGTTGTGGTGGACAAGTTAACAAAGGCAGCACATTTTATACCGGTTAAGTCCACACATAAATCCGATGCCATTGCAAATATTTTCATGAAGGAAATTTTCAAATTACATGGGTTGCCTAAGGCAATAATTTCTGACAGGGATACCAAGTTCACTTCCAATTTTTGGAAAGGTCTCTTTGCAGATTTGGGTACGCAGTTGAGCTTTAGTACCGCCTACCATCCTCAGACTGATGGGCAAACTGAAAGAGTAAATCGAGTGCTTGAAGACATGCTCCGCATGTATGTAATGGACAAACCATCCAAGTGGGAGGATTATCTACACTTGGTAGAATTTGCATATAACAATGGGCAAC
This sequence comes from Larix kaempferi, assembly GCA_027924585.1. Lineage (NCBI taxonomy): Eukaryota > Viridiplantae > Streptophyta > Pinopsida > Pinales > Pinaceae > Larix > Larix kaempferi. The sequence goes on along the minus strand of BSBM01001155.1, from coordinate 2,796,395 downwards.
AAGCATCATTGGGAATGAGTCCTTATGAGGCTTTGTACGGCAGAAGGTGTAGGACACCAGTGACTTGGGACAATCCAGTGAACAGAATTGTACTTGGGCCAGAATTGCTTAAGGAAATGGAACAAGAGGTTGCAAAGATCCGGCAAAATTTAAAAGCAGCCCAGGATAGACAGAAAAGCTATGCAGATAAACATAGAATGCATAGGGAATTCAATGTTGGGGATCATGTATATCTTAGAGTGAAATCAAGGAAGAGTTCCTTGAAGCTTGGGAATTGTGCCAAGCTATCACCTAGATATTGTGGGCCATTTGAAGTGCTAGAAAGAATAGGACCAGTTGCATATAGACTTGCATTGCCTGCTAGCACTAAAGCTCATAATGTTTTTCACGTCTCTTTGCTTAAGAAATATGTACATGATCCTAACCATGTGATTAATTGGGATGTGATCCAGGTGGAACCCGAGGGAGAATTCCAAACCGATCCATTGTGCATCCTAGACAAGAAGGTAACATTGCTCCGGAATCGAGCCATCGGACAGGTAAAGGTGCAATGGAAGCACTACGGTCCCGATGAGGCTACATGGGAGCTGGAGGATGCCATGAGGGTGGCATATCCATTTTTGTTCAATTTTGATGAGCACTGAGGACAGTGCTAATGTAAGGGGAGGGGAATGTAATGTCCCCATTTTGACCCCCTTTGTATTAAACCGTAAGTGATGTAAATATTGTAATTTAATCATGGTGAGGAGCTCAAGGCCAAGGCCCCACCATTGATTTAGCGTTTCATGAATCGGCAATTAAAAATAGATGCCCATGGTTCTTGTGCGAGATGGGCACAATGTAAATAAGACACCATGTAAATACGAATTTTAATGGAAAAACCCACAACCGGCTATGCAATGCAACAAAAGAGATGGGGCATGACTCTACAAGGAAAAGGGAGGAAAATTATTCAAACCTTGAGCCAATGGTATTAATCCATGTGTCAATGGGGAAACCCATAAACCACCAACTACCCATTTTGTCTCATGTACCCAATCATTTAATTTTTTTTCCAAGAAATTGGTTAAGGCAGTTAATGCCTTGGGAATGAAAGAGTATGGGCAAGCCATTTTCGTGCATGGGCAAGCCATCAACTTGGAAAAACGTGTTTTGTCTCCTTGGGCAAGAAACCACCCACGAAATGGTGCCCAAAGCCATTCTGTACAGGCAGCCTTTGATCATGCACGCAGGGGGAGTTAGCTGGGGTCTTCCATTTACGTTTTTCATCTAAATACTGCATTTTTCCATGCCTGGGAGTCGTTTTTGCAGTATATAACAGTTGGGAGAGGGAGGGCCACGTTTTGAGGACTGTAGGGAGGTCGTTTTTGCCCCTGAATGTCCAAGGACGTTTTTCTAAAAACGGATTTGGCTTCCTGGGTTGTTCACCAACTTCCCATTTCGTTTTTGTGGGTTCTGCTGTTATGTGCATCCTTGTTCTTGGTTTGAGCCTGTGAGCTGAAGTGTTGGAGTGGTAGTGGATAGAAGTGGCTTGATAAACCTAGCGGGGGAGACAACCTCTCAAAAAGATCAAGAGGGCTTTGGTTACTCTTCTATGCATACCCTGAGAGCACTAGATAGGGAAGGTATGGCTTGAGGGACTGCACAGCAGTGAAAAGAATACTTCCTTGTGCTGGGTGTGTAGGTATTGTGGGTGCCAAGCTAGATAGATCTTGCAAGGTTATCCCTGGCTCTGTGCTGGAGCTCACTAGCTTAGAAACTCTTCCTTTCCATCCCCTAGTAGCCTGATAAACCCAATTGTAGATTGGCTTGGCTCATCTTGGTGTATGCTTGGCTATGCGTGAGTCTGCTGTTCCCTGGTTCCTTGTAGAGATCATGCCCAGCTCGGGGGTGGCAGTGGTGCTGAGAGATTGAGGAGCACACTGGCCTATGGTTGGGTGGAACGTTGCAGTTGCATAGCCAGTTGCTTGGGATTGCCTTATTGAGATAAGTATTCTCTTGTGTAAATTGGCAATTATCATTTGATGAATGTTATGAATGTATGTGGATGTATTAAACGAATTTGCCTCTGCTGTGTTTTTTTTAAAGTTTAGGCATTTCCATATGATCTTGTCATAGAATCTTGAATGTGTGTTAGAGATCAACAGCATTGATTCGATCACCGTCGTTTTTCCATAGTATGCATAGATACAGTTCTTTGCATCAATCATTTTAATTAAAACGTTTTGGGGCTAATTGCCCGGACTGAGCACTGTGATCCTCTCTATCACGCTGGTATGATAGAGGGGACACTACAGTAAGGCAGGTGAGGACCCCCAGAACCATATCATGTCCTTCCATCTATGGTGTTCCTCCAACTCCATAGTGGACGACTCTGTCCGCCTCCGTCTGTTACAGCGCACCTTCACTGGCTCTGCAGCCAAGTGGTATATCGAGCAACCCCATGGGACACATGCCACCTTTACCTCCCTTGCCTCGACCTTCCTGCAGTTCTTTCAGTTACCTGTCCGCTATGATGTGGGCATCGAGATCCTACTGTCTTGCAGACAGAACATGGCCACCCACATCACTGACCACATTCATGAGTGGCGTCGATGCCGAAGCCTCTGCAAAATCAAGTTAGATGACCGTATCTTCCTAGATTGGTTTCTAAAATCCCTTCTCCCTCTCATTGCGAAGGACGTGGCATCCGAAAGACCCCAGTCTGAAGAAGAGGCCATCCTCAAAGCCCAACAGTTTGATCTCATTTACGCCCAGTCGGGTTATCTGTATACCATTATACCGGACGCCCCTCAGGGCGAGTCATCCCACCATGATGCGCCGGGGGCATCCCATGCCGCTGATGGCATCATTGGTCGTATGGCCTCGCATCCCCAACCCTTTTCCATTGCACATCCTAGCCATGGTCCCGACCTTTCGCGGGCTACATCTCAGTCTGGAGCAACCAGTTCATATGCTTCCATGGCACATCACCACCATACCCATGGACCTTCATGTCCACCTCAGTGTTTTGGTCATGCACCATCTGCATACGCCCCCCCAGCTGTACCTCAACCAGTATACTACCCACAGCAAGCTGTGGAAGCTAACCCAACACCTCCAATATCTCAGGGTTACCAACAACCCCAGCAGGTCAATGGACCACCTCCAGCCCCACAGGCTTATTATCCACCACAACCTGCTCTCGCACCTGCGGTGAACCAAAATCCTCCCACTGCTCAAGGGCAAGTGTACACACAGCACAACCAGCCCCAGAACCAAAACAACCAGCGCAACCAAGGTGCGCAACAGAACCGCGGTAGAGGTCGTAACCGCGGCAATAACCAACAACATCAGCAAGGTCCTCCACCTCCCAATCCTCCACAGAATAACAATGCTGCTCCTCCCAACCGCAATCCAGATTGGAATCCTAAGCAGCCTAGAAATAATAACCTCCGAACAAACCACCCTTGTTCTATCTGCGGGGTTTATAGTCATTACACGCATTCTTTCCCACATTTGGAGCGAGCTCGACAACTCTGGACCGATGATGCCCATCGTCAAGGGCAAGCGGCTCCTCAGCCACCACCCAACCCTCCACCACCTCAACATCAACCCTTGGTGCTGCAAAACCCCTTTCCAAACCAAGGTGTAGTGAACACTCAGCCGTTAGCCCCCCCTCAGGGCAAAGTGCCACCACAACAGATCACTTATGCAGCCCCTGATCAACCCATGTTTGATTCAGGTACTCACCACTTGTTGATGATGTCAACTGCCGATGCCAACCTCCAAACTTGTCGGAACCAATATGGCTCCACTTCTAAAAACCCTCCCGCCAACAAGAACACTAACCTTAATTCCACAGATCAAACGTTACGTATACCTCCGGCTCCACTTGATGGCGCTTCCAAAGCACCTCGCTTCCCACTTCGTCGCATCAACAGTAATCCCAATGCTCGCGCTGCGTCGAATTACAACATTGTCGACGACTTAGCCTAGTCTCCTGCAACCATGTCTGCTTTAGAAGTTTTGAAAAATTGTCCTTCGCAGTGCAAAACTTTGCTCTCTGCCATTGGCACCATTGACCCCAATGAATCACAGCTGATCGCATTTGATTCAGACCCGTCTGAACCACGCCTGCCTTCCTCTTTAGCATTCCAAGTTTCTGTTTCTATTCGGAATCTTGTTATCCATCGGTGCATTATCGATGAAGGGGCCTCTACATGCGTCATGTCCACTTTCGTTTGGCAGAAGTTGGGATCCCCTACTCTCCAGCAGTCCACCACTGCATTGCGAGCCTCTGACGGCCGTTCGGCACAACCCCAAGGTCTATTAGCTAATGTCCCTGTCCAGCTGGCTGGTAAAACCATCCTCATTGACATTGAGGTCATCAATGCCCAACTAGACTATAACCTTTTACTTGGTTGCGGCTACATGTATGCCATGCGGGCTGTTGCCTCATCCGTATTTCACACCATGCAGTTCCCCCATGAGGGACGCGTGGTCAAGGTCGACCATCTCACCTATTACGATCCCAAGGCCCCCGCCACACCTGAAAATGTTCTCCCCATGGTTGAACAACCTGTTTGTGGTGCAACTACCTCATTCATTTCCTCAGTAGGACCCGGACTTTACTCCGAGGCGTCGATGACCTCTACATTCCAGGCCATTCCACCACTGTCACCGGAGACCCACGTTGCGAACCTCTGTACTCTTCAACAGAATACACCAACAACCGGTAATCAACCACCTTTGTTACCCAAACCACCATTGGTCCCTAGTCACATTGGGGTTACACCCATCCACACAATCCCCTTTCTATTTCCTCCTTCGGGTGCAGTAAGCGCTCCGGTTATGGCAACCCTCAGTCTCCCCGGGTTAACATTGGGATTACCCGTGTGGTATATTACGCCTCCCGTTCCACCGCCAACACCAAATGTCATCCTGCAACCGGTCCAACCCATTGTTACTTCTACTCAACCACTTCCCGGTATCACGACTCCTTCGTCATCGACGAATCCCCCTCCACTCATCAGACCCACTGGGGGCAGAGGCCCGCAACCATACACTGCAGTACCCCACCCAAGGCAGTTAAACCTCCCCCCGTGTTCCGTGCTCCTCCCAAATGCTCGTTGTGTGATGAGTTAGGCCATCCAACCCATCAGTGTCCACAGTTACCTGCATTATAGGAACACATGCAAATGCTTGACGACGACCCCAACATCCCGGTTGTCAAAATCGACTCAAACCCCAAACCTCGTGATAAATCATTGCGTACCAACCACCCATGTGCAATATGCGGTATTTACGGCCACTACTCCCACAACTGTCCTGACATCCCAGACTACAGAGCAGCTCTCTACGAGATGAACAATTTGGACCTAGAGACGGCACCCCCTACTATCGAGGAGATCTACCCTCCCGCATCATCCTCATCCGGAGAGATTAACACCATCTACATGATCTCTTCGACTACCACTACCTCATCACTCGATTTGACCACTCAAAGCTCCCGCAATGATGAAGAGGTTCTCGAGACTCCTACTACCTTTGATTATCCCGGGGAAGACATGCACCATCGTCCATACTTCCTCCCAGAAGAGACTTCATCCACCACCGCTACCCAATCCGCGGTTGAGTCCAAGGATCTCATTCCTACTAAAATCGACTGGTTAACGGATCCCATGGCCGATATTTCTCCCGTCATCCACATTGACATCTCTGACCCACTTGGTGCCCTTCATACCATCACATTAGGAACCTCCCACAGTGAGCATGAGATCGAAGAATACCAACAACTGTTCCAAGAATTCACTGATGTCTTTACTTGGTCAGATACCGAAATGCCTGGCCTTGACCCCGCCATTTATATGATCTCCACTGGATACCCCTCTGTCCGGTCGGCCCCTTCCATTGATCCCTTTGACACACAGGTTAAACCCTTTCAAATCGACCAGGAAACCACATGTCCACAACATGGGGGCAGGCCCAAAACCTTGCCTACTCATCATCATCGTGATCCTCGTCGGAGATACTGGGGGCATCCACCCCACAAAGGGAATCCCCCATCATCATATCATCACTTCAGTATGTCACCACGACCCACAGCCTCATGGTATAACACCCCGCCAGCAGTTGCTCAATGCCCTATTGATCTCTCTCTGAGACAACATCTGCACCACATTGACACCTCTGAGTTAGGGGGCATAATAGATTACCTTGACCCCAGGATAGGGGGCATCATCAATCATTTTGAACCTTCCCCATCATCTCTATCTCAACACCTCAATGAGCCCATCGTTCAAACCAACACACATGTGATTCACAATCACAAACCCCATGCACATAGCATGGGGGCAGGTCATTAACCCTGCTCACTTTTTCATATTCGTGATCTCAACCATTTTTGAGGTCACGTGTCACTTGTATATTTGAGTTGATTTTATGCAGATAGTATTTCCCCCCGCGGGTCATCATTTCTCCCCACCACTGCATCATTGGCTTGGTGGGCTCACCTTTATTTGTAGCAATTTTTTAACCTAGTTATTTGCTTTGACCATTCCGGAGTCCTTATGACCTCCGTTTTTTGCACCATTTGCACTTCCGGATTCATATTTCCGCACTCGTGATGATGCTTGACATCATTTCTCGCTCTCACCTCCAGAGTTTTCGGGCATCTTTTCCCATGCCCCCCTCGTCGCCTCGGTTTGCGTGCCACATCGACCGTTCTCCATTTTCGACGTGCCTTATATCGCCGGATTCAGTTTTCCACGCTCGTGATGATGCTTGAGATCATTTCTCGCTCTCACGCCTATATTTTTCGGGCATTTTTTCCCATGCCCCCTTGTCACCTCGGTTTGCGTGCCACATCCGCCGTTCTCCGTTTTTGACAGTCTTTATATCGTCGGATTCAGTTTTCTGCGCTCGTGATGATGCTTGAGATCATTTCTCTCTCTCACACCCATACTTTTCGGCCATTTTTTCAAAATGCCCTCTCATTGCCTCGGTTTGCGTGCCACAACGGCCACAGCCCCCTTTGTGACAATCTTTATGTCACCGGATCTAGTATCCCACACACATGATAACGCTTGAGACCTTTTCTTGCTCCCATCTATCCATTTTTGTTCGGTATAATTTTATCCCTTTTTCGGGCCGAGCAATCCCTTTTACGAAAAAGGCACTTAGGGAGTTTCTGTTAAGCTCTTTTCTGACTCCTAAAACAATGAAAAGATCGCCGAGCAACCTTGCTTCCTTTCATGCTCGCTAAAAGTATCTGAAAGGGCATCTACCTGGTATAAGTTTACCCCTTTTCCGGACCTCGTAGACTAATTACGAAAAAGGTATACTCTAGTCACATCGGCTAGAAGAGTTCTCCATCCGCATCATTTTATGCTTTTTCGGGCCTTGGAGACTAAAATTACAAAAAAGAAACACCAATGGAGTCCCCTTACCGCTTTCAGACTCTCTAAACATGAAAGCGACCATGAGCGATCACCATCCTGGGCTCGTAAAACAAACAGGACAGTAGTCATAACCACTGCAGAGTCTTCTTGTCGCTTTCAGACTCCTTAAAAATGAAAGCACCAATGAGCACGAACAGTCCTGGGCTCACAAATCCACAGGACAGTACCATCTCAGAGCACACTTTTATCCCTTCTTGGAGCTCATTAAAACTACGAAGAAGGACCCAATGGTGCCTCTTGGCGCCACGACAGATCACATCTACTCATATGACAGCTTCCCCATGATTGGTCACCTTTGTTCAGAGTATTCTGCAGTACGTCACCTTGAAAATCCCTCGACAACACCTATCAGCTCGTCCTCCCCCCCCCAGAGTCAATATATACCATTCAGTCAATCAAAGCAATGATCCCCTCACCTACAAGTCAGTTCCCTACGCTGCCAGGTCAACCATGTCATCATGCTCTGAACAAAGGAAGTTTGAGTCTCCCCACTCTTTCACCCAGTTATTTCCCATCCCCACAAGTATGTCAGTCCTACCATCAGTACTACAACACTTCAGTTCTACACCTCGTGCTCCTATCAAGGGAAAATCATTGCCTTGTTAGTTGCTGGTCTCCCTCTGTCGACGACAACCACATTTATTCCAGAGGATCGACCTAGAGGTCCCTGTGTCTTGGAATCATTACCATTTATGATGAGTGCCTACGAGTCATTTCGAGAGGAATCCTCAGTACCTTTCCAAATGATTGTTTCTCACATGCTCGATTTCAACACCTTGGTCGCATCGTTGAGATTCACACAGGACATTGATCCTTTCAGTTATTAGTAGAAGACCCCGGATACCTCCTGACTCCTCCACATTTGAGAATGTTCCAATGGATACCAGTTACACTTTTTCTAGAGATATCCGGGTTGCGCATGGCGACAGTATTCAGAAGTACCCCAGTTTCATACTCCCTTGAGTATACAGTTACATTATTTCTCAGAGATAACTCATAGTCTTTGAGTCCCTACAGATGTTGGACACCTTCAGGTTCAGCAGTTCATCAGTTAACCCAGTGTATCAGTTATTGAGATCAGTTATGATCAGGAGTATATCCCAAGATAATGTCCCCCCCTGGACCATTATGATATACCAGTAGATTCTTTATGTATTAGATCCCCCTTCTTGGGACTAATTGTTATGTATATGTCTTGATACGAGCATGGGAATTCCCGCCTCGTCCATTATCAGAGATTATTCCTCATTCATATTGAGTCCATGTAATATTTTTTGTTTTGCAGCTTCCATGGGACGCAGATCCAGTCTCCAACCGGTCTCTTCTCTCCCTAAACCCCAGAAAAAAGACAAAAGAACTATGATGTCTATCGGCCATACGATGAGCTCCTGCCCTCACACATCAGGGGGCAATCTGTTAACACCAAAAAAGTGCTCACTAGCTCATTCCCTTATTCACATGACCCATTTGTCCACTTTTCCACCATCTGAGCCTCTGAAACAAACAAAAGGTCACCAAAAGACCTTAGTACACCCCTTTTTCCCACTCAAAAAGATTATTTTTCCTAAAAAAGCATAAAAAACCCTCAAAAAGGGTCCAAATTCCCAAAAATATTAAAAAGGGAATAAAAATATTAATTTTATTCAAAAAAGGAAAAAGGAGGGAAAAGTACCTAAACCATGTTGGTCAATACCATTTGGTTTCCACAAAACCACAAATGGTATTCCCCACCACCAAAACCTATAAAAAGGTGGTAGGGGCTCCTCATTTCACATCCATCCATTATCTCATCCTCATGCTGCCGAAATCTTCCTTAAGCATTTTGGCCATTGTAAGCAACCTTGGAGAAGGAGACCTCTTGGAGCTTGGAGCTACTCATCTTGGGAGTTGCTCACTATCAACCTTCACCATTGAAGGTATTATCGCAAGCACTTGCTTGCCCCCCATTTTTTAATACAAATTCATTCTTTAATATTTTCTTGTTCTTGTTTTTTAAATGTTTACATTATTTGCTTATATTCTTGCATAGATCCATGATTAGTTTTGTTTAGATTAGTTTCTTGTTTAATTCTATTGAAACTGCTGCTACTAGTTAGCAGGTGCCCATAGCACTAAGCCTGGTTGCAAAACCGGGCCAACAGCATGGGTTAAAATGAATAGGGTATTGATAAAGTTTCATAGCTCTAGCAAGGTGAGGCACAGGTTGGTCGCATGGCCTTGTTTCCCACAAAGAGCACATGGTGGAGTGACTCTCTGTGTGGGAGTATTGGTCCTTATTGGGGATTTTAACCGTTGTTGGTTGATGCCCCTTGTTTTAGTCTTACCAACTCCCAAGGCTTCGGGTTCAAGGTTAGGTAGGAGGGGGCCTTTCAAATTACGTCGTTTCATGCTTCCGTTGGTGGTCATAGTTGTGCCTGGTTGTGGTTTAGTTGAGGATGTCGTAGGTTTGACTAGAGATACAAATGGCATAACTGACCTAGACGGTGTAACAACCAAAACAGGGACAAACGCATAGTGGGATACTAGTTTAGAAGCCATTTATGGGTATGGTGGTTTAAGGTACCATACCAAAATACCCAAAGTGAGTCTAGGTAATGCCAAATGAGCCATAACAAGTGTCCCTTACATGTATGTGGGGAGGTACAAGAAAGGGATTTGAAATATTGGAGGTACCAATGGATTCAATGTTTGTTCAATGTCATGGATCGATGGTGGTGTTGATGACAGTGTTGAGGGGGAGGTGGTCCCATTTTTAGTGGTGAAAATTGTGCACATTAGCCCAACGGTGGATGTGGAGATCTTAGGTGGTGGACCAGAGTACACTCCTAGCAAGTTGGAATCCTTGTACATGCCGGGGGAAATATCAATATAGGGGGGTTGATTTGCTCTGGCGACAATGGGTAGGATATTGTCAGGGTTTCTAGTGGCATTGGGATCATAGTAGTTGAGCTAGTTGAGGGTGACAATCTTCCCATTTAAGGAAAACATCATGATACAAAAGACCGAGGAGGAAACCGCCTTCATGGAATACATGTAAATACACCCAAAGAGGATGTTATAGTCGATTTTAACATTGAATACCTTGATATCTATCATGACCATATTTCCCCCTAGATCTATCGGGACATTTTCTTACAATCGTTTAGGTTGGGATGGCCTCCTGTCATATGCATGAAGAGCGATAGATGAGGGAACTAGATCGGGTGATCCCAATCATTTCCAAACATTAGAGGAGATGACGCAAGTGAATGCACCTTCATAGATGATACACTGATGAATCATAATGTTATTGACTATAATAGGGACTTGAAATGTGACTAAAGAGGGTAATCATGGCTCACCTTTGTCGAGGTAAAAGGTCACGAGGTGCAAGTTGGAAGGATCGACGACACTGAGTGCATTGAGTAATTCCTTTGTTTGGGTTGGGCATGACTGTAGTGCCACTAATGTTGACGTCATGGAAGGTGACTAAGCTAAGTCATCCACAATATTGTAATTGTGGGAGGCTTTCATATGGCAGTTATCAAGTGTGCATTGAAGTAAAAATTTGGGGGTGCATGGGATCTGTTCGGTACTTGGGCATGAAATTTGCAAAGTCCCTCCCGAGGGGATAAGGACGTCTTCCAATTGGGGAGCTTCAGGGATATCATAACGTTTAGATCGAGTATGAATATTAACATTCAATGTGTAGATATTTTGGAAGGAGCCATCACTAGAGGAGCAGGGATCCTACTATTGCATATTGACCCCTTGATTGGAAAAGGGTTGTTGCAAGACAACTATTTGAGGTTGGGGAGGATTGGGGGCTTGAGGAGGATTTATCACTATCTTATTCTTGGCTTCAACCAACTATTGGAAGTTGGGGATAAGAGGGTGGTGATGGGTGTAATGATCATATTATCCACAAATGGATCAAGAGTAATTGGTCCTTAGGTTGGAGTCCTTCCTTTGTATGGGAGGGTTGTTTGTCCGCGCATTTTGACTACCTGGGTTTTGATTTTGCTGGGGATGACGATTTCCCCCTTGCCCCTACTACTAGTTTTGCTTTTTCTTTCATTTATTGTTCCCTTAATTTTGAGGATTTTGGGAATTTTTGATGTTCAACTGCTCAAATTGTTTAGCTTGTTATGCGAAAGAAGATTGAACAAGGTTGACCCCCATGTGAGGTGTGGGGTCTAACCAATCTGGAATGTAAAACATATAATAAGGGTTATATCCTGGTGGTGGGATAAATACAATTTGCGCTCCATAAGAAGTGGACGTAGGAATGACTTGTGCCATTTGTGGTGCAAGAACCATTATTTCCTAGCTAATGTTCGTATAAGTAGGACTATAGGGTCCATACTATAACTAACCAACTAGGGGGGTTTCTACAGGAGGAGGGGGTGCACACACAGGTGGCATGGGTGGGTACTGTGGGGCCATATTAAATGCATGGGAGTAGGAGGAGGAACCTTTCCTTGGTGGGAAATGGACCCCATAAACCCATCCGCGAAGTGTGACAAACCCATAGGTGTAGGATCCAATAACTGATGCTGAGGGGCATCATGGATGATAGTGTAAAGGTATTCAGCTTTTGCATAGATAAGATCGAAATGCTAAGCTTTCAGAATGGCCTCTTCCTCACTTTCCAGCATAGAGGCGACTATATCTTTGGCAATGACTGGTTGGAGTGATTTTATGAACCAATCCAACAATAATTATGGTTGTATATGGGTGATTCCATGAATATGGGTAGCTCTTTTTGGCCAAATATGGCGATGAAAAATGAAAAATTTACCCATGTATTAAATTGAAGCCCTTGAAACTCATTATTGCCATATGAATTTCGACATGTGGTTAAAAAATGAAAGGTAGAGAATTATGCTGGATTTCCAATGATATATTTTTTAAAATATACCAATGCCATTTATTGTGTCAAATTTTCATTTAATGAAACACATGTCCTTAAAATTTTGAAGAGAAATTAAAAAATGGCTTGTGTGTGTGCAAAATAATTTAATTTTAAATTAATAATTAAAAAAATGAAATATGTGCACATGATCTAGACAAAATGCGCTTGTGCGTATATATTTTTCTTTTAATTTTCCTTAAAAATTTATATTTATTATTATTTTTCAAAATTGACCAATGAATATTTTAGCCGCATTTTGCACACATGTGCATGTGTGCGCCAAATATTTTGATTGTTTACATAAATTGAAAAACGCAAAATACCCTTTTGAAAAGGACACACTGATGTAGCGCTTGTATATTTTTTCAAATTTTTTGGATGTGTATTTTGAATGTTGTTGATTTATCTTTGAGCTCATTCGAAGTTTTAAACAAGGTTTTTCAAGGTAAGCTTTAGCATAAATTTAAAAAAGAATGACATACAAAGATATAAATTTGTAAATTATATGTACATGGATAGAGGATTCATTGATGAATCCAATGGTATCAAGTACGCCCATTAATCTGGATTTAATGATATAGTTTAAGCCCCTGAAAGACACACAAAATTTTATTTTTGTAGAGAAAAGGGATATGGGCTTGTTTTTAGGGCCCTCAATCAATGTATTAGCTCGATGGAGGTTTTTAAAATACATCGACCGAGGTCTTGAAGAGACCTCAATCGAGGGTTTTACGTAAACCTTGATCGAGGTCTCTTCAAGCCCTCGATTGAGGTTTTGTAAAAAAACCTTGATTGAGGGTTTGTCTATGTAAACAAAAGAATAAAAAAGATCCCGGGAAAGGATTTGGACAATTAATGTTGTCCAACCACCATTCCCACGCAAAAAAAACAGCCAACCTCTATATAACCACTAAACAATTGCCCAACAAAACTTGTTTAAATCATTGTTAGTTTAATTTCAATTAGATCTATGCGAATTTCATGTTGTTCAATTAGAGTTCTTACACATGTAGGAATTTCTTTGTAGATCTACTTCAAATTCCATATTAATATAACAATTGGAAGAAATATTTGTTTGTTGTCATTTAAGCTTGGAAGAAATATTTGTTTGTTGTCATTTGTTTTCAATTCTTGTACCAACTTTTTCTATGCATGAATGTAGGGATACGTTAGACTTTTTTCCTTATAGTAAGTTATATGTTATTTATATTTCAAAATTTGTAACAATTTTCAAGTTAAATGGATAGTTATGTATTAGTTGGACAATTCAATTTGAAAACAAATAAAATGAACATTTTGATAGTTATGTAGTAGTTGTAAAATTCAATGACAACAAATAAGATGAACATTGTGATAATTATATAGTAGTTGGAAAATTCAATGACATGATCAAATAAAATGAACATTGTGATAGTTGTGTTGTAGTTGGAAAATACAATGACAACAATAAAAATGAACATTGTGATAGTTATGTAATAGTTTGAAGATTCAATGACAATAAAAGGGTTGTAGATTTTGTCAAATCTCAAATTATTCCTATCATTGATCTAATTAGATTTGGTATGTGCTATGTGGTATGTGTATATCATAATATCTTAAACATGCACTAAAAAAATCAAATCTTGTTCTTATAAATATACATAACCATGTGTAATAATGTGTAACAATTTTCAAGTTAAATGGATAATTTTCAAGTCACAAGCAATCTTCAATTTGTTAATTTCCACAACAAATTTCAAGTTACTAGCAATTTTAAAGTTAAATGTACAACTATCAAGTTATTAATAATTATCAAGTTAAATACATACAAATTTTTATATGTATGAATGTAGGGATAAGTTATATTTGTGTCCTTATAGTAGCATAATAAGGAATTACAAAAAAAATATTTGTATAGCCTCATGTGAGCGGCCAAGTCTCAAGTCATTAGCAATTTTAAATTTGTTAATTTCCATGCAACAAATTTCAAGTTACTAGCAATTTTAAAGTTAAATGTACAAGTATCAAGTTATTAACAATTATCAAGTTAAATACATATACTTCATTTTCAAACTTTACTAACAATTCTGAAGATAAATGTACAATTTCAAGTTAAATACATATTTAGTTATCTTGAATTCAAGTTACAAACAATTTTCTTGTTTTTAATGTATTTTCAATTCTTGTACCAACTTTTTCTATGCATGAATGTAGGAATAAGTTATAATTTTTTTCCTTATAGTACCATAAAAAGGAATTACAAAAATATATTTGTATAGCCTCATGTAAGCTCCAAGTATCAAGTCACTGGCAGTTTTCAATTTGTTAATTCCATGTAACAAATTTCAAGTTACTAGCAATTTTAAAGTTAAATGTACAACTATCAAGTTATTAACAATTATCAAGTTAAATACATATACTTGATTTTCAATATTTACTAACAATTCTCAAGCTAAATGTACAATTTCAAGTTAAATACATATTTTGTTATGTTGAATTCAAGTTGCAAAGAATTTTCTTGTTTTTAATGTATTTTCAATTCTTGTACCAAATTTTTCTATGCATGAATGTAGGGATAAGTTATATTTTTTTTCCTTATAGTACAATAATAAGGAATTATAATCAATTCAATAATAAAATCAAAGAGCTTAAAAATCAAAGAATAATGAGTGTGTGTATGTTATGCATATGAGTTAGTGCAACAATAATATAATCATGCTAATGTTATCACATTAATGCCATGAAATTCTACAATGACAATCAAATTTAAATATTATGATGATGGACAAATTAAATTCTTGAGTTGCATTTGTGTCTTTAGCATTTCAAAAAACTTCAATTTGGTGCTTTAACATTAACCTCCTTACATGGTGCATTTCTGATTGGAAATCCCTTCACATGAATTTTGATTATGTAGGGATAGATTATGGTCAACCATCAAATCATTATGATCAAGAATCACATGAACCTATTCCCCCTCACGATCTTGTTCAGCCATCACAGGACACTTTTCCCTCTCACATTTCAAGTATAATTGGGAGCTGCAGTGGGGTTGGAAGGGGTGGAAATTGTCTAGAGGACTGTGAAGTTGTTGTTGCACGAGAAGAGCTCGGGAACTCGATCTCTAGTTGGAAAGTCAGAGAGCATGTCAGTAACATAGTCAAGTCATATTTTGAACAACATTCAGTGATGGCACGAGCTTAAATCCTACAGGGGTTGATAAAACAAAAAAAATTGAAATGTGCCACAAAGTTGCTGGGTTTTCAAGATGCTAAAACAAAAAATACATGCGAGAATGCAATAGAAAATGTAAGAAATGCATTATATTCGTTTGGAAAATCAAGAAATGATGATATTTGAGCTTCTTGTAGGGAAATTACAATGGTTTTTGTGGCACCAATCACCTCAAGAAATAGAATGGCAACAACAATGGCATCATTGCTCAAAGTTTCAAAAAGAACATTGTGCAAACATACTAAATCCGGGGTCCATATAGATGAAAATGATGAAACTTCTTGTAGGCTCTTATTTGTAGGGAACCCTATCAAGGAAAGATGGTAGAGGGCATTGGAGAGAAGGTGATAGGTTTTTGGGATAGCCATTATCATTTTATTCCATATCGAAAGCATGTCCTGCAACAACGTTTATCCATAAGCATTTATCAGGAGCATTGTAAGCATGTGATGGATATGATGGGAGTTGCAATTTACGAGGAATTCCAAGAAACCAATCCTAGTGTTCAAATATCATTTAGCATGTTCAATAAATTGAAACCATGGTATATTAGGTCGAATACAATTCGCGACACTTGTTTCTTCCGATACCATGTTGAATTCCAACTCTACTATGACACATTTTTGGATTTTCGCAAAAGGCACTGGAACGGTGAACTAGCTCCTCACACAGTGCGAGATTTGTTTTAAATGATACTATGCAATAGGAATCTTGAACAAGTGTTTTTCAATAATAGGTGTGTAGGTGGGAGAAGATGCCTTGAATGCGGTGATTTGACATTGTTCCATAGGAAATTTCCTATCGATCCAACACACCTGGATTGTCAGATATCACAGTTATGTGGAAGAGGTATGAGTATGTATCCATGAATTCATCCTCATTGTTATCATTCAAAATGGCACTTATTCATCCATGACTACATTGCCTTGACGGTCACACAAAAGGACCCTATGGATGGAAGAGCTTATTTGATCATAGATTCTTTGGCCCAGACAATGCAATATTTTCCTTAAAATAACTATTTTTGTGACATATTTTGAGATATAATCGCGGCTCTGCTATCAGAAAACTTGCGGGTTAACCACGACAGTCTATACTGACAACCCGCGGGTAACACCTAAAAAGATGCACCTGCATGTTTTTGGACACTATACTCGTGACTCACTCACTAGTTTTCAAGAGACACAATGGGTATCTCTAAATCACGAGAAAAAAATATTAAAATAATATTAGAGATTAGTTATGGAATTTATTCTAACTACCATAACCTCCCTAACCAATTACCATTCAAGTCTATCCTCTCAGCCTTGCTATAAATACAAGGAGAGGGCCTTGAGAAAGGGAGAACCAATTTTGATAAGGAAATGCTAGAGAAAATTCCACTAAAGAAAGAGGAGAAGGAGCCCAGGGTCAGGTTTCAATGGTGCCAGTTGTAGAGCACGTTTAGTTGATTTCCTTTATTGCAAATAATACAGAGACTTTCCTTCCCATAAAGATTTGTCCATTATATGAATTTATGTCATTGAATATTTCATATCTATTTATATATGAGTTTAATTTTAAGAATTCATTTCTATTTGGTCTAAATCTTTGATAAGGGTATATGTTTTATTGCAGGTAATTCATCTGGAGCAGTGGAGCAGGAGACTAAAGTTTGAAGATCGGATCAGACGTCGATTATTCAGGTATTCATTTTGACTTTATATATTAGTTCTTTTCAATTGAAAGAAGTATTGCATGCTGCACCTGTTTGTCATTCTATCTCTATAACTCAATCACACGTATGTTGATGATCTCTTGAATTCCCTATCATAGGTATATTTACTGCACAACAGAATTGACGACTCCGCTAGGGATTTCTTGTTGTTGCTATGGGAATCCTAGGGTATTTTTATTCAGTTTCATTGTTCCTTTAGGTCTTTGGGAGAGTTCATAGGGTGTATGTACCCCTCTTAGTGACTTAGACCTAGTCTTCTTAAGTTTTCTTTCATTTTTTAATTTTTATCAAAGCATACCCACAAGTTGTACTTAGTTACAATTGCTTATTTTCCCCTTTACCTGTGAGTTGCTTACTTCCAGACCCGCAGGTCACCTGCGTGGTGCCGCACTGATAGTCGCGGTTTTTCCTGAGTTTTTAGGTTTTTATCCTAGGGTTTAAGCTTTGGATCTGTGCTTTGTTGTTGAAAGTTTTTTCTATTAAGTTATGTACCATTTATACCTGTCTATAGGTTTACACTGAGTTTTCTTGGCTCTCTTTGAGATTTACTTGGTTTCTTTGGTTTGCTTGTTGAATCTACTTAGGTCTTTCAAATCCATTTTGCGTTTGGTAGACACTTGGATATTTTCCTTTATGGTCACTGGTTTGTGGAAGGGAAGTATGATATCTTGTTTGATTCTATGCTTTCTTCTTTATGTCAGTTGATTACATAGTGTCTCTTTACTGAACTTAGTTACTTCTTGCTTCCTGGAAGAAATTTTTTGGGTTTTTTATCTTGAGATTCTTTGAGAGTAGATTCTGAGTTTTATAGGTCTAAGTATAGTCATTGTGTTCTTTCCTTTTTTATATTTATTTGCCATTTCTTTTGTTAAAGAGAAAACCAAAAGAGCAAGTACTTTCTTTAAGCAAGAGCATTTTTTTTTCTAGATTTTAGTTGTATATGCTAACTCTTTGAAAAAGTAAGAAACATTTTTAAGATTTTAGGTTTACTTTCCAAGCTTTTGATTTTGAAAGATAAGCGAAAAGAAATTTGTGAATTTTCTTTTTTTTTGTATTTTATACACTTTGTTTTTTCAGTTGTAACCATCTTACACACACATTCACTCCTTTATGAGTAAGTAAATCCCTTAAAAGAATATTTTAAGTTAAAATCTATTAGTAACTTTTCTTTATAGGAAACACACACCAACTAGATTAGGCTAGGGTTTTGGATCAGATCATTTTAAACTATCCAAAATCATTTTAACTCAAAATCATAGTGAAGTATCTTTAGGCAAATCCACCATTGTGGAAGGTGTTTTAGGAAGCTCCACTCAAACTAGAGTTAAGAACGAGGACGTGTGAACTTAATTAGTTGGGGATACCTCCTCGCTTCTCAATTGAGCATCTACCAGGAATGATACGTGTATGGGGATCCACTAGTACCTCGTGTGCTCTTAGATTTCAGGTTATTTACCCCTACCATGCGTGTTAGTTCGACCTGCGACTGTCCACCCAGACTCTTTTTGAATTTTTGGTAGCCTTAGTATATTGACCATTAGGGCTCTACACAGGTGAGAGTGAAAGGATATTTTCACTTCACCTAGGACAGATCAGGGCGGAATTCCTCTGTGGCTCTTTGGGAAGGTGGTTGGGTGATTCTAGCACTTGGCCCCATCGTGACTATACTGTGGACTCAAGATAATTGTTCTTCATTACTCCACCGACTTGTTCTAGGCCCTAATCATCCCATACTTCCCTTTGGGAGACTATCCGTATGTTTGGCCTGGATCACTATAGTAAATTTTGTAGCGGTGTGTTGTGTGTTTATCGTTGTTCTAGCGGCCCTTAGGTTTATTACATAGAATATTTTTGTTGTAATTGTGGAGGACCAACCTCCTCATAGGTAAATAAGGTTAAGAAACCTTCCTCCACTCATAGTGGAGCCTCCATCGTCACCTTAGTGGAATAGAATAGATTCAAGTGGTTCTTTTGAACTAACTGGCATAACTGAACCCCCTAGGGAACCTCAACTCATTTACCAAACTTCATCGGTCCCATATACCATCGAGGTTGATTTTTTCCAACAAAATACTTTGTAAGACACTTCAACCTCCCTTAACTAGACCAGATGATCCATTGTTAGGAAGAGCTGTATCTTTAGGATTACCTGAGCTAAGTGTATATAGATTTACATATTGACTTAATATGGATAAAATAGGAGATGGATCGAGAGTTCCACATACTCCCACATCGGCTATTAGACCTGGGGGTTTGTCTCCTCCACACAATAATACCCCAGTACCGAACTCGTTGCAAATGTATTTTTCTCCGAGTATTTCTTTTAGTTTCAATGTTGGACCTTCCAGAACGTCTAGCACTTAGTTTGCACTGGCATCTGTCCTTTTGGATCCACTATTGGTTCATCCAATATCCCTTTTTCAGGGATACCTATGGTACCATATACATCTTCCCCTTTCATCCAACAGTTTCATGTTAATCTTAGATCAAATCCTTTCAATCAATGTTTTCCTTGGCATGGAGAGAATATTGCTCCTTATGCAGCATTTGTGGGCTCAATTCCTACCCCTTCTATTGCACAAATGTTGAGTTTCAATCCATTTACAAGATTTAATGTACATTCTTTGAATGTTCAAACTTCCAATGTGCCTGTAGGAAGTACTCCTTTTTCACTTTTTGGTGGAGGAGGCAATAACACTTATACTCATACTCCATTTGGAAGTACCTACACTCAGCCGCAATGGACTAGGACACAAGGAACAAATTCGCTATCTTATGGATGGAGCAATTTCCAAAACAATTTTTCACCACAACCGATGGTTGGGGGCAACCCCAACCAACCTTGTGGGAGTCATGGCTTTGGTGGTTCTCCTTACCAGATTCCCCAAAATCAAATTCCATTGGCAAGGCCCTACTTACCTTTTCTGGAAACTTTGAATCTGCCATATCTTTCAAAATTATTGAATGACCTAGTGCGACATAATCCTGCTTGGCCTCCAATCCCAACCAAAATCCCTTCAGACATTCCAAGGTTTCAAGGAAAAACTAGTGAAGACCCAACGGACCATGTCACGAAATTTCATCCATGGTACTCCTTGAAATCGCTAAATGATGACTTGATTTGATTGAGGATTTTTCAAAGAAACTTGACTAGTGTTACATCCAAATGGTATATTGAGTTACCGGCCACAGCTTATAACAATTTTTGTGATTTAGCGATGGTTTTCTGGATCCAGCTTCCTGTTCGATATGATGCCAGTACAGACATTCTATCTACTTTTAGACAGAACAAAGCCACTCATTTATTTGATCATATTCATAAATGGAGAAGATGGAAATGGCTCATTAAAGATGAGATTCCCCCATAATTTCTATTGGATTTTTTCTTGAAATCACTATTAACTTACATCTCCAAAGATGTGTCAACTTTTGGGGTTACTTTTGAGGAAGAAGCCATTCTAAGGAGCCAACAGCTTGCCTTGATTTATTTTTAGTTTGGGATCCTTTATGAAATCATTCTAGATGCACCTAGGTCAAACATTGATCTTGGTAAACCTAAACCTGGACCACATGCCAATGGAATTGTAGGTTCAACTGAATCATACGCATTAGAATCTTTGACCAAGCAAGTTCATGCACTCTCTATAAAGAATTATATTGCGGAAGAAACGACGGTTGCATCCTCTCCTTCACAAACAAAAACTATACAAAATGTGTATTCAAATCAAAAGGGTCCTCAACAAACCAACAATAACAAAAAAGGAAAGAAAGGGGAAGGAAACCAACAAAATCCCAAAACCACTGAAAATGCCGAGGAGGGAAAAAGAGAAAAGAAGAAGGTGAAGTTTCCTTGCAAACTTTGTAAATACGATCACCTCACTCATGAATGTACTTTAATGGATGAAATGAAAAAGTTAATAAGTCAAAAGAAACCAGCTCCTGAAGGATCCTTTTCCCAAAGAACAAAGCCCAGATCCTGGTAGCTCTAATACTGGGGGCAATCCTCGAGCTACACAGGCTAGTAAATCCTACATCAATATGGTTAACTCCCATGCTTTACTACAAACAAGAGCCAGTAATTACACCTCAGATATACAACAAAAAGACAAATAAATTGCTGATTCATATGTTCCTCTTCATATAGATAGACCTACAGATCTTATGCCGAAGATAGTGAAAGGTGTCTACAAACGAGAAACACACAACCCTAATGCGCGGGCCGCTCCAAACTACTTAGTGGTAGAGGACCTATCCCAAACATTGTGTTCTATGTCTGCTCTAGAAGTTCTGCAAAGTTGCTCATCGCAGTGAAATGCAGTTTTGGTGGCAATAGGTACTATGGATTCATCAAATATGCTAGCTATATTTGATATGTCAAATATGAAACCCTGGTTTCCCTATCATATGGCCTTCCAAGTCAAAGCAGTCCATGGTTTGAAAACCATTGGACGAACACTATTTGATGAAGGCATGTCAACATTCGTAATGTATATCTCTTGTTGGAAAGCCTTGGGCTCTCCAGAGTTATCCCCTTCAGTTACATTACTTACCGCTTCTAATGGGACATCCTTCCGTCCGCATGGAATATTACCCTCATTTGAGATCCAGCTTGCAGGTAAGGTAGTGTTAGTAGAGGTGGAAGGTGTAGATGCTTCTCTTGATTACAATTTGTTGTTGGGCGTATGCAAAGCAAGCCATTCCATCGTCCATTTTCTGGGTACTTATGTTCTGCCATGAAGGAAAGATTGTCATGATTGACCAATTTTCCTATGCCCGAAAAAACAACACAACTCCTTCGGATTCAACTATCTCGTGGATTGATCAAGCCCATCTGGCTAGTGAGAGTTTAGGAGTAGGTATGTACTCATCTTTGATGGGAATCTTTGATTTACCCTCTCCTATGAATTATATTAGTTCAACAAGTAACACTAACATGTCATCTAAGGAGGTCTTCACAGTTGTTCAAACAACTGATCCTTGGATTCTTCCTACTCAAGAGGAACCAATTGTGCCCCTATCCATCGCAAAAGTGACTTATCAAGTATCACAAAGCATTGCGATAGATTATATCTCAACTCCTTCGTTCTCCATTGAGTCAGATATCGATTATGCACCTGCACGGGAAATAGACTCCACCCATTCCTTCGATTGTTTAGACATTGCTTTACCATCAGATGAAGCTATTTTGGAAGTTGTAGGTTTGGATCATCCTTGGAAACATATGCATCATAGATCTTATTTCCTTCCAGATCTGAACAAAATTGAAAATGGAGAGTTTTCAAGGAGATCTGGTGGAAATGTTCACTGTTCCACTAACCCTTTAACAAAACTGGGGATTTTCGCTGAAGGTAATATGGAAAATATTTCAACAACTATCCCGATCAATATTTGCGTCAAACGGAATGTCGTGGAAAATATTTTCATTGACACAAATTGTTCTTTGCAAGAGATCAGTTTGTACACCAACTTATTTAAGGAATTTCGTGATGTTTTCTCCTAGGCATATGAGTAGATGCCAAGCATCGACCCATCCATCGTCGAACACATCATTACGACATATCCTAATGTGAAACCTTGTCGACAAAAGCTTTGTCTAGTTAACCCTAGGAAAGTTTTGGCCATCAAGGCTAAGGTTGAAAAGCTCCTCAAGACCGGCTTCATTTATCCTATCGACATGACGGAATGGGTGTCTAACCCAGTCCCGGTTGATAACAAGCAAGGTACCATATGCATATGCACAAATTTTAGGGACCTCAACAAAGCCTGTCCATAAGACAACTATCCAACACCATTTATCGATCAAATTATAGATGTGTGTGCGGGCCATGAAATATTTTCTTTCATGGATGGTTTTTCGGGATATAACCAAATTCAAATCAAACCCGAAGACCAGCATAAAACGGATTTCATATGTCCCCGAGGTACCTTTTCCTATAGTAAAATGTCGTTCAGATTGAAGAATGCTAGGGATACTTTCCAGGGAGCTATGAAATTTTATTTCCATGACATCAAAAACGTGGTTGAACCTTACTTGGATGATTTACCTGTGCGGTCTTGGAAGATAAGAGATCATCCTAAACACTTACAACTCGTGTTTGAATGATGTAGATACTATAAGATTCATTTAAACGCTAACAAATGTGTATTTTGCATCGAATCAGGACGACAACTTGGTTTCATTGTGTCTAATCAAGGGATTATGGTCGATCCTTTGAAATTCGATGCCATTGTCAAATTGCCCCCTCCTTGTACTATCCGACAACTTCAAAGTTTACAAGGCATGTCCAATTTTCTTGGACTCTTTATCATCAACTATGCTAAGATCACTAAAGGTTTCATGCGATTGCTTAAACGGGATACCCATTTTTTCTAGGACAAGGATGCACAAAACTCTTTTAATGCTTTGAAAAACACACTCTTGTCATCCCCCTTGTTGATCCCGCCAGATTATACTCAACATTTTCTTCTATATCTGGCTACATCTGTTTCCACCATTGGCATAGTATTAGTTCAGGAAGATGACAAACTCCAAGAGCATATCATTTATTACCTCTCTCGTGTGCTCATAACTCCTAAACTTAAGTACTCTCACATCGAGAAATTGCCATTAGCTGTTGTGTATGCCGTTCAAAGGCTACGTCACTATATTTTATTACGAACTACCACAGTAATAGCATAGGTCAATCCTTTCCAATATGTCTTAACCCGACGCATTATTGGGGGTAAATTCAACAAGTGGATTGTCATCCTGCAAGAATTTGATCTTAACTTTCAATCTGCTCAGTCAAAAAAGTCTTAGGCGTTCGCGTAACTTATATCTGAGTTTCCTAGTGATGTAATGCACGATGAAGAAGATCTATCATTCCATGATGAACATATCTTCCTCATTGCTACCTTCGATCTGTCGTATGGAAACATTTTAATATATATCTAGACTTTGAATTATCCACCGACTTTCTCCAGGGAAGGATGACGAAAGATTAGGAATCATGCCAAGAAATACCTTATTATTTTTTATACACTATATAGACAGGGGGTAGATTTGATATTACATCATTGTTTGACAATGGATGAAGTCTAGTCAGTATTGAATGTTGCTCACAGTGGATCCTATTGGGGTCATCTTTCAGGGTTGGCAACAGCCCAGAAAATACTGCGTGCTGGATAATTTTGGCCCACCATCTTCAAAGATTGCGTGGAAGCCGTGAAACATTGTTGTCCATGTCAGTTTTTCACAAAGAAAATGTGAGCACATCCGGATCCTCTTCACCCTGTTATCACAATGGGTACCTTCACCAAGTGGGGGATTGACTACATGAATTGTAACCCAATTTCTATTGGGGGACATCAGTACATCATCGTTGCATTTGACTACTTTACGAAGTGGGTTTAGGCAATGCCTACTTTGAAATAAGATGGAGAAAGCATAACCTATTTCGTTTTCAATCAGATCATTGCCAGGTTCAACATACCTAAATAGATCATCACTGATCATGGTAGACATTTCCAGAACTACATGATGACTGAGCTGACCAACATGCTAGGTTTTAGACAAGAACACTCATTTATGTTTTATCTGTAGGAAAATGGTCAAGTTGAAGTGGTCAAAAAAACTTTGAAAACTATTCTTCAATGTACCGTCAATGCCAGTAGGTCAAAATTGCACATCATGTTGTATCTGACTCTTTGGGAGTATCGTTCTAATACCAAGACTGCTACTGGTTTTTCACCATTTCAACTTGTTCACATCCTAGAGGCAGTCACATCGATTGAATGCGAGATTCCATCATTGAAGTTGGCTATCCAACTACTACCCGAAACTTCTTCTTTGGAAGAATGATTGCTTCATTTAGAACATTTGGATGAACAGCACTGCGATGCGCTCACTGTGAATGAATCTCACAAGAACCAAGTCAAACATCAATATGACAAGTCTATAAAACCTAGGGTATTCTCTGAAGGAGACCTTGTTTTGGTTTATGATCAGGACAAGGATCCCCTGTGGGAAGGCAAGTTCAAATTGATGTGGATCGGACCCTATCTTGTTTCTAAATTCTTGAGGAAAGGTTCATATGATTTGACAGATTATGATGGTTTTATGCTTCCCAATCCTAGAAATGGGCTCTACTTGAAAAAGTATTACGCCTAGGCATATATGCTTTTTCTTGTACTATAGCTGTACATTTTTATAGAGTTAGTTCTTTTTAGATTTTGCTTATGTGTCTTTTGGATTGTGTTTTCAGATGACAACCGAGTGGTTTATAGGATTCGCCAATGGAGCAAGTCGTCACACTCATAACTTGGTTTCAACAGCTTGGGTAATCTATTCACCCACAATGCAACTTGTTTCTTCGGGAGGTGCTTGTTTGGGACCTACGACGGTAGTACAATGTAGTTATTGAACTAATCCGAGATGTTACTCATCATGGCATTCATGTGTGGAGGTAAGACTCGATTCACAATTAGTTTTACTTCAGTTTACAGGTGAGTATTGGGTTAGGGATCCTTCTTTTCTATGTCAGTTTTTGGGAGTCAGATTGCTTGAGAGACATTTTGATTACATTTCATATCAACATATTTCAATAAATCACAATACATTTGTATCATGCACAATAAAATAAACCATTAACACACATAAATAAAACATGTATATAAACCGATACTGTATATATATAAAAGGTCCAAAAAATATATGAGTTTGAGTCAATATCTGTCAATATATTACAATATACAAAAGGGCATAAAAGTCTAAAAAATAAGTGCCATTCTCTCTACAGAGAGGGAGGAGCCTCATCCTACTCTTCGAAGGCCTCCCTATAACAGATCACCAACCTGGCTACTTTCCTAAGCAACCAGATCCATGTAGGGGGAACACCCACCACATGTTCTTGCATCTCTAGGGGCATTCGCGCAATCTTGTATGTAGGAATATCACAGGTCAATTGACCCATATTTCCCTCAATACTCTGCAGCATGGAATTAGTACCACCTGGCTTGGTAGGTTTCTCATATATTCCGGGATGATTAGATGGCCTTGATGGCCCCACATCTGTATAAGTTGTATGTTTTTATTACTCACACTCATAAAAAAAATCACATATATATACAAAAATATTAGAAAATTAAATAACTTTTAAAAACAATTTTGGTACCTATATCTCCCCAAGCTGCTGATCCTGGAGGCAACATAAGCTCGAGATCTCCCCGAAATTCCATGCCGGTATAAGGGAATTGCTCGAAGACTGGCACCTGATGGCTCTAGCATCAAAGATAGTCCTCATCAAATTATGAAGCATTGATCTCATCACCTCCGTAATGAAGGAAGATATCACTCCATCGAGTCATCACTGGCTCATGAGGGTTCAGTGTTAGTAGATCCATTCCTGGACTAAGGGAATGGACTCTCTCTCGAAGAAGGTACAAAGTATGCTACCATATCCAAATTTATTCTTCTTCCCAGTTTTTCACTCCGTTAGTTGGTGTTTCATGTTCACCAACAAACCAGAACACCAATCAAATATAACATTACATAGACATTCCACGTTAATTTGCATGTAGATCTGGGATGCCAAATGTTGCGTTGCACTTCCACCAATCCTGTTTATAGTGCTCAGGATCACTTTCAATGGGAAGATTGCTATTTGGATAATGGGCACTTGACTGCCACTTTTTTCAGTCTCGGCTACATAGTAGGTATTGATGTAATCTTGTATCAATAAGGCTCCAACGCCTCTGAATGTTCCCTTGAGGTTTACAACCTCACCTCGATGGGATAACCCCATTATGAAATAGATATCGTTCATAGTGATATCTATCATCTCCCCTTGGAGATTGAACATACCATGATCAGGATCCCCATATTGCACGAGCATTTAGAGTAGGTGGGATTGCACTCGCATGTTTGAAGTGAGGAAAAACTTGAGAATTCCACACCTCCTTAAAGAATTTAATATTAGTGGATCCCCCAAAGATACTCTATCTATAGCCTCATGCTCTCTTTCCCTCCAATTGAGCACCATCCTGTATTGCAATCATCTATTTATGCATTAGTTTTTGAAGCTTTTCTTTTTAATCTTTGCTCGATATTAAAATCCACAGATCAATACCTTATCGAGTACTAGTCTATCTCTTCTTCAAACTCGTTAAAACATGAAGAATGTCTTGATTTTCCCTCCCATGGAATTGTTAAATTACACATGTTTGGACCTATATCAAGCATTCTTCTCTCTCCTCTTCGAGTTTGTTTATAAGAGGAAAAAGGATTATTGAGTTTACTTTCTTGGACTCATTAGAATTTTACAAGAGACACAATATCGAGGTTTCTTTTCAACCTTTTCATGCTCGTTAAACTAAGAAAATACATTTAAAAAGAGAATGGAAGGAAAATATCCACTATTCATTCATTATTTGGAAGTAAGTCTAATCCATCCTTGAACACAACACTTTCATAATTTAATGGTTCTTAGTTTTCGTTTTTAGGATTTAACCTGATTCCAGAGTTGTGTACTCCTCCGATTGGTTATTCTTTTGATCATATGGAGAGTTTGTTATGTCTCCTACATGAAAAGCTTATATCATGTTTCATGTCAGTCCCAAGCTGCCTAAAATACTTACCTTTGGTGCTCAATGTTCAAGGATTACCCTTGTGTCGGCCATTCTACAGTTCGTGTTGACTCCTTGTAGCTAGGGTTTTCACCATAGCTTGTGCAAATGAGCACCTACTAAGGAGAAGGGACTCCTTAGTAGCAGTTCATAAAAACAGTAAATGAAAGACAGTACAGTAAAATAGTAACTACTCTAAGCATGTGCATAAAACATAAAAGACAAGATAATAAAAAGGGGTTTTTGTATTGATGATACCTCCAATGTGAAGGTTGGTGAAGCCTTTGCAGCAGTCCAAGAGGGTTGCTTCCAAGCTTCCAGTTTTGCTCCTTTCTCTTTCTCCAAAGGGTTTTGGAAATGGGCCAAAGGGGCACTCAAATGTGAAAGTAGCTCAAGGGTGAGCTAAGGTTTCAGGAGTGATTTTGGCAGAGTAAGGGTGTGTTTGATTGTGGATATGAAATGAGGGGCCTCCATCACCTATTTATAGGTTTTTAGTGGTCGAGTGTTGGCCTATGGTTTTGGGCACCATATGGTTTAGGTCAGCTGTATAGGGTTTTTGCTTCCTTTTTCCCTCTTTTTCCTCTTTTTTGTAGCTTTTTATTCCCTTTTTAGAGGGTTTTTGCTATTTTGGAGGAATTTTGGATTATTTTGGGGGGAAAAGGGGTTTTTTGGCTTTTTGGAGGCTTTTTTAATGGTTTTGTGGCCTTTTGGAGGCTTTTTAATGGGATTTTAAGGTTTTGGAGGCAAATATGGTAGGAAATATGGACAAATGAGTCATGCAATGGGGTAGATGAGGTAGTGAGCACTTTTTGGTTGTTAACACTCCTCATTTTGATCATCCCTTATATCAGTCTTGTTTGAACTCAATCTTTCAATGTTCCTCGTGTGAGATGATGAAGGATATCTCAATGCCTCCCTTCTCACGAGTCTCTTTCTATTGACATCAACACATTTTTCTCTAGGAAGTGGACTTAGAGTTTCCCGGTTAATACCTTGATATTTGAAGTCATCAGTGGAAGATCCTCTCACTGTCGAGTTATGGGAATACATTAATGTCCCTTACTTGATAGATTCTTCAAGTGTTCGAATTCAAGACCTATTATTCACACTTGTAAGAATGTTCTAGGTACCTTGGACCCCATTTTCATTATTGGTGGGTGTCCTCGCATTTGTTAACGGTTCTAATCATTGACTGGCAATCAAACGAAATCCCCCATGTTCGACTTCAACTCCTTTGTTCAAATGGATTAGGATTTGTACTATCAATGGTTGGTTTGAATACCATGGGTTTATGATACAGCTCATTTGTTATCACCCAAGTTGTGCAAGACTGAGCCCTACTTATAATTCTTCTTTTACAGTACTTACAATTATAAAAATAACAACTAGTAAATAGATACAAATGCTGGAAGAATCTTATTGTTTATTATAAATTTATAGTTGTAGATTATCTCAACATTTATCATCAGAATATATCTATTATAGGTACTATGTATATAAAATATGCATATCATATTTCTGTAATCTGATTTCAGAGTAACTCTATACATAAATACAATCCTTTTATAATCATGAAATCCACACTAGTTTTCAATTAATAGAAGTTAAATAACTCAACCATTATCAAAATAGAATAATCAAACAATAGAATGAATTAATACACAACTGGTACACATGGCCTTTCATTTCATTTCAACTATGAAATAAAACCCTAGATTTACTTCTCGAATTTCTTACAGCATCGAATACTAAGTAATAGCAAACAAAGCGATAATAGTTTCACACTTTTGATAATTTAATGTATATACATTTAGGGAAATGCCCTATACATCAAATAAATAAATAGCATAACATTATACAGAATGATATTTTACCAAATGTTCTTCTAAAGATCAAAATAGGTCGAGGGTTCAAAACTCATAAGAGTTTCACCTCTAAACACATTGGTCGATTCTCATTAAGCTATATATACACTAAAACATTATACAGAGCACGATTTATACCTAAGGTTGTCAGATATCAAGTTGACAAGTAATTACAGTAGTCATTTTGAAATCAATAATGTCGAACTTCATCTATAGAGCCTTTGTTAGCTCGGAAATATTATTATAAAACATTTACAATAGGAAACTGTATTCATAAATAAATCAAAACCTTAAACGTTTGTTGCAAGAAAAGTTAACCCAAGTAATATCGAATATTATACACGAAGCCGAGACCTCATCATTTATAGAGCCGTAATGGCTTGAGGTTTAAAGAAAACTTGTGCAATGAAGTCGTATTCATAACATATATTTTTTTATTATAAAAACAAATTATTACAAACAACATTTCCATTTTAGGGCTCAACCCTGAAAACATTTAAAATTAAACAGAGTTGTGTTTGAACGCAAGGTTCTAAAGAGTATAAACAGAACCATATAAACACTTAGGGTTAGCTCAGAACATATAAAATATATAATAAACAACAGAGCGAAGCTATGCATTTCCGAAGTGGTATTAGAAGCCAAATGATAACTAACACATCCAGAACCTAGAAGTTCAAACAAGAAAACTATACACAGTAAATTTCAAACTAATTCTGAGTATTGTATTTATAAGTTGGGCGAAACCCCAAGATATGGGCGTATAGCAATAATAAGTTTTACAAAGCAACAATGCTGTATAAAGCTGAATCATTTTTAAAAACTATACATAATTTCAATAGTAAACAAGCACATTGTTCGCACAAAGGAAGTCCATGACAACTCGGGGCTTACCAAGCCTTGTTTGGAGTCCTGTAAACTTCCACCTTCAAGTTCCATGCTCAACGAGTATTCATAGCTTGAGTAGAGAAACTTTGTGGGGTGCATAAAAGCCTCCTTTCATGACAAGCTCAACTAGTAATTAACAAGATTTATAATATAAAAATTTAAGAATGCAGATAAAACATTTAAGGGTGCAAAACATTACCTATGTGAGTTGTGTGCCATCGATGCTAATCACCTCTGTGTGATAGCATGGGTCATGGCCATGAATAGATTCACAACGAAGTCCATAAGAGTGTTCTACCCTTTTTACCATGCATTATCACTTCCAAATGAATCCTGGAGTAGAGATCTCCCAACCTTGGCGGCCAAGAGCTTAGCTTCCATCACAAAACAAAAATGAGTGTTAGGGTTTCAATATTTCCTTTTTGGCCAAAGCGTTAGGGTTGAGCTAGCTCAGCTCTCCACGCAGTGTTGAGATATTGTAACTTCAAAGAATATTATATTTGTACTTTGTTATTTCGGAGATGTTTCATTCCTCCATGAAGATCTTATTGTATATCTGGAGATGTTTATTCCTCCGTCAAATTGTGGTAACTTGGGTTATTAGACTTCCCTAGTGGGGGTCGACCCCGTATGTGTTATGTGGGTCAAAGGGTTATTAGATCACCCTAAAGGGGTCAGCCCAGTCAGTTGTAGTGGGGTATTTAACCCATTGGTTAAATACGAGCCTACATGATCTGTGTAAAAGACAAGTCGGAGTAGTCTATAAATAGAGGAGGTGTATTCCTCATTTTACACACACACTCACTCACTTGAGAGTGGCGCACTTGTGGAGGAGAGGTCTACTATGGAGAAGGAGGATCTTATGCTAAGGGTTACATCTTTGTACATTGCTGGTCATCTATATTGAGGAAGCTTTGCTGGGTTTTCTACGCCATGAGGGTTTCCTAGGATAAATTTGTGTCTCTTGTGTTTATGCTGTGCTTGTTGCTTCTTCAGTGATCCTGTATATGCTATTATTGTGAAATGGAATGCAATGCTGCTATTTTCTGTCTTAGCATATTAAAAATTAACATGGTATCATAGCTAACCTGAAGGAAGGCAATGTATGGCACTTACGACACTTGCTTCTCTTGCGACAATTTGAAGGTTAGGGTTTTATATAGCAAAAACCAGTCATCATGGAACTTTCTCTATAAATCCATTTTGGCGAAGGTTCAGGATTTGAAACCTTTACAGGTCGTATATTACATCCCCAGGTACCTTGTGTCCAAAGGGAACCCTCAGATTCGTTGTACTTTGTGCGTTATGATCAGTACAAGTTAGGGTTTCGGCCTCTTCAAGATCTCAGTCAAAATCAGGTGACCTAGGAAAAAAGGTCATAACTTGGGCTAGGAAGCTCCAAATGAAATTTCGTAAAAAGTGACAGGTAGTAAACAGACGGTACTATCTCAAGAAATGTTTTCAGAAGCCGAAGCTGAACCCGTGACACGTGGAACGCCGTACAAGTTCACTCATGTTTTATCCCATAAACAAGTCACATTGCGACACGTGGCATAACTTGGGCTAGGAAGCTCCAAATGAAATTTAGTAAAAAGTGACAGGTATTACATAGACTGTACTATATTAGGAAACTTTTTCAGAGGCTGAAGCGGAACCAGTGACACGTGGTACGCCGTACAAGTTTGCTCTCCTGTTTTATCCCATTAACAGGTCACGTGGCGACACTTGGCATAACTCTCTCTCAGAAAATCCAATTGAGGTAAAACCTATTGGGATGGAAAGATGACAGGTCAGGTTACCACAGAAAAAATTTTCAGACCCTTTGGAGCGAAAAGTTAGGAGTTACAGCAGAAACAATCAGGTACATATTTCTGTCAAAACAGAATTATTTTTGGAGCACCTTCATTCATGGCTTCCGGAATTTAGGGTTTCGGAGAAAGTTAGAATTTTTGGAATTGGAATCCACGGCTGAATGCTACTCAGGAAAATAAAAATTTAGAGACCAAGATCGAATTTTTTGGTTGGGTAGAAGACCGGGCTTGATCAAACCCCATTTCGGGATTTTGATCGGAAAGCTGGAAAATTAGGGCTTCAGCAAAAGTTGGAATTTTTAAAGTTTGTAACCACGACTGGAAGCTCCTCAGAAAAATAAGAGTTTAGAGCCTTGGATCGAACATTTTGATTGGACAAAAGGGTGGGATTCATCAAACCCTAGTTCGGGTTCCTGTCCAGAAGATCCAGAAGTTTCGAAGGCAATTTTGAGGGGTCAAATTTTGGAGATTTCAAAATTGAAGTATGCTAGTTTGATCAGCTTAGCAAAGCACATCCTTCCATCCATTCAGAAGTGTGAAAGTCAAAGATTGAATTTCTAGGGTTTCTCTAGCAAACCCTAATCAAGCTCCAGATCAAGTTTCGGGGGGAGTTGAGACTAAGGCCTTACATAAGAAGACTACAAGAAGTCTCGACAGGTATGACTTAAGGAGGTTCAGGTATGTCTTGAAATCTGATTCTTGATTAAGTTCATAATGTGTTTATCTTCATATTATTTATTAGTACAATCTTGATTAATGTTAGAATTGTCTTATCACCCTAGTAACAGTATGAATGCATACATTCATTGATTAGGGCTATATGATTGTACTAATACATTATGGTGTTGTGTGAGGTTGATGTTGTCTGCTAACAAGATACAGGTACATCACAAAAGACAAATCAAGTTCCATGACCATGACAACATGAAGACAAAGACTCATCCATAATCTGTGTTCTACTTACGAGGTATGTATGACTTTGTTATATTATGCTTAACCTATTAGACATGCAGGTTCTAGATCGGGATCTCTAAATCAATGAAGAGATTGTTTAGGTATGTTGTACATAACTAAGTAGGTATACTAATCCAGGTATGTTTTCCTATGTCAAGTTAGAATCTTACCTTGTGTTAGGATCCCTTAGATAAGTATACTTGGTATGATTGGTTATGCTTATTCATAAAGATAGTAATCAAGGGTTTATGCATATTATGTCTCTTATCTTGATGATTTAATTAACCAGAAGAGTACTATGATCAAACAAGAATATGCATGAGTAAAAGAAGACTGCCTTGAAACCCTGAATACTAATGATCATGACTATACATATTCAAGATTATTTAGAATAAGAATGTATTGAGAATATACTAATGAATGTATGTTTGTGTATGAGATCATGAGGATGACACTAGTGCACACTTGAGCATGCACATTGGTACAGAATGAATAGAAGTTCAAAAGACATATAGAAGATCAAGTGGGAGGAAACCACACAAACATAAAAGATAAGTATTTGAGTTGTTATTTGAAATAGTAAATGATATTGCTTGTATGTATATTTGTATTCCTAGAATATATCATGCTGAGTGTAAACATTCATAGAGCATTGCACAATATACTACTAATATGCATATGATTGGTAAGTTGGACAAACATTCCATTGTTGCTTGTCTAGAATGAAACCTCTTTGCTAACATGCTGAGAGCTGTGCACACTCTCGATAGTATGTTCTAGTAGAGATGGAAGGCATCTAGATAGCCACTGTATGCATACATGATATGGGAAAGTGTTGTGCCAAAGTATTGGTCAAACTAGTTACATAACTATGTAAATGATATCTGTATGCATAATAGGTTATCATGTCAATATGATTTGATGATTATGAAGTATTACTAATCATGTACTTAATTTTGATTTGTAGGAAAGATCATGATGAATGATGAACACTGAACAAGCGATGGATGTTCAACAAAAGGATTTACAAATCGAACACACTATAGAAGGCTTATGGCTAGAAGATTCTCTTAGAAAGAGGAAGAGAATCATGATGAGATGTTTGCTCCAAGTGGCTAGATAAGACCATTCTCGTAATAGTAGAAGAAGTGTGAATCAGGTTCTGTATGGGTTCCCAGGATCGATAATCAATTGATGAGCTTAATGATCGCCATGGGTGATGTGGATCTCAACCTTTGCTACAAGGTTGAATATGGCTTCTATACACATATGACATGGATGCAAGAAGGAACTCACCACAGAGTTCGAATGATTTTTAGGCTCATATCAATAGACCCATCTGACGAGAGATGGCTCAGATAGATATGCAGAAGATCACTCAATGCAGAGTGTGAATGATGGACAATTGACAACTTCTTGACAAAGATTGGGCTTTACCAGAAGTAAAGCTGATCCTAACCTTTACCTTAAGGTTGTGGATCATACCATTATTGTATGACAATGATCTCTTTCTGACAAGGAATGAGAAACAGATCATTAAAAAAAAAAAAAAAGATGGCTGCAGAAATGAAAAATGAAAGATCTCAGATTAATGCATTACTTCCTAGGTCTGGAAGTATGGCAAGGCTCAGAAGGAATCTTTCTCAATCAGGGAAATTATGCTGAGAAATATTAAAAGGACTTGATATGTTGGAATGACCACGCTCATGGATTCCAACTTGAAGCTGCTAATGAATGACTCATCAGAGTTAGTGTATATAACTCTGTACAGACATATTATTGGGTCGTTGATGTATCTGACGAATACCAGGCCAGATATATACCTTGATGAGAACACCTTGAGTCAGTATCTAGTGGAAACTAGATATGTTCACCTGATAGTTGCAAAAGCATGTGATGAGGCATCTAAAGGATATGTTAGACTTTGATCTATGCTATCTTGGAGATCATGACTTCAGATGACTACACAGATGTTGATTGGGAAGAAAGTGTATCAGACAGGAAGAACACATAGAGAGGATGTTATTGTCTGGGATCAGCCATGATCTCGTGGTATAGCAGGAAGCAGTCTAGTGTGGCTCTCAGCACAACTGAAGCAGAATACATAGTTGCTTGCTCTGCTAGTTGTGAAGCAGTATGGCTTCTGGATTGTTTGACTTAGAGATAGACCCAACTATGATCCTATGTGACAAATAGAGTTGTATCAAGATGGCAGAGAATCCAGTGTTCCATGATATGGCACAAAAAGGAACTATAAAGTTTGAATTTGTAACAAGTTGCTGATGTACTAACCAAACCTCTACCTCAAGTGAACAAGTTACCGATGTACTAACCAAACCTCTACCTCAAGAAAAAGTTTTAGTATTTTCCGAGACAAGCTTGGTAGGACCCTCCTCGAGTGGGGGAGTGATGTGGTCACTTATGATGAGATTGCCTACATCAACAGTGAGGTCGATGATGTGGATACCTATACTGGTGATGCCGACATAGAGGTTGGTGGATGGTCCTTAGATAAGGTCTAAGTTGAGAAGAGGGATTGCATTATCCTTGAACACATGTTCTAAAAGGATCCGTAGACGTATGGTCTTCGAGAATGAAGTATGTAGTGGACAGGAGAGGATTGTATCATCCCTGGACTTCAGTTCTAAAGTGATACGTAGACAGATGTCTCCGAGAATATGGTCCCTAGTGGACGAGAGGATTGTATCATCCCGGGACTTCAGTTCTAAAGTGATCCGTAGACAGATGTCTCCAAGAATGTGGTCCCTAGTGGACGAGAGGATTCTATCATCCCTGAACTTCAGTTCTAAAGTGATCCGTAGATAGATGTCTCTGAGAATGTGGTCCCTAGTAGAAAAGGGGATTGTATCATCCATGGACACATGTCCTAAAAGAGATCCATAGACATATGTCTCCAAGAAAGTGGTCCCTATTGGACGTGATAGGACTGCATCGTCCCTGAGCGTTTGGTTCAAAATGTACGTGATAGGATTGCATCATCCTTGGACTTATGTCCTAAAGAGATAGGGATTGGTCATCCCGTAATGGATTAGGATTGCAACATCATTGGACTTATGTCCTAAAGTGATAAGGACTAATCATCCTATAAGTAGATTGGGATTGCATCGTCCTTAGACATGGTGAGGTGTCTTAAAGTGATAAGGACTAATCACCATGTAAGTAGACTGGGATTGCATCGTCCCTAGACATGGTGAGGTGTCTTAAAGTGATAAGGA
The DNA here is from genome assembly GCA_027924585.1 of Larix kaempferi. NCBI lineage: Eukaryota > Viridiplantae > Streptophyta > Pinopsida > Pinales > Pinaceae > Larix > Larix kaempferi. The sequence goes on along the minus strand of BSBM01001155.1, from coordinate 2,759,773 downwards.
ATAATCATCCTGTAAGTAGATTGGGATTGCATTGTCCCTAGACATGGTGAGGTGTCTTAAAGTGATAAGGACTAATCATCCTGTAAGTAGATTGGGATTGCATCGTCCCTAGACGTGGTGAGGTGTCTTAAAGTGATAAGGACTAATCATCTTGTAAGTAGATTGGGATTGCATCGTCCCTAGACATGGTGAGGTGTCTTAAAGTGATAAGGACTAATCATCCTGTAAGTTGATTCGAGATTGCATCATCCCTAGACATGGTGAGGTGTCTTAAAAGGATAAGGATTGATCATCCTATAAGTTGATCTGGATTGCATCATCCATAGACATGAGAGATGTCTTAAGTTGAGAGAGACTGGTCATCCCGTAAGTGGATCAGGATTGTATCATCCTTGGACCTATGTCCTAAAGTGAGAGGGATTGACCATCCTGTAATTTGATCGTGTGTGTTGCAGGGTGTGTTGCTATATATTGATGATAGATGTATTAGTGAGAATACATTCTTTTGATGATAGATGTATTAGTGAGAATACATGCTTTTGATGATAGATGTATTAGTGAGAATACATGCTTTTGATGATAGATGTATTAGTGAGAATACATGTTTTTGATGATATATGTATTAGTAAGAATACATGTTTTGATGATAGATGTATTGGTGTGAATACTAATACAGATGATCCAGATGCTGTAGATCGTGATGATCCAGATGCTGTAGATCGAGATGATCCAGATGCTGTAGATCGTGATGATCCAGATGCTATAGATCGAGATGAGCCAGATGTTGTAGATCGAGATGATCCAGATGTTGTAGATCGAGATGATCCATATGCTGTAGATCGAGATGATCTAGATGTTGTAGATCAAGATGATCCTGATGCTATAGATCGTGATGATCTAGATGCTGTAGATCGAGATGATCCAGATGCTGTAGATCGAGATGATCCAGATGCTATAGATCGAGATGATCCAGATGCTATAGATCGAGATGATCCCAATGCTGATGATCGTATGATGACGATGCTGATGATCGTGAGGATCCAGATGTTGATGTTATTGTAGCTGTTCGAGTGCTGCAGAAGATAAAGACTCAGTACTGAAGATGTTGATGTTCCAGTATTGAAGATGTTCCAGTAACTGCTTGAGGTACTGATGATGTTGAGAAAGATTCCAATGATTTATAGATGTATCATGTATCAAGTTGATGGCTCCTTGCTCCTGTAGATGTCGTTATAATATCCTTCTCGTTAAGGGGGAGTGTTGAGATATTGTAACTTCAAAGAATATTATATTTGTACTTTATTATTCTGGAGATGTTTCATTCCTCCATGAAGATCTTATTGTATATCCGGAGATGTTTATTCCTCCGTCAGATTGTGGTAACTTGGGTTATTAGAATTCCCTAGTGGGGGTCGTCCCTGTATGTGTTATGTGGGTCAAAGGGTTATTAGATCACCCTAGAGGGGTCGGCCCAGTCGGTTGTAGTGGGGTATTTAACCCATTGGTTAAATACGAGCCTACATGATTTGTGTAAAATACAAGTCAGAGTAGTGTATAAATAGAGGAGGTGTATTCCTCATTTTACACACATACTCACTCACTTGAGAGTGGCGCACTTGTGGAGGAGAGGTCTGCTATGGAGAAGGAGGAGCTTATGCTTAGGGTTACATCTTTGTATATTGCTGGTCATCTATATTGAGGAATCTTTGCTAGGTTTTCTACCCCATGAGGGTTTCCCAGGATAAATTTGTGTCTCTTGTGTTTATGTTGTGCTTGTTGTTTCTTTAGAGATCCTATATATGCTATTATTGTGAAATGGAATGCAATGCTGCTATTTTCTGTCTTAGCATATTAAAACTTAACACGCAGTACCATCACATGGATGTATTAATGCAGCTAGCTATAATACAATTCGAATTTAATACGTATACATTTCTATATAGCTTAAAAATTTACATTCTTGACTTGGATTAATACTATGAAATCCATTATTCAATTCACCCTTTTCCAATAGTTTAACTTTGTTCCAAAAGAAACTTCATTGCTTGGATTAAGACGTGACCTCCTAGGTCAAGTTCATACCATTCCCAACTTTGGGATAATTACATTTCATTGCTAGTTAGGATACCACTATTGCTATAGTTAGTAAATCCTTTTAACACTTGTATAAAATCTTAAAAATCATAGTTAGTCTATCATCCACTTTAATAGGTCAACTGTTCTCCTATCCAAGTCTTTGGTACTAGATCCTTACCTGGAACATGAAAAACATTTCAACATGCGTTAGCTTCGCAAAAGCTGAGTAATCCTAGGGTCATCACAAGAACACCCTTCATTAAAGGAAAAACATAATCATCATTATAAACATCACAATCTAAGCAATCATGTTACGACAATGAGATCATGCAATTATCTTTTCACAACAATAATAATTATAAAAGATAGAATAAGCATTAAGACGCACTATGTTTACTTCCCGACAAACTGAATTTTGACATAAGGACAATAATAGTCTAACTATAATGATAAATGAACTTAAGATAGAATCGTTATCGACAAAAAATATAAATGATCGATAATGTTTCCAACATAGTCAAGAGATCCTTAGGAACAATTCAAAGCTTACGGGATTATTTAAATAACTTAGAGACGGTTGGATTATGAGTGGCGTTAAAAAAATCATGCAATGAAAATATAAGTAGCGTTCTAGAAGTATAAGTTCAGGATCTTATAGACAGCTATCCTACGTTTTAAAATTTTTATGAAATTTTGGGATGTTACATGTGGTATAAGAGAGCAAGTTCAAATAGTAGGCCTGAAAGTGGCACAACTCGCATGCAAAAAAAAAAAAACATTTACTGATTTTTGTTTCAAATTTGTTTCTGTACAAAACATTCTATATTTAATTTGTAGGTTATGGAAAGACCATAGGAATCCGTTGAGGATAGATCTCATTGTAATGAACAAAATAATCATGAACAATAACATATTAACGGAGAAAATATATTTGTAGAATTAAATGATAATTCATCTAAATTACTTCGAACAGTTAAAGATTTAAAGCATGAAATGAAAAATGTTAAGGAAGAAAATGAAAGGATTCTGAAGGAACACGATGAACTGAATTAGATATTACTAGATAAATTCCATAATGACAGAAAATATAATAGAACGGAATTTCAATCTGAATCTGGAACCATGTCTTATCAACACATAGGTAAGAAGTTAAAATTCTATAATAATGAAAGTGATTCTTCTTCTGAAGCTAATGTTAAAACACATAGAAGGAAACACAACTATTCCAGTGACAACAGTGATAGTGACTACAGTCTTAAGAAGAGGAAGTATAAACCTTATGAAGAGATATCAGGGGCATTCAAGAAGATAAATCCCCCAACGTTCAACGGTGAGATAAAAAAGGGGGAGGAAGCCGAATCATGGCTGTCTCGAATGAATAAATACTTTCAAATATATAATTATCCGATAGGCTGAAAGCTAAGATGGCCATTTATAATCTAATTGGGAAAGCAGATATATGGTGGCAAGATATAAAGAGAGTAAAAGGCATAAAAGAAAAAAGTGTAACTTGGAGTGCTTTTAAATGATATTTTAAGAAGAAATTTTTGTTTGATCAATACTATGAAGAAAAAGCTAAAGAGTTCTATCATTTAAAACTAGGCTCTATGAACATAAAGGAATTAAACAGTAAATTCTTATGTTTATTAAGGCATGTACCTTACATTGTTGATAAATAGCCTAAAATACAAATATTTTTGAGTTGTTTACCTTTTAATATCAAAAACAGAATTGAGTATGACAACCCAAAGACTCTTGAAGAAGCTATGAGGAAGTCAAGTTTCTGTTATGACTAGAACAGGGAGAGAGAAAGTATACCTAGCTGGAGGGTTAATAAACCAAGTAATTTCGAACAAAGAAGGAATTTTTTTAAGTTTAACAAAAGTTCTTGAAATAACAAGCGAAATTTCCCTAACAAAAATTTTCAAGGAAATAAATTCAAAAGCAATACACCACAAAATTTTACAGTTGCAAGAAATAGAGACATGTCTAATAATTATGCTGAAAATAATGAACAAAATAAATCTGTAAAATGCTTTGAATGTCAAGGACCACATTATGCAACAAATTGTCCCAACAGAAAAAGGAATGTTAGCAATATCCATATAGTGCAGGAAGAGGCAACAGTTGGTGACTTAGAGAGGAAAATTCCCAGTATCAATGCATCCTTGGAGAATTGATAGGATGATCATCAGACTTCAATGGTTGAAATAGAAGGTATGCTACAAGATAGATCCATTTCTATTTTAATTGATCCAGGTGCTAGTTTGAGTTATGTATCACCCGATACAGTACAAAGCTGTAAATCAAAGGTAGAAAGGTTTGAAAAATCTTGGCTAGTTTAGTTAGATACACGAACCAAAAGGAAGGTAGTTGACTTTGTTAAAGACTGCGAATTGTTTATGAATCTGTTTAAAACTCATGTTAAGATGAATGTATTACCATTAGGATCTTATGATGTTTTAATCGGAATGGATTGGCTAGAAAAGCATAGGGTAGTTCTGAATTGTTTTGAAAAGACATTTACATGCTTGAACGATAAAGGAGAAATAGTAACAGTAAAAGGAATCCCAAGAAAATGGATGTACGTAAGGGATGTAAAGTATTTGCTGTGAAAAGGGATAGACATATTTCTACATTGCAAATGAAAAGGGATGTACGTAAGGGATGTAAAGTATTTGCTGTGAATGTAATAAATGATGAACATGATACTAAGGAAGATAAATTAAAAAATGAAGATAGACCAATCCTAAGAGACTTTTTAGATGTATTCTTGGAAGAAATTCCAAGACTACCTCCGAAAAGAGAATTGGACTTCACCATTGAGTTAGTACCCTGGTGCGGTACTTAACTCAAAAGCTCCTTACTGGATGAATATCCTAGATCTTAACGAATTAAAATCATAGTTAAAAGAATTAATAGATAAAAATTACATAAGACCAAGTGTGTCTCCTTGGGGAGAACCTGTCATTTTCGTTAAAAAGAAGGACGATACCTTGCGTTTATGCATAGATTACCGTTAGTTAAATAAAATAACGATTAAAAACAGATATCTTTTGCCCCACATACTATATGATCTGTTTGATCAAGTACGCGGAGTGGCAATGTTTTCAAAAATAGACTTGAGATATAGATATAATCAAGTCAAAATTAAAGGCGTAGATATCTTTAAAACTGCTTTTAGAATCCGTTATGGGCATTATGAATTTGTAGTTATGCCTTTTGGGCTAACTAACACTCCAACAGTTTTCATGTGTCTAATGAATAATCTTTTACAGAAGTATTTGGATGAGTTAGTAATTGTTTTCACAGACGACATTTTAATTTATTCAAAGACTAAAGAATAACACGATGAACACTTACGAATAATTTTACAAGTCTTCAGAGAACATCAGTTATACGTTAAATTTAGTAAGTGTGAATTTTACAAAGATAAAATACAGTATTTAGGTCATGTGATATCCAAGGATGGAATCTTAGTTGACCCTGATAAAATAAGAGGAAGTAATGAATGGATTGTCCCTAAAGATGTAATGGATGTACGATCATTTATGGGAATCACAGGTTACTACCGAAAATTCATAAAAGGATTCTTAAGAATCGCAAATATCATAACCTCTTTACAGAAAAAGGGAAAGAAATTTGTTTGGGATCAAAAGTGTGAAGAAAGTTTAAAAAGCTAAATGAACTGTTAACTACTGCACCTATCCTAAAAATTGTAGACCCAAACAAGGACTTTGTTGTATATACTGATGCATGCAATGATGTCCTTGGCGGGGTCTTAAAACAAGAAGGTCGCGTAACATCGTATGAGTCAAGAAAGCTGAAAATTCATGAAAAGAATTACGCTACTTACGATTTAGAGTTGGTTGCTGTGATACATGCCTTGAAGATGTGGTGCCATCATCTAATCGATAGAAATTTTTCATTAATGACAGATAATAAAGGTCTAACATATTTATTGGATCAACCAAATCAGAATGCAAGGCAAGCTAGGTGGTTAGATTTCCTTAGCGAATATGATTTTGAGATCCAACATATAAAAGGTAAAGAAAATAAGGTGGTTGATGCCTTAAGAAGAAATGCAAAATTAAATTTTATGGTAGCGATCAGTACTTATAAAACAGATTTAGAAAATTAGTTTGAAGAAGGGATAAAACTGGATAAAAATGATCAGAAACTATAAGAAAAAGTTGCAGAAAATACATCTGAAAATTTAATAACATATTTCAGTTTGAACAAAAAGGGTCTAATGTTGTATAAAAACAGGTTGTATGTACCTAATGTACCTAAAATTAAGTTGTTGATTTTAAATGAAGTACATAAAAGTCCTTATTTAGGACATCCTAGTTACCAAAAGATGATAACAATGTTAAGAAAAGATTATTTCTGGCCAACTATGAAGAATGAGGTGGTTGAATACATAGCTAGGTGCATTGAATGTTAGCAAGTAAAAGTTGAGCATCAACACCTAGCTAGTTTATTACAGCCATTACCAATTCCAGATTGGAAGTGGGACATTATCAATATTGATTTTATAACTGGTTTGCCTAAAAATCAAAAGCAGAATTATTCAATAATGGTAGTAGTGGATAAGCTTAGCAAAGCAGCTCATTTTATACCTGTTAAAATTAATTTTAAGGCTGCTAACTTGCTGATGTATTTATGAAGCAATTTTTTTCGTTTGCATGGAATTCCTAAGGTAATGAGATTCTAAATTTACTGGAAATTTCTGGAAATCATTGTTTAAAGGTTTGGATACCAAGTTAAATTTCAACACATATTTTCATCCGCAAATGGATGGACAAAGTGAAAGAGTAATTCAGAATCTAGAACTGTATTCATAAATAAATCGAAACCTCAAACGTTTGTTGCAAGAAAAGTTAATCCAAGTAATATCGAATACTATAGACGAAGCCAAGACCTCATCATTCACAGAGTTGTAATGGCTTGAGGATTAAATAAAACTTGTGCAATGAAATCATATTCATAACATATATTTTTTTATTATAAAAACAAATTATTACAAAAAACATTTCCATTTTAGGGCTCATCCCTAAAAACATTTAAAATTAAACAGAGTCGTGTTTGCACGCAAGGTTCTACAATGTATAAATAGAACCATATACAGACTTAAGGTTAGCTCAGAACATATAAAATATATATTTAACAACAGAATGGAGCTATGCATGCCAGAAATGGTATTAGAATCCAAATGATAACTAACACATCCATAACCTAGAAGTTCAAACGAATTCTGAGTATTGTATTTATAAGCTGGGAGAAACCCCAAGCTATGGGTGTATAGCCATAAGATTTTTTACAAAGCAACAATGCTACATAAAGATGAATCATTTTTAAAAACTATCCATAATTTCAACAATAAACAAGCACATTGTTCGCCCGAGGGATTAACAAGCATGATAGCCCGGGGCTTACCAAGCCTTGTTTGGAGTCCTGTAAACTTCCACCGTCGAGTTCCCTGCTCACCGAGTATTCATAGCTTGAGTAGAGAAACTCTGTGGGGTGCGTAAAAGCCTCTTGTCATGACAGGTTCAACCAATCATTAACAGGATTTATAATATAAAAATTTAAGAATGCATATAAAACATTTAAGGGTGCAAAACGTTACCTCTGTGAGTTGTGTGCCATCGTTGCGAGTAACCTCTGCATGATAGCATGGCTCACGGCCATGAACAGATTCACAACGAACTCCATAGGAGAGTTCTACCCTTTTTACCATGCATTATCACTTCCAAATGAGGCCTAGAGTAGAGCTCTCCCATCCTTGGCGGCCGAGAGCTTAGCTTCCATCACAAAACGCAAGTGAGTGTTAGGGTTTCGAGATTTCCTTTTTGGACAAAGTGTTAGGGTTGAGCCAGCTCAGCTCTCCACATAGTACCATCACATGGTTGTACTAATGCAGCTAGCTGTAATACAATTCGAATTTAATATGTATCCATTTCTAAATAGTTAAAAAAATTACATTCTCGACTTGGATTAATACTATGAAATCCATTATTCAATTCACCCTTTTTCCATAGTTTAACTTTGTTCCAAAAGAAACTTTATTGCTTGGATTAAGAATTGACGTCCTAGGTCGAGTTCATATCATTCCCAACTTTGGGTTAATTACATTTCATTGCTAGTTAGGATACCACTATTGCTATAGTTGGTAAATCCTTTTAACACTTGTATAAAATCTTAAAAATCATAGTTAGTCTATCATCCACTTTAATAGGTCAACTGTTCTCCTATACAAGTCTTTGGTATTGGATCCTTACCTGGAACATGAACAACATTTCAACATGCATTAGCTTCGCAAAAGCTAAGTAAGCCCACGGTCATCACGAGAACACCCTTCATTAATCGAAAAACATAATCAGCATTATAAACATCACAAGCTAAGAAATCATGTTATGACAACGAGATCATGCGATTATCTATTCACAACAATAATAATTATAAAAGATAGAATAAGCATTAAGACACACTATGTTTACTTCCCGACAAACTAAATGTTGACATAAGGACAATAATAGTCTAACTTTCATGATAAATGAACTTAAGACATAATCGTTATTGACAACAAATATAAATGATCGATAATGTTTCCAACATAGTCAAGAGATCCTCAGGAACAATCCAAAGCTTAAAGGACTACTTAAATAAGAGACGGTTGGATTACGAGTAGTGTTAAAAAAATCATGCAATTAAAATATAAGTAGCGTTCTAGAAGTATAAGTTCAGGATAAGACAATTATCCTACGTTTTAAAATTTTTATGAAATTTTGGGATGTTATAGTATTGAGCTTTCTCTAAGGATGTTTCCCCCTTGAAGTATCCTGCGATCAATAATAATATTCTGTGATCTCATACATTGTGCATTTTATCAATAAATTGTTGCAGGTTCCTCACATCTGCTATCAAGGCACTTTCTTGGGCTCGTTGGGTAGAATTTATGCCAAAAAACAATTTCCACATCTGTTGCAGGTTCGGATATGGGAATAATCCCTATCCACTTAACTGTGGGAAGTACTTCGGAATAAGCCCTAAAACACATTGTGAGGAGTACAAGTGAAAAGGGAAACAAACCCTACCTAATTGACTAGTTCCTACCCGTGAGGTAAACCAAGAGCTGTCATTTGTGGAAAAGATGTTATCAGTTTTAACTAAGTCATGGAGTGAGGGGTACTGCCCCAATATGTAAGTCATCAGACAACATTGGTGGCCGATTGAAACCCCTGAACCATTAGGAATCTGAGCCTACCTGGGGTCCATATCTATTTTCAGCTGAACTATTGCCGATCACTTCTGGGTTGTTTCAACACCGTTTCAGATCCATTCTGAAAGTCTTTTCAGATCTAGCTATTTTAGATCCATTCGGAGCCGTTTCAAATCCAGTCTTATTTTATCCATTCCGAGTCATTTCAGATCCCTCCATTTCAGATCCTTTATTTTAACAACATTTCCATTGAAAATTCATTGAAACACCTGGAATCCCATTCTGCATATTTCATTCCTGAGCACTCTATCCCAAATTCCACTTCCCAAATCCAGAAATCCCACATTTGTCTATTTTTAGGGTTTTCCATAACTTCTTCAATTTTCACCAAATCGCCTTCAAATTTTGCCACCATGTTCATTCCCTATTTCTGTTTCTTTGTCCCTCTCTGACAATTTTTCTCATTCTTTCGCCCCTCTTCTGAAATCCTCATTTTCTGCTTCCCTGTCCATTCGAAAGTGTTCAAAACCTAGTCAAACCTCAATTTCCCATCCCTCCCATCATGCCTGCTCCACGAAGAGAAAAAGGGAATTGTTATAACTGTGAGGAGAAATTCACTTAGGGACATAGATGTGTTGAGCAACAACTCTATCTCTTAGATTTGGATTCTCCGCCTTCCTCTGAACTTGGTGCAGCAACTCCAGATACACTAGATGATCAAGTCGACATTCAGGAACGTCCTATTGATCCTCCGTCTCTGGACGACCACCCAGATATATGTCTCCATGCTTTAGCCGAAGTCACCACCCCACAAACAATGCGGGTCATGGGTTACCTCAAGCAGATCCTTCTTACAATAATCATTGATTCTAGTAGCACTCATAACTTCATTGACTCTCAGATCGCCAAACAGGCTGATTGTTTTGTCCATCCTTGATCCAACTTTGAAGTCCTGATTGCCAATGGGGGCACCTTACCTTGCAAGGGGAAGTGTCACAATGTGCGTATCTCTCTGAAATATTATAACCTACGCTCTGACATGTATGCCTTGTCCTTAGGCGAATGTGATGTGGTTTTGGGCGTTCAATGGTTCACACTTGGCCCCATCTTATGGTATTTTGCTAAACTTTGGATGTAGTTTTCAGTTAATGGGAAACAACACACATTTACGGGATTACAACCAGGGTCTCTACACATCATTAGTTCACATCTCCTGGAAAATATCCCTAAGAATAATTCACATGGTGTCATCGCTCAACTCCATTCCATTCAGATGCACCCATCAACGGTCTCCACTACTTACTTGGATAGATGTGCAGGTGTCTTTGTTGAACCAGTGGGATTGCCACCTTCAAGAGACCTTTCTGATAATAATTTAGATGCATCTACATCTGAGAAGGAAATGATGGCTATTTTGCATGCAGTACATAAGTGGTAGCCATAATTATTAGGGCATTATTTATGCATCAAGACTAATCACTAGAGTCTGAAAAATTTCCCAGAACAACGGGTCTCCTCCCCAGTGCACCTAATGTGGGTTAACCAACTCATGGGTTATTCCTACATGATCACTTACAAGAAGGGTAAGGACAATCTAGTGGCGGATGCTCCTTTTCTCACATTTGATTACCCAGTTTCTCTTTGAGCTATTTCTATGCTTGTTCCAAATTGGTTGTAATCTGTTCAACATGGCTATGTATTCTATGAACTCCATGCTTCTCTATCGGTAGGGCACTCTGGGTTCCTCAAAACATATGACCGGGAATAGTGTAACATATTTTGGAAAGGACTGAAAATGACAATTCAATAGATGTTGGATGACTATGATACTTCCCAGGTCAACATGGGTGAAATGACACTCCTTCCTGGACTGCTCGAACCCTTGCCCATCCCTACACAGATTTGGATAGTTGTTTCTATGGATTTCCTTGAAGTGCTCTGGTGGTACAATAGCACATCTAAAATGACACCATATGAAGAAATCTATGGACAGGAACCACCAGCTCTTCTTCCATACACCCTCAGTAGTTTCCCAGTTCAGAAAATTGACTCGGTTCTTCGAAACCGTGACCAGATTCTTCTCATTCTGTAGGACAATATTCACATGGCAATAATTCAAATGAAACAACAAACTAATGAACACCGTTCTGAGTGCACTTTTCAAATAGGTGATATGGTTCTTCTTCATCTACATCCTTCCAAGAAATACTCCCGAAAACTCAAAAGGCATGAGCTTCTCTCTGAATATATTACAGAGGTATTAATTCAGTGGCACGAAATGCAACCCGAGAATGCTACAGGGGAACCACTCCTTCAGATTCTGCATCAATTTCCACATCTAAAGCTTTGAGGACAAATCTTTTTCTAAGGGAGAGGGGATGTTAGGAACCCGCGTTAACCCTTCTCTTTACTTTGTTAGTATCTTGTTGTTGGACGCATTTGCTTTGTAAGTCGTCCCGTAGTATTTGTTGATCCATAGTTTGTGTTAGCCCATGGTAATGACCCATAGTATTGGACGCATATGCTTGTAAGTCATCCCGTAGTATTATATGTCCCATGGTATTGACCCATAGTATTGGGCATAGACTTAGTATATAAGTGTGTGTTGAGGCCAATGAAGGCACCGTGAAGTTATTTGTATTGAGATTGCTCAAATGAGGTTTCCCCCTCGAAGTGGCATGCGATCAATAAAAATATTCTGTGATCTCATATATTGTGCATTTTATCAATTAATTGTTGCAGGTTCCTCACACTTCGCAATTCCGCAATCCGCAACCCGCGTTGCGGATTTCAGAATTGTGGAAACCTTATTTCATAGGCCCAGTAAAATTACCTCTAGCAATCTACAACCCGCATTGCCGATGCGGAGTGTGGAAGTCCAATGCGCCAAATCCATGGAAGTGGCCTTGGGGAACTTGGAAAAAGTGATTATAAGATGCATAGAAGTGAACCTGTGCCTCAACAGTGAAAAATGAAATATGTTGCTTATAGAGGGAGTTGTTTTAGGCCACATCATTGTTAATTTTTGAGCATTAATTCAACATATTCTAGGATCTTTACTGAGATAATAACATGTACAGCATATCAATCATAGAAAGCATGTATTAAGCATATCAACCAATCACATAAGACAATGGACACACAGAGTTTCACTCGAGAAAACCATAAAGGTAAAAAACCCCACAACTTCCTCGGAGATAGAGAGAGCAACGATACAACCAAAGTACAAGAGATAGTCTTATCCTAGCAGCCGATCCTCCTCCTCACATGTGCGCCACTTTTCGAGTGATGGAAGAGTGAGTAATGAGATGCTGAAATAGAGATCTCCAGATCTCTATTTATACTTGTCTTGTCCTGCCCAATAAACCAGTGGGGCCGACTTGTCTAGCTTAGCCTAATAACCCATGGTTAGCTTAATCAGGGCCGACCCCACACATGGCGGTCTAATAACCCATTGGCAAGTTACGACACTTGCGACACTTGTCAATACAAATGACGACACTTCTGTATATAGGAATAATAACATCTCTATAGGAGTACAGTATACATAGATGAAATACATAGGTGAAATACATTCCAAAGTTACATATAAATCAACACTCCCTCTTAACTAGGAAGGTATTTCTCAACACAGATATGCTAGCACAATTCTTCTTCTCTAGATCATCATCAGTGAATCATCGTCATCATCACTACTGCTGCTATCTCAATCAATCTCTAATCTAATCATCATAAGAAGTTCTACAGAACCAGTCCTTTTTCATACTCAATGTAGGCCCACCACCTACAGGTCTTCATCACTATCCATACTATGGAATCCTCAAGACTTATTACGTGCATCAACAAAACCTCGAAGGAGCATCCCAGGCATTTTACGAGCACACAGCTCAGCCTATCGGATCTCCCAGGATCTTTTACATGTGACTGTCACAAAACCTTAAAAGAGTGTCTTGCCAAGAAATATCTCTAAAGAGCATCTGAGGCCTTTTTCATCCTGTCCAGATCTCTAGGACTTATTACATGTGATCCATACCACAAAAACTTAAAAAAGAGTGTATTTCCAAGCAAGATCTCTAAATAGCATCTGAGGCCTTTTTCATCCTGTCCAGATCTCCAGGACTTATTACATGTGGTCCCCACAAAACCCTAAAAGAGTGTCTTGCCAAGCAAGATCTCTAAAGAGCATATGAGGCCTTTTTCATCATGTCCAGATCTCCAAGACTTATTACATGTGGTCTAGCAAAACCTTAAAAGAGTGTCTTTCCAAGCAAGATCTCTAAAGAGCATCTGAGGTCTTTTTTATCCTGTCCAGATCTCCAGGACTTATTACATGCTACCCTTGCATAACCTATCTACGGCCATGGAGTATCAACCTGATACTCACCATACATTGTCCTGATGTACATGATCATACTAATCATCATCACTGCATCGTCCTGATGCATGTAATCTGGAGCAACATCATGAAGCTCGTCATCTATGATCATCCTGATCATACAATGCATCCACCTGATGCATACCAAGTATCTACCTAATACATATCATCATACATGATCCACCTGATCATACAATGTATCCACCAGATACATAATCCACCTGATCAAACAATGTATCCACCTGATATATATCAAGATACATGATCTACCTGATCATACAATCGTATGCACTTGATACATATACATATACATGGTCCAAGCATCCAACATGATGCATATACATATACATGATCCAACTGATCATAACAAGCATCCAACATGATGCATATACATATACATGATCCAAATGATCATAACAAGCATCCAACATGATGCATATACATATACATGATCCAACTGATCATAACAAGCAATCCACATGATGCATATATAGAGAAGTAACTGGAGCATCATCCTGATGCTCATCATCCAGTGCTTACATCCACAACCATGGGAAGGATCCTCCTCTCACCATGCTTGGAATGGCTCCTGCAAATGTGTCCATAACTTCTTCCTTGAAGTGTCATCAATCTGAAGAACACCAAGCCTCTCTCTGAAGCACTCAAACTTCACTCTGGCTAGTGGCTTCGTCATCACATCTGCAATCTACTCATCTGTCGCAACATACAAGAGCTTCACTGCTCCTCTCTACACCATATCCCTGATATAGTGATATTTGCTCTCAATGTGTTTCGACCTGTTGTGGAACACCGAAATCTCAGACAGCTTCACACAACTCTGGTTGTCACAAAAGATACAAGTAGCCTCCAGCGGGAGATCAAATAACTCAGACAGTAGCTTCTGGAGCCATACTGCCTCACAACTAGCCGAACATGCTACAACATACTCTGCCTCGACTGTACTCAGTGCTACGCAAGACTACTTCTTGCTAAGCCAAGAGATCACACCTGATCCCATACTGAAGCAACACCCAGATGTGCTCTTCCTATCTGTAGCACTGCCTGCCCAATCTGAATCAACATAACCCTGCAGGTTAAACTTTTGATTCGCATCATACTTGAGCCCATAATCAATTGTACCCTTCAAGTACCTCAGAATATGCTTTACAGCAACTAAGTGAACACCTCTGGGATCTGTCAGGAACTGTCTCAATGTGTTCACCACAAAGAAAATATATGGTCTAGTGTTCATCAGGTACATCAAGGACCCAATCATCTAATGATACACAGTGACATCAACCACATCAGATGAAGCATCACATAGCAGCTTCAGGTTCGATTCCATAGGTGTGGACATGGCCTTGCAATCCATCATCCCGAACCTCTTCAGGATCTCTACTGCATACTTCCCTTGTCCAAGGAAGATCCCATCTGCACTCTGCCACACCTCCATGCCTAGAAAATAGTGCATCATCACCAATTCCTTCATCTCGAACTCGGAAGCAAGCTTCTTCTTGGTATCGACAATCAATCCATCCTTTCCTGTTACAAACAGGGCATCCACATACAAAAGTAGTATCACAGGATTTCCTTCCTCAACCTTGTAGTAAAGGTTGGAATCTGCTTTACTCTTGGTAAAGCCCAAACTGGATAGAAAGCTATCTATCCTCCCATACCAACTTCTAGGAGCTTGCTTCAAGCCATACAAGGCTTTCTTCAACCTACACACATATGACTCCCTGTCATGTGTCTCAAAACCAAGTGGCTGCTCCACATACACTTCCTCTTCGACTACACCATTCAAGAAAGCTGTCTTGACATCCATCTGGTGTATCTTCCATTTCATCACTACAGCCAGAGCAAGTACTGATCTGATGGAAGTGCACCTAGCTACAGGAGAAAAAGTTTCTTCATAGTCTATCCCCTCTTTATGGGAGAAGCCACGAGCTACAAATCTTGCTTTGTAATTCTCTATGCTGCCATCTGTAGCATGCTTTATCTTGTAGATCCATTTGGAAGTCACAACCCACTTCCCTTCAGGTCTTGGGACTACATCCCAAACAACATTCTTCATGATCGACTGGTATTCCTCGACCATGGCATCCTTCCATTCTTTCTTTTCCATTGCTTCTTCATAACTGGAAGGTTCTTTGTTCATAATATCATAGAGTAAGGCAACATAACTGGTGTGAGATCTAGTTCTCTTTTTTGCTCTGTGTTCTTCTTCTGGAATTCCATACCTTTCTGCATCTTGAATGAGATCTCTAGCCCATGTAGGTTTCCTCTTGTGAGAGTTATTCTCACGAGGTGGATCTACAGGTATTTGTGGATCCTCAACTTCACGATCTGCTTCTCGAATTGATTCAGTCATGGTGGTGTCTTGAAATCTGTTTTCCTTTGGTTCTTCATGATCTTCAACATATGTTTTTCTTGATTTGATGAAGGCTTAGTTTTCATCAAATGTTACATCCCTACTGACATCAATCTTCTTGAACCCTGGAAAGTATATTCTGTAAGCCTTCGAGCTTTCACTGTACCCCACAAAGATTCCTTTCTTTCCTAAAGGATCTAGCTTTGTTCTCTTTTCCTTTGGAACATGAGTGTATAATGGACAACCAAATATTCTGAGATGGTTGACTTTAGGATTCTTACCAGAGAATACCTTGTATGGTGTCATGTTGTCCAATATCTTGTGAGGTGTTTTGTTTTGCACATATACAGTTGTCCTAGCTGCTTATACCCATAGATGCATAGGAAGATCCTGGTCATGAAGCATTGCTTGTGCTGCTTCCATGATTATTCTATTCTTCCTTTTTGCAACTCCATTTTGTTGTAGATTGTAGGGAGCAGTCAACTCCCTCTTAATCCCTGAATCACTGCATAGCTTCTTGAAATCACCTGAAGTGAATTATCCGCCATTGTCGGATCGGAAGGTCTTGATCTTCTTATCAGTTTTATTTTCCATCAAGGCTTTGAATTCCTTGAACTTATCAAATACTTCATCTTTGTTCTTCAAGAAATAAATCCAAATCTTCTTAGAGAAATCATCAATGAAAGAGACATAGTATACATACCCACTCAGAGAACTGGATGACATCGGACCGCATACATCGGAGTGGATAATTTCCAAGATCCCTTTAGCTTTGCTTTCACTGCTTGGAAATGCCTTCTTAATGTTCTTTCCTTTTGCACATCCTTTGCAAATACCATCATGCTTTACTTGATTTCAGGAAGACCTTCTACAGCTTTGCTCGCAATTGGTAGTGCTCTATAGTGCACATGTGCAAGCCTTCTATTCCAAAGTTCACTTGGCTCCATGGATTCATGTACCATGGCATGTTCAGGTTGTCCCTTCAATTTGTACAATCCTCCCTCTTGCTCTCCAATCACTACTACATCGTCTATAGTTTTACCCTTTGGCCACATTAGGACTTGGCCATCTACAAATGCAACCCTCATGCCTTTGGCATCCAATGCAGATATGGAGAGTAGGTTCTTCTTGAGCCTAGGTACATATAGAACATCTTTCATCTTCAAAGACTTCCCAGAGTATAGGTTGTAGGAGGCTTCACCACTTCCTTTGATAGGATATTGATAGTCATCCCCAAGTTTCACCTTATGGGGTGACTCATGTTCAGATAGATTTGCAAAATATTCTTTAAACACAGTAATGTGTTTGGAAGCCCCACTATCAATAATCCAATCATTACATCCATGAGAGATAGTACTTGTGAGAGCAGAGATTAGAACATATTCATCTTCAATAAATGAGTCGTCACTTTATACTCTAGCCTTCTTCTTGGTAGGTTCATCATCCTCAGCAGCATGAGCATGATATCTCTTCTTGTTTCCATTCTTGTTGTTGTTGGAATTGTCGTCCCTTTTGTTCTTGGGACAATCTACAACAAAGTGTCCCTTCTCATGACATGTGAAGCATCTCAGATCCTTCTTACCCTTTTTAAAAGGTTTCTTGTGATGAGAGTGCTCCTTCTTGGGATTGCTTCTTTTGGTGTGAGTTGTGAGAGCTTGATCTTCACTTCCCATATTTTCTTCTCGGGATACAAGCCTAGCCTCTTCTTGTGAACATTCCTCCCATATTCTACTGAAGGAGATCAACTTCCTTCTTATACATATTCCTTGAATGAAGGAATCCCATGACCTAGGTAGGCCATTCAGAGTGGTCATGACAATTTCACCATTCTCCATCATTTCATCCATAGCTTCAATTTGTTTCTTGATCTGAGAGACCTTGGAGAAATAGGATTGAATGGTATCCCCATTCTGAAGCTTTACCCCTTTCAATTGGTTCCGCAAAGTCATCTTCCGATTTATGTTGTTCCCTTCAAAACAGCTTGGTAAAAGAGTCAAACATTGCCTTGAGTGTCTTTAGAGATGACACATGTGGAATGAGATGGTCCTTGATAGAATAAAAAATGATTCTCTTTTCCTTGACCAAGTTCTTCTTGTGAAGAGCCTTAGCCTGTTCTCCCTCTGGGACAGGGACCTCTTCACTTATATAAGTGTCCAACTCATTTTCCTCTAGGATTAACCCAATCCTATACTTCCATGCTCGAAATTTATCAGTCCCTTCAAGCTTATCCTCAAGCTTGGTGTGGTGAGACATCTTTAAAGAGTACTTCAAATGGAAATAGAAAAGATTCAGGTCTTACCACTTGATTTGCTGAAAAATGGATCTGTTCTCGGATTAGGGTTTGTTAGAGAAACCCTAAAAATTCAAAATGTGAATTTCAAACTTCTGAAAGGATAGAAAGATGCGCCTTGATGAGCTGATCAGCCTGGTATATTCATAATTTGAGATCTGCAAAGTTTCACCCTTCAGAAATGCCTTTTAGTCTTCCCGGATTCACTAGGGAGGACCCTGAATCAGGGTTTGAGTTTCCCGAAGCTTCACCAAACCAAAAATCTTGATCCAAAGCTCTAAACTTCGATTTTTCTAAGGAGCTTCCATCTATGTCTTCAGATTTCATAAATTCCTATTTTTGTGGAAACCCTAATGTTTTAGGGCCAAAACTGAAAGTGCTCAGAATTGAATTCTGATTGGACAGATAGATTCTCCTTGATGAGCAGAGTCAATCTACCTTACTACTTTTCCAAAATCTATGGAGAGAAACCCAATAAACAAGAAACCCTGGTTTCCGCCACTGCACAATGTCTTCTTCTCAGGGAAGCTCTGATACCATGTTAATTTTTTAGCATTAATTCAACATACTCTAGGATATTTACTGAGAGAATAACATGTAGAGCATATCAATCATATCAAGAATGTATCAAGCATATCAGCCAATCACGTAAGACAATGGACACACAGAGTTTCACTGGGGAAAACCATAAAGGTGAAAAACCCCACAACTTCCTCAAAGATAGAGAGAGCAATGATACAACCAAAGTACAAGAGATAGTCTTCTCCTAGCAGCTGATTCTCCTCCTCACATGTGCGCCACTTTTCGAGTGATGGAAGAGTGAGTAATGAGATGATGAAATAGAGATCTCCCGATCTCTATTTATACTTGTCCTGTCCTGCCCAATAAATCAGTGGGGTTGACTTGTCTAGCTTGGCCTAATAACCCATGGTTAGCTTAATCAGGGCCGACCCCACACATGGTGGTCTAATAACCCATCAGCAAGTTACGACACTTGTCAATACAAATGACGACACTTCCGTATAGAGTAATAATAACATCTCTATAGGAGTACATTATACATAGATTAAATACATAGGTGAAATACATTCCGAAGTTACATATACATCAACACTCATTTCACTAGAGGGACTTAAAGTTGACCCAACAAATATACAAGTAATTCTCAGTTTTCCGGTGCCCCAAACACAAAAAGAGGTACGTAGTTTTATTGGTTATGCAAGCCACTATAGAAGGTTTGTGCAAAAAATTCCAGAATTAGCATATCCTTTATTTTTGCTGATGTCAAAAAGTATAGAATTTAAGTGGTTAGATTCATGTCAAAAAGCTTGGGAAACACTAAAACATAAAGTCTCAACAATACCTATTCTAAGAGGCTCTAATTGGTCCCTGCCTTTCATAATCTCAACAAATGCTTCTGATATAACCATTGGAGGAGTGTTGGGCCAACAAGAAATCCAAAATCCTTATGTCGTATACTTCATTAGCAAAAATTTGACCTCTATAGAAATGAATTACACACAGTGATAGAGAAGGAATTCCTAACCATCATCTACGTTTTCAACAAATCCCGCCACTACATCATAGGGTACTTGACCACCATTCACATTGACCAATATACGATTAAGAACCTCATGAAAAAACCTATTAATAATGGCAGAGTGACAAGGTGGCTGCTTCTATCACAGAAATTCGATATAAACATTGTGGAAAGGCCAGGAAAGGACAATTTGGTTGTTGATTTTCTATCCAAGATGACTAATAACATTGAATCACCTCTTGTTGAAGATGTCTTCCTAGATGAAAAACTATTCAAAATGTCTACTGAAACACCCTGGTTTGTACATGTCACGAATTACCTGGCGGCAAGAAAAATTCTAATGCACCTACCACTAAAAGAACGACAAAGAATTATGCAACGCAGCAGTAGATTTTCCTGGATCAGGGGTACCTCTTTTACATGGGGCCATATTTGATAATCCTGTGTTGTGTAAGAGAAGATGAATTTTATAGCATTTTTAAGGCTTGTCATGATGGACCATGCAAAGGATACTTTACAGATAAAATAACTACACAAAAAGTGCTTCAACTCAGATATTATTGGATTTCTATTTTCAAATATGCCCAAAACTATGTCAAGCGTTGCGACACTTGTCAAAGGATGGGACATCCTCTTTAAAGAGATAAGATGCACTTACAAGTCCAAATGATGGTATAACCTTTCAATAATTGGGAATTAGACTTTGTAGGATCCATCATCCCTCCATCAAGGCAGAATCATATATCTTGGGCTACGGAGCAAGCAATTTCGGATTTCATTTTTGTAGAAATTTTTATTTGATTTGGAGTCCCATGAGATATTGTTATAGATGGATGAACTTAATTCACTTAAAATCTCATTACTTCCATTACAGAAAAGTGTCGACTCAAGCATAGGGTGACCTCACCATACCACCCACAAGAAAATGGAAAAATGGAGGGAAATAAAAAAAATTCTGGAAGCTATATTGACTAAGACAGTGCAAACCATCTTCAACACTAGGCAGATCAATTACTAAAATCCCTGTGGGCCTAGAGAACAACTTGGAGGAGCACAACAAGACTTAATCCCTATGAGTTAGTCTAAGGGAAACAAGTCACTCTTCCCATCGAGATAGAATTCAAACCCTTGAGGACTGCATTATAGTTGGGCATGGATCTGTCTAATTCTCATAAGAATTGGGTTAACCAGATCAATGAGCTCGATGCGATCCATCGATTTGCACTGCAATAGGATTCCATCATACAACAATAGAGGTCTAAATGGCATGATCACTTAATCAAGAAAAAAATGTTTAAGTAAGGAGATTGGGCACTGTTGTATGGATCAATGTTCAAATATTTTAAAGGAAAGTTCCACATGTGGTGGTTGGGACCATACAAGGTTGAGTCAGTCTATGACAAGGGAACAATGAGATTGCACACTATTGAAAATGATCATACTCTATTGATGGCTAATGGGCATGGGCTAAGGATCTACAAGAAACCGTTGTCCTGAGACGCATTCATCCACAACATTTCCAATTATTGTGATAGCAAATATTTTGAGATCCTGGTCTTGAACTCAACTTTCGTATGACTTTTTTCTAATATAAAATAATAGATGACTATGAAAACCCCTCTCTGGGCATAACCATTAAAAAATAAAATATTTTTGTATTAACATAATATTGAGTTTTTCTACAGGTCTCTGCAGGAAAATTCAGTTAAGCGATGAAATCTAACCAAAGAAATCAAAAGATTATTTTTTTATTTGTAGAGTCATTTCTCATAATTTTTCACCACCCAATAAAATTCCATTCATTTTCTTTTTTCCATTCACCCTACATCACTCACCTTGCAAAAAGAGCATTCATCCTTAGCAACTACAGAACCTCTGCAAAATAAACTATAAATCATTGGTTCTAACATGGTTTTAACCTTCTCAATTTTTGTGGTTCTAAGTACTCTTACTAAGTTATCAACTTCACCCATACATCATTCCCACATAATACTTCATTACCCATACTCCACATTCATAGCCTAAAAATTGGATCAATCATTCTTTCTCTCTTTCCCATCTTCATATTTCCTATCTATCTGATCTATTCCACCCCTCCTAATCCCAACCCCTCCACTATGCTTCATTTTGCGTTCATAATTCCCACTACAAATCAGATAAAATTCCAGTTTTTCCTTGCAAACGTTTATTTTGGTATTACAGGTTGACACCAACAACATCGTTATCCATCAAACATCAATAGTACATGGGTTTTCGGCATCCATTGCATTGTGGATCCTACATCAACAGTACATGGGTTTGCATCATACGTTGCATTGCGGATCATACATCAACAACATAGTGGTTTTCAACATCCATTTCATTGCGGATCCTACAACAAACTCACGCCCACGGTCACATTATACATTCTATCACATAGGATCCGCACAATATCTTATTGCGGATCCAACATTGGATCTGATATGATTCTAATACCACCAAAATGTATGCACACACATTTTAATATTGGAAAAACACTTTGTTGGAGTAGTAAAGGACATCCAATTTCCATGTTAGTTGGTGTAACATTACCATAATGAACATGAATGACCTCTTTCAAGCATAAATATGGTAGCCACTTGTGACATGACTACAAACACCACGTATACACTATATAGGTAGGACAGGTACGCAGCCATCCCTCATTGGTATTTAATAGCTACGAAAGGACTGATCATGAATTACAATGTTATGTGTCAACACATGGATGTGTTTATCTTTGGTTGGGGGAGGGAAAACATTGCTAAGTTTAGCCAAAATGACCAATCATGTAGCGAAAACTTACCAAATCCATCCAAGTTATCAACCCCATAAAATATCTCCACATGCATGTGAAAGATCACCGATTCAAATTATCACAGAACATGCATACATTCGACCTTGCTAAGAAATCATAACCCATCCTCCTTTGATTAGAAGATATTACAACCCCATTTTCTCTTCTCCCATTAAATATTTTGAATCCCTGGCCTCCAAATGTAGATATTCAAACCATACCATTGATTGACATTGACGAGCCAAGCATAATGGGCTGTCTGGCTTGAAGTGAACCAGAAAATGCAGATTTGGTTTATAAAAACAGAGAAGTAAAAGGCATTTTCCAGTAGGTGGTATGGTTGGATTACTTCAACAACATGAGGAAAAGCGATAGGGGAATTCAATGGAATTTTCTAGAACATATGCACAGTCAAAAGTGGAATTAAGGGGATTGAATACCTAGATTAATGAAGCGGTAATCGTAAGGATTTCAGGATTGTCTCAAGAAGGAGAGAAATGGTTTGAACGGAAAACACCTATGAAAGCGCTTAAAGAGGGATTTCTGGAACCCGTGGAGGAAGTGCAAGGGATGGAGAAGGGGACCCGAAGAACTTCATTAGCGACACCATGGGATGAGGTGTCTCTCTTCATCCTCAAGTTGATCACTTGCAAAGTTCGATTTAGTCTCTTATATGGGTACCATTTTAAAATTTTAAATAATTTAAGACATCAAAATATATCAATATGCCCTACTTTTTGTGGAAGTCACTGGAGTTGATGTGTAGAATGGTCAAAGATAGAAATAACCCTAACACCAGTTTAGCACACCATAGGATGATTAGATTGTTGGTTGAAGATGCATTACAGAAGGAAAACAAGACTTGGGTGCTTTTTACTGGAATATATCCATCACCCAAGCCTTGACAAGCGCTAGTATCTAAAAAGAAGAAGAAACAACACGTGACCCCAATGAAAACACTAGGTCAAAGGTAAAAGAAAAATGGTTCACAGATTGAAACCCCAACCACCTCAGACATCCGCCTAGAACAAGGTCAAGATCTACTAATCGTAAAGGCAATGGGGCTTGGGAAGATATAACAATTCAAGACAAAGGGTTTGATGAGATTTATGAGACTCGGCAGAACCAATGGGTGTTGGAAGAAGTAAAAAAGCAAAAGTAGGGTAATCTGACAGAGGATGGAGTCCATGACTAGTCAAAAAACATGAGGCTATTGAAATGCCATATATAGAAGTCATAAATCAAGAATTAACATGAGCACCCTCACCAAAAAGAAAACAAGTTCTAGTTCTAAGGAAATTTCACCCTTTAATGTTAAAGAAATATAAGAGGGCTTATAGTGAATTAAAAAGGACCTACAAAAAATTGAAGTTGACATATCAAGAATATATCAAGAAGGTAATGGCTCTAAGGAGAGAATTGCAACAATTTAAGGACCCTAGGGTGAAGGAGACTTTGTTGGGGGGAGTAGGGGTAGCAATAGAATAGAACGAGGAAACATAGAATATATCCATGGAAGAGGAGGATGGAACTAGTGGATTGAAGAAAAATTTGGAACAAGATGAATGGCCTGCAGAAGAAGTAGAAGAAATGGGCATCGAGACTTATGAAAATAGACCTTTTGATCTCATCATGATTCAGAACTTATAAAATATAGTAGCCCAGTCACAAGAAACAATAAGAGATCTATAATATCATCTCATAAATACCATGGATAAGAGAGAAGGGAATACACAATGAACATGGATGGAGAAGGTTAGAGAACATGACTATGCCCTAGACACAAAGAGGCTCAGTATGGAGATTGAAAAGATAAAATATGAAAAGAATTTCATGAGATATCTTGCACATTTTATGAGAAATTTGAGGCCTCCCTCTAACCTTTACTAT
Source organism: Larix kaempferi (assembly GCA_027924585.1). NCBI lineage: Eukaryota > Viridiplantae > Streptophyta > Pinopsida > Pinales > Pinaceae > Larix > Larix kaempferi. Next base: position 2,735,191 of record BSBM01001155.1, on the reverse strand, counting down.
GTATTCTTAAAAGAGCCATTGATATCCTTAAGAATTTCAACAGTAGCAATAGGGTATGAAGAACAGATTGAGACATAAAACCATTTCATCGATGATTTTTCTGGGAGTAATGAAGAGGAGCGAGATCCTTGTGTGAATTATATCTGCATAATCTAATTATGGTTGATTATAATGATTGGGACATGAAACCTCATGTGGGGGGAGTGTAGCTTAGGGATTTCATGTCATTCATGAGGAATCAACTTAGATGGAACAATGTTGCATCCTTCGCATAATTCACAAAGTGGGAGGACCACAGGGGGGTCATTTGGTGGGCATTATCATATCACGTCCATTCATAATAGGGAATAAAATATGGTACGAAATGAGAAAATATATTTCCCTGTATTAAGGGTCCAAGGGGGGCTTAATTATGTTATATGGAAATACAAATATTTAGGGTATATTTTATTACACTTCGTGTACAAGCGGTAGAGGGGAGGCATAGGGAAAATCAGGGGACAAGGGCATGAGATATTGAGTTTGATGGACAAGGGATATTCAATTGGGATGTAGGATGGTTGATGCTAGTGCTCTAATGAAGGGTTTTCATGTTGCTCATGTTCTTGGTTGATTAATGGACCTTCAAATTGTTAATGGAATTGAGAAATGAAAGATTAGGACTTCTATCTTTTATGTGATTGTTATCAATTGGAAGTGTAGTTTAGGTGCATGTTTCATGTCTAGAAATCATGTGTTTTTTTATTCCTTTCAATGTAGCTTTCCTTCTTGAGTCAATTTAAATTTTTTTATCTAGAAATTTCCTTTTTTGTGATCTCTAATATCAACCCATCCACTAGAGAGAATCTAGGTTTGTGCATTGCGACCTTGTCCCTTTGTAATCTTTCTAAAGAAAGCCTCATACAATCCTTGGTTGAACCCATTTTCCCATTGTATAAAACACTAGTCTCCAATTCCTTCATGAATCATGTATTTTACAAAACCAAAATACTTTGTTTTTCTAAAGGTACTCTTGATTTTCCCCATCTACTCCATTGTTAAAAAAATTAGGTGTTATTTTTATTTTAGTTAAGTTATCAAATTAAAAATTATATATAAATTGATTAACATAATAAATAAAATAATCAATATTTAGATATAAAAATAAATCACTTTTTTAATTTTAATTAAAATTAGAAATATATTTTAAGATTTTATTTTTTTCATTTTTATTTGTATGTTATTTGAAATGAGAATTGTTTTAAAGTTTTTTTTTAATTATTCTTTTTATTTATTAATTCAAAAAATTATATAATATAATCATTATTTTTATTTGATTTTACATTTCAAAGTATTTAATGAACATACATTGCAAATTCAAACTTTGAAAGTGTAAAATAAGTTCAAATTAATTTGGAGAATGCCCTATAATTATGTGAACATTTTTCGAAGAGAATCCAAAACTCTAAAATGACACAATCTTCATCATTCTTTTTTTTTTGCCTTTTCAAATAAATAAAAGATATTCTCTAGAACAGCTTACTCTCCAACATCTATGTCACATTGTTAGTGCCTTCTCAAATAAATGAAAGATAGTCTCTTGAGCAACTTACTCTAAGATCTCCAACATCCATGTCACATTGTTAGTCCCTGCCAAATAAGGTATTGTGTTGACTCTTTAGTAATTCACTTCAATTTTTATATTTTTTCTTTAAATATATGAATCTCATGATATCACATTTTACCAAATGTCAATTATTTTATGCATTTTTCATCTCATCGACGTTCCTTTGCACCTTATGAAGCAATTCTTGTTTTTAGAGATCATAAAATAAAACAAATAGGAACTTAGGTAAGTTAACATGACATACCTCTTGACCCAAACATTTGTTTTTATAACTTAAATTTAAATTATGGTAGCTAAATTTACATTTACAATGCATTGATAAATATTAAGTTTATATCATAGTACAATACTAACATTTATTTGTGTTGGCCATAACTTAAAAATGGGGGTAGCACCATCAACACTCATGAGGGTTAGAATAAGTACACCATATTACATTGAAAAACAATTAGTACACCATATTCAAAAGATGATTCAAAACATATCTGAAGGACCATTTGTACCAGTGGTTAAACTATGGTATGACATAAAAACAAGGTAGTTCAACATGTCAGAAAGGTTATGAAATCACTTCTCGTGACTATCATAATGATAACTTTATGAAGTTTTGGAGAGTAATGGTTAAGGTACAGTGAGTCATCACTCCACATGTAAAAGTCCTTATCGAAATTGAATATGTACTCCTTATTAATAAATGATAACAATACTCTTAGTTCAATTTCCAGTTCTCGAGGATCGCTACCATTCTAGTGGGTTCTCCAAAGTTTAACTCGAGCTTTTGATTTGAGTTTTCATTTTGTGTCTGAGAGAGAGAATTGAAGAACCTCGAACAATTAATTAATGAAAATATACGAGATAATAGAAATAACAGAACTCGGAATCACTTTTATTGATCACAGGCCACTTTGAGGGGGCAACCTCCTTTGAGTAAGCTCAATACAAATAACTTCACGGTACCTTCTTTGGTCTCAACACAAACTTATATACTAAGTCTAGGCACCAATATCATGGGTCAATACCATGTGTCAATACAAACCATGGGCCAATACAAACTATGGATCAACAATTACTATGGGACGCCTTACAAAGCATATGTGTCCAACAACAATAAGACAAACTATGGATCAGAAAATACTATGGGACGACTTACAAAGCATATGCGTCCAAGAGCAATATACTAACAAAGTAAATAGAAAGGTTGACATGGGTTCCTAACATCCCCTCTCCCTTAAAAAAATCTTTGTCCTCAAAGCTTTAGATGTGGAAATTGATGCAGAATTTGAAGGAGTGGTTCCCCTGTAGCATACTAGGGTTGTAGTCTGGGCCACTGACTCCTTTTGAGTTTCAGGGAGGGTATCTTGGAAGGTTGTAGATGAAGAAGAACCATATCAGCTACATGAAAAGTGCGATCAGAACGGTGTTGATAAGCTTGTTGTTTTAGGCGAATTCTTTCCATGTGAAGATTGTCTTGTAGAATGAGAAGAATCGAATCAGGGTTTCGAAGAACCGAGTCAATTGCCTTAACTGGGGAGTTGTTGAGGGTGTATGGAAGAATAACTAGTGGTGCCCATAGTCCGCTTCATATGGTGTCCTTTTAGATGTGGTATTGTAACACTTGAGCGCTTCTAGGAAATCCAGAGAAATAGTTGTCCAAATCTGTGTAGGGATGGGCAAGGGTTCAAGCAGTCCCGAAATGAGTGTCGTTGCACCCTTGTTGACTTGGAAAGTATCACAGTCATCCACCATCTGTTGAATTGTCATTTTCAGTCCTTGCCAAAAGAAGTTACATTGTTCTTAGTCATACATTTTGAGGAACCCAGAGTGCCCTGTTGATGAAGAAGCATGGAGTTCATAGAAGAGATAGCCCTATTGAATAGATTGCAACCAATTTGGAACAAGCAGAGAAATAGTTGTAAGAGAAACTGGATCATCAAATATGCAAGAAGGAGCATCTACCACCATATTGTCCTTACCCTTCTTGTAGGTGATCGCATAGGCATAACCCATGAGTTGGATAACCCATTTCAGGTGTGCTGGGGAGGAGACCCATTGTTCCAGGAAATTTTCCAGACTCTGAAGATCAGTATTGATGCAGAAATAATTCCCTAATAGGTATGGTTGCCACTTCTGTACTACATGCAAAATAGCCATCATTTCCTGCTAAGATGTAGATGCGGCTAAATTCTTACTGGAAAGGTCTCTTGAAGGTGACAATCCCACTGGTTCAGCAAGGACACCTGCATATCTATCCAAGGAAGTAGTGGAGACCATTGATGGGTGCATCTGAATGGAATGGAGTTGAGCGATGACACCATGTGAATTATTCTTAAGGATCTTTTCCAGGCGATGTGAACTGATGATGCGGAGAGACCCTTGTTGTAAGCCCTTAAATTTGTGTTGTTTCCCATTGACTCAAAACTGCATCCAAAGTTCAGCAAAATCCCATAAGATGGGGACAAGTGTGCGTAACCATTGAACACCCAAAACCACATCACATCTACCTAGAGACAAGGAAAACATGTCAGAGCGCAGGTTATAATATTCCAGAGAGATACGCACATTGTGACACTTCCCCTTGCAAGGTAAGGTGCCCCCATTGGCAACCATGACTTCAAAGTTGGAGCAAGGATGGACAAAACAATCAGGATGTTTAGCGATCCGAGGGTCAATGAAGTTATGAGCGCTACCAGAATCAATGAGTATTGTAAGTGGAATCTTCTTGAAGTAACCCCTGAATCGCATTGTTTGGGGAGTGGTGATGTCAGATAAAGCATGGAGAGATATCTCTGGTGGTTCATCCTGATATGGGGGGTCAATAGGCGGCTCCTGAATGTTAAACTGATCATCCAATGTATCTGGAGCTTCTTCACCAATTTTAGAGGCAGACGAAGAATCCATATCCAAGAGATAGATCTTTTGTTGAACACATCTATGTCCCCAAGTGAATTTCTCATCACAATTATAACAAATCCATTTTTCTCTGCGCGCCTGCATCTCTGTTTCATACAAATGCTTGATAGGAGTTGGTCAAGGAGCTAGCGAGATGGGATTTCATTGAGAACCCATAGTTCGGAAAGGAACAAAAGTGGGTTTGGAGCATTGTTGGGATGCAATCTTGTCTTTTTCCAACTTAGCCAACCCTAGGACTTCCATCATTGTGTTGGGACAAAAAATTTTAACCTCTTGTCTTTTGCCAACTTAGCCAACCCTATATTTTTCTAAGAATGACTATTTCATTTGATCCTAGCTAAAGATACTATTTCCTTCAAGGCTCATGAACCACCGAAGTGATAGGTCTTTTAGCGTGGAAGGAAAAATCCTAAGCTTTTGTGCATCAGTAGTGTAATCAAATGATCTGCAAACTACCTCAAATTCAAACAGGAATGTGTCAGGATCCTCTGAAGTCAACCCATGAAAGTTTGGTAGATTGTTAGGATTGATGTTCTTCATTCTGGCATCTCCGAGAGGTATGCTAATGGGAAAAGTGAAAAGCTCCCTAGGTTCTTCCTCTTCATTTTCCACTGAGGTGTTTGAGTCTGAACTAGTAGTGAAGTTGCTTCTGTTTGGATCGTATGTGGAGTTAGTCTCGTTTTCAAAGTGTAGAAATTCAAACTGAGAATGGTCAAAACTGTTACTATCATTGTTGCTCATGGAATGCTTGGGCAGAAAGCGGCCAAACCTATCCCTTTTCCAATGAGGCATTCATTGGTAGAAGATATTTATGTTTTTGTTTTATGTAATTTTTGTTTCCTTTTTGTGGTTTTTAGGTGATGTCTCCTAAAATATTTAGCACCTCACTGGCAATGGCGCCAAAAAGTGGTGAGCTCCTAATATGGATGCCTAATGAGGGTAGCTTATACCAAGATCCTACTTTAAATGTCAACCCGGGGAACGTACAAGCTTGAGAGATGCATGCACTGTATGTTCTCTTTATAGGATAATCTCTTGTCACAGTTTAAAGGGCGGTATCGATGTTCTAAAGATTGTCTACTAAATGTGAGGGTTGTCTACTTAATGTGAAAATTGATTGTTAAGATTTGATATGCTAAGACAAAAAATAGCAGCATTGCATTCCATTTCACAATAATAGCATATACAGGATCACTGAAGAAACAACAAGCACAACAAAAACACAAGAGACACAAATTTATCCTGGGAAACCCTCATGGGGTAGAAAAGCCAGTAAAGCTTCCTCAATATAGATGACCAGCAATATACAAAGATGTAACCCTGAGCATAAGCTCCTCCTTCTCCATAGCAGACCTCTCCTCCACAAGTGTGCCACTCTCAAGTGAGTGAGTGTGTGTCAAATGAGGAATACACCTCCTCTATTTATACACTACTCCGACTTGTCTTTTACACAAATCATGTAGGCTCGTATTTAACCAGTGGGTTAAATACCCCACTACAACTGACTGGGATGACCCCTCTAGGGTGGTCTAATAACCCTTTGACCCACATAACACATACAGGGCCGACCCCCACTAGGGAAGTCTAATAACCCAAGTTACCACATTCTGACGGAGGAATAAACATCTCCGGATATACAATAAGATCTTCAAGGAGGAATGAAACATCTCCAGAATAATAAAGTACAAATATAATATTCTTTGAAGTTACAATATCTCAACACTCCCCCTTAATGAGAAGGATATTATAACAGCATCTGCACGAGCAAGGAGTCATCAACATCATACATGATACATATATAAATCATTGGAAGCTTTCTCAACATCATCAGTAACTCAAGCAGTTACTGGAACATCTTCAATACTGGAATATCAACATCTTAAGTATTGAGTCTTTATCTTCTGCAGCACTCGAACAGCTACAACAAAATCAACATCTGGATCCTCACGATCATCAGCATCATCATCATACAATCATCAGCATCGGGATCATCTCGATCTACAACATCTGGATCATCTCGATCTACAGCATTTGGATCATCTCGATCTACAGCATTTGGATCATCACGATCTACAGCATCTGGATCATCTCGATCTACATCATCTGGATCATCTCGATCTACAGCATCTAGATCATCTCGATCTGCAGCATCTCGATCATCTCGATCTTCAGCATCTGGATCATCTCGATCTACAGCATCTGGATCATCTCGATCTATAGCATCTGGATCATCATGATCTATAGCATCTGGATCATCTCAATCTACAGCATTTGGATCATCTTGATCTACAGCATCGTCATCTAGACCATCACGATCAACAGCATCGTCATCACACGATCACCAGCGTCATCATCTAGACCATCACGATCAGCAGCATCATCATCTAGACCATCACGATCAACATCATTGTCATATAGACCATCACGATTAGCAGCATCGTCATCTAGATCATTAGTACAAGTATCCACACCAATACAAGTATACATCATCAATACAAGTATCCACACCAATACAAGTATACACATCATCAATACAAGTATCCTCATGAATACAAGTATAAACATCATCAATACAAGTATCCTCATCAATACAAGTATAAACATCATCTCATCATTACAAGTATACACAATAGCAGCATACCCTGCAACACACATGATCCAATTACGGGATGATCAATCCCTCTCACTTTAGGAAATAGGTCCAAGGATGATACAATCCTGATCTACTTACGGGATGATCAGTCCCTCTCAGTTTAAGACATCTCTCATGTCTATGGATGATGCAATCCAGATCAACTTACAGGATGATCAATCCTTATCACTTTAAGACACCTCACCATGTCTAGGGACGATGCAATCCCGAATCAACTTATAGGATGATTAGTCCTTATCACTTTAATACACCTCACCATGTCTAGGAACGATGCAATCCCAATCTATTAACAGGATGATTAGTCCTTATCACTTTAAGACACCTCACCATGTCTAGGGACGATGCAATCCCAATCGATTAACAGGATGATTAGTCCTTGTCACTTTAAGACACCTCACCATGTCTAGGGACGATGCAATCCCAATCGATTAATAGGATGATTAGTCCTTATCACTTTAAGAAACCTCACCATGTCTAGGGACGATGCAATCCCAATCGATTAACAGGATGATTAGTCCTTATCACTTTAAGACACCTCACCATGTCTAGGGACGATGCAATCCCAATCTATTAACAGGATGATTAGTCCTTATCACTTTAAGACACCTCACCATGTCTAGGGACGATGCAATCCCAATCGATTAACAGGATGATTAGTCCTTATCACTTTAGGACATAAGTCCAAGGATGATGCAATCCTATCATGTACATTTTGAACCAAACGCTCAGGGACGATGCAGTCCTATCACATCTACTAGGGACCACTTTCTCGGAAACATATGTCTACGGATCTCTTTTAGGACATGTGTCCATGAATGATACAATCCCCTCGTCCACTAGGGACCACATTCTTGGAGACATATGTCTACGGATCACTTTAGAACTGAAGTCCAGGGATGATACAATCCTCTCGTCCACTAGGGACCAAATTCTCGGAGACATCTGTCTAAGGATCACTTTAGAATTGAAGTCCAGAAATGATACAATCCCTCTTCTTTCTCGGAGACATATGTCTACAGATCCTTTTAGAACATGTGTTCAAGGATGATGCAATCCCTCTTCTTTCTCGGAGACATATGTCTACGGATCTTTTTAGAACATGTGTTCAAGGGTGATGCAATCCCCTTGTCAACTTAGACCCTGTCTAAAGACCATCCACCAACCTCTTTGTCGGCATCACCAATATAGGTATCCATATCATCAACCTCACTGTCGATGCAGGCAATCTCGTCATAAGTGACCACATCACTCCCCCTCTCGAGGAGGGTCCTACCAACCTTGTCTCGAAAAATACTCAAAATTTTCTTGAGGTAGAGGTTTGGTTAGTACATCGGTAACTTGTTCACTTGAGGTAGAGGTTTGGTTAGTACATCGGAAACTTGTTACAAATTCGAACTTTAATTCTTTTCTGCACCATATCTTGTATATAGAAATGTCAGATCTCTATGTGCTTTGACTTATCATGGAATACTGGATTCTCTGCAATTTTGGTACAACTCTGTTTGTCACATAGGATCACAGTTGGGTCCATTCTAAAGCCATACCACTTCACAACTAGCAGAGCAAGAAGCCATATATTCCGCTTGTGCTGAGAGCCACACTAGATTGCTTCCTTCTAAACCATGAGATCATGGCTGATCCCAGACAATAACATCCTCTCGATGTGCTCTTCCTGTCTGATACAATTTCTTCCCAATCAACATTTGTGTAGAGAAACCATATTCAACCTTGTAGCAAAGGTTGAGATCCACATCACCCATGGTGATCATTAAGCTCATCAATTGATTATCGATCCTGGGAACCCATACAGAACTTGATTCACACTTCTTCTTTAATTACACCATTAAGAGAATGGTCTTATCTAGCCACTTGGAGCAAACATCTCATCATGATTCTCTTCCTCTTTACAAGAGAATCTTCTAGCCACAAGCCTTCTATAGTGTGTTTGATTTGTAAATCTTTTGTTGAACATCCATCGCTTGTTCAGTGTTCATCATTCATCATGATCTTTCCTACAATCCAAAATTAAGTACATGATTAGTAATACTTCATAATCATCAAATCATATTGATATGATAACCTATTATGCATACAGATATCATTTACATAGTTATGCAACTATTTTGACCAATACTTTGGCACAACACTTTCCCATATCCTGTATGCATACAGTGGCTATCTAGATGCCTTCCATCTCTACCAGAACATAGTATAGAGAGTGTGCACAGCTCTCAGCATGTCAGCAAGGAGGTTTCATTCTAGACAAGCAACAATGGAATGTTTGTCCAACTTACCAATCATATGCATATTAGTAGTATACTGTTTCAATGCTCTATGAATGTTTACACTCAGCATGATATATTATAGGAATACAAATATGCATACAACCTATTACAGACAATATCATTTACTATTTCAAATAACAACTCAAATACTTATCTTTTATGTTTGTGTGGTTGCCTCCCGCTTGATCTTCTATATGTCTTTTGAACTTCTATTCATTCTGTACCACTGTGCATGCTCAAGTGTGCACTAGTGTCATCCTCATGATCTCATACACAAACATACATTCATTAGTATATTCTCAATATTATCAAAACATCATAATTCTAAATAATCTTGAATATGTATAGTCATGATCATTAGTATTCAGGGTTTCAAGGAAGTCTTCTTTTACTCATGCATATTCTTGTTTGATCATAGTACTCTTCTGGTTAATTAAATCATCAAGATAAGAGACATAATATGCATAAACCCCTGATTACTAACTTTATGAATAAGCATAACCAATCATACCAAGTATACTTATATAAGGGATCTTAATACATGGCATAGGAAAACATACCTGGATTAGTATAGCTGCTTAGTTATGTCTAACATACCTAATCAATATCTTCTTTGCTCTCTTCAATGATTTAGGGATCCTATGCTAGAACCTGCATATCTCATAGGTTAAGCATAATAGAACAAAGTCATACATACATTGTAAGTAGAACTTCTATGTGATCAAAGATTGTGGATGAGTCTTTGTCTTCATGTTATCATGGTCATGGAACTTGATTTGTCTTTCGTGATGTACCTGTATTTTGTTAGCAGACAACATCAACCTCATACAATACCACAGTGCATTAGTACAATCATATAGCCCTAAACAATGAATGTCTTCTATCGTTCACATGCATTCATACTGTTACTAGGGTGATAAGACAATTCTAACATTAATTGAGATTGTATTGACCTGAATAATATGAGAACAAACATATTATGAACTTAATCAAGAATCAGATTTCAAGACATACCTGAACCTCCTTAAGTCATACCTGTCGAGATTTCTTGTAGTCTTCTTATGTAAGGCCTTAGCTTCGACTCCCCATGAAACTTGATCTGGAGCTTGATTAGGGTTTGCTAGAGAAACCCTAAAAAATTCAATCTTTGACTTTCACACTTCTGAATGGATGGAAGGATGTGTCTTGCTAGCATGCTTCAATTTTGAAATCTCCAAAATTTGACCCCTCAAAATTGCCTTCGAAACTTTTGGATCTTCTAGACAGGAACCCAAACTAGGGTTTGATGAAGCCCACCCTTCTGTCCAATCAAAAGGTTCGATCCAAGGCTCTAAACTCTTATTTTTCCGAGGAGCTTCCAGCCGTGGTTACAAACTTCAAAAATTCCAACTTTTGCTGAAGCCCTAATTTTCCATCTTTCCGATCAAAATCCCGAACTGGGGTTTGATCAAGCCCGGTCTTCTACCCAACCAAAAAATTCGATCTTGGTCTCTAAATTTCAATTTTCCTGAGTAGCATTCAGCCGTGGATTCCGATTCCAAAAATTCTAACTTTCTCCGAAACCCTAAATTCTGAAAGCCATGAATGAAGGTGCTCCAAAAATAATTATGTTTTGACAAAAATATGTACCTGATTGTTTCTGCTATAACTCCAAACTTTTGGCTCCACAGGGTCTGAACACTTTTTCTGTGGTAGCCTGACCTGTCATCTTTCCATCCTGACAGGTCTGACCTCAATTGGATTTTCTGAGAGCGAGTTATGCCAAGTGTCGCAACCTGACCTGTTTATGGGATAAACCATGAGATCAAACTTTTATGGCTTGCCACGTGTCACTGGTTCAACTTCAGTCTCTGAAAACGTTTCTTGAGATAGTACCCTCTGTGTACTACCTGTCACTTTTTACGAAATTTCATTTGGAGCTTCCTAGCCCAAGTTATGCCAAGTGTCGCAACGTGACCTATTTATGGGATAAAATAGAAGAGCGAACTTGTACAGAGTGCCACGTGTCACTGGTTCAACTTCGGCCTCTGAAAACGTTTCCTGAGATATTAAAGTCTGTGTACTACCTGTCACCTTTTACAAAATTTCATTTGGAGCTTCCTAGCCCAAGTTATGACCTTTTTTCCTTGGTCACCTGATTTTGACTGAGATCTGGAAGAGGCAGAAACCCTAACTTGTACTGATCATAACTTACAAAGTACAATGAATCTGAGGGTTCCCTTTGGAAACAAGATACCCGGAGATGTTGTATACGACCGGTAAATGTTTCAGAGCCTGAAACTTCTCCCAAATGGATTTATGGCGAAAGTTCCACGATGACTGGTTTTTGCTATATAAAACCCTAACCTTCAAATTGTCATAAGTAAAGCAAGTGTCGTAAGTGCCATACATTGCCTTCCTTCCGGTTAGCTCTGATACCATGTTAAGATTTAATATGCTAAGAAAGAAAATAGCAGCATTGCATTCCATTTCACAATAATAGCATATATAGGATCACTGAAGAAACAACAAGCACAACATAAACACAAGAGACACAAATTTATCCTGGGAAACCCTCATGGGGTAGAAAACCCAGTAAAGCTTCCTCAATATAGATGAACAAAAATATAAAAATATGTAAGCCTGAGCATAAGCTCCTCCTTCTCCTTAGCATACCTCTCCTCCACAAGTGTGCCACTCTCAAGTGAGTGAGTGTGTGTCAAATGAGGAATACACCTCCTCTATTTATACACTACTCCGACTTGTCTTTTACACAAATCATGTAGGCTCGTATTTAACCAGTGGGTTAAATACCCCACTACAACCGACTGGGCCGACCCCTCTACGATGGTCTAATAACCCTTTGACCCAAATAACACATACAGGGCAGACCCCCACTAGGGAAGTCTAATAACCCAAGTTACCACATTTCGATGGAGGAATAAACATCTCCGGATATACAATAAGATCTTCAAGGAGGAATGAAACATCTCCAGAATAATAAAGTACAAATATAATATTATTTGAAGTTACAATATCTCAACACTGATTACGCTATGAAATTGAATACTGGAAAGCAATGAATCTGATTAAAAGAATTAAAGTGCTGAAAGCAGTAAATATGTTCTGAGAAGTAAAGCAGGGAATCTATTCTAAGTAATTAAAATGCTGAAGTAATTAGATGTTGATCTGTTCTAAGAAATAAAGATATAAAGACAGTAAATCTATTTGAAATAATTAAACTGCTGAAATGACTAAATGCTGAGAATGAAAATACCATAACAAAGCGATTTTACTATTGGGGAAATGAAGTCTGTAACTACTGTCTGCGCACACAAATTGAGTCTTGATCTATCTTATTCTACCAATCTGGAATTGAAATATGATCATTCTAATGCTTACCCATCTTCTACTAAGAAGTTAAAAGAAACTAATCACGATGAGAAACTGCAGTGAACTCCAGATCTAACCATGACATTGAAAACTAAGCTATTACACATGTAATCGTGGATAAAAATATGCGTTTGCAAAAAAGAACCTACAGGCCTACTGACATCGTTTTACTATACTACGAAATGCAATCTAAACTACTACAGAAAACAATGACTCATTCAACGCTACCATATATCATAGAACTGTTCATCAATGTAAAACGCATACTTGGAAAAAATACCTGTAGATAGGAATCTCCTGACCTACGTGTTGGAGGGGTCCTCCCCAACTCGTACTCAGGAGAGAATAAAAAATCAGAAACGCTTGCTGGAATTAATCATCAATCTTTCATTAATATGTAAAATCCATGTCAAAATAGAAGTCTGTACTTCAGTATCTCAATAGTGCAGAAAACGTTAACAATAATGTCTTTCACAAAAAATAACAGCAGGGAACTCCAACTAAGCGTGAGGTCCATATTTATATGATTTAACTCTAATCCTAACTGATTGTCTAACTGCCGAGTCATCTTGAAAGTGGGAGTGTGTCCCCTGTAAATTAGGAAACAAGGCGCCGATCTTGTGGTGATCCTTTAGTCTTCTACATGTCTTTCCTTTAATAAACCTGAACCTGCTCAATCATGCTTGGTTTCCATATAATCAGTTTAATTGATACACATTCTAACATACAAGATTAATCATAAAAAAAATTTCATTAAATCATTAAAGTAAAGCACTTTTCCCATAATTGAGTGTGTTTCGTTACCATTGCTTGAGCTGGACTGTGGAAAAAGGGTTATCAAAATACCTAAAAAATGGACCCATCATTCTCTCCCCTACTTGAAGGATTCACCCATCCTTGGGTGACCTGTTCCTTTCATCGATGACCTCCCTGATATCCCATGCTGCCACCTTAGCTGCCCCTGCCTGTCTGAGATACCCAAAATTTTGATCCTCCCTGGCCCATGCCTTCCTCTCCTCCTCTTCATTAATCTTGTCTTTGAGGACTGGGGAAAGAAAGAATGGAGGATTCAATCTCATCCCAATCCACCTTAGTTGGTTTCTTTCTAGGGATTCTTTATAGAGTATCGTTTTGAAGAGAGCATCCTTAAGCCTGAGGGGATAATGGAGTTCTCTTCGTTTTAGATCATTTGCCACCGTGCTCCACCTTTCCCTAATGGACTCATCAACTTCCTTTTACGTGTTGCGGAGCGTAATGTCGAAGTGACTCACCGCCTCCTGTTGTTTTGCAAGGAGAATGGGTATTATTTCCTCATCCTGAGTGAGGATCCTGTGATTATAAATTATTCCCTCAGGGTGAGTGGGCTCAGGTCTGATCATTAATGGAGTTTTCCATTTGGATTCCACATAGAGATGATAGTCCTGGGCTCGCTCAATTTCGTGGTTCATCCACGAACACAATGCCCTTAATTGGAAATCACCCACATATGGGTTTGGTGACTAGTTGGGAGAGCCAGAAACTACGAAATTGTGCAAGAAGAACTCACTCAATCGGTCTTTCTCCATCTCTATGGAGTTCAATGATGCATCAATAAATTCCTTAGGAGTGCTTACCTCTATAGGGAGATCTTTCTTGAATCTTTGAAGATGGAATTCACCCCATTTTTCTTGTAAATAAACTGCATAGACAGTCGATGAGGTCATGCATTCTCTCAGATATGCTGATAGTAGTGGCAAGAACATCCTTAATTTTGATAATTTCTTGGTCCTTCATTACCAATTTGCTCTGTGCTTCGCCCAAATTTTCTTGCAGCTCTAAATTGTTATGTTCGGCCAGCCGGAGCTCTTCTGCATGGTGCATCTTTAGGATTTGTGTCTTCTCGACTGAGAATGGGGGAGGTGTGGCCTGGCTTCCTGGCCGAATTCTTGATGTTTCCAACTCATTTATGAGCCTTTCCAATTCTGCTTGTGCTTCAGTGAGCTGGGAAACAACCTCAGGGTCTTCATTACGTTCTGGAGGGTTTTCCTGAAAGTTACCTTGCTCCTGTAAGCTCTACCCTTCTCCTTTATCCATCTCTTCTTCTGTATCCTGTTTTTCCTCTTCATTCCCTTTCTCTTCTTCATCCTCTTCTCCTTTTTCTTTTTCGTCCTCTTCTCCATCCGTAGTGGGATCCTTTTGATCTATAAAAGGATCAATGTCATCATCAGACACATTGGTAATCAAGGGGCTGGGTTCCCTTTCTTTCTCCTTGGAGACTCAGATTTTAGATACCTGTGTGAATCTCTTGCTGCGCCTCTTCGACCCCTGACTACTGGTAGGAATATATGGGACTGATTTGGGGGAGTCCTCTTTGGAGTGTTTTATTTTGACCAAGGTGTCGACCACACTGTCCAAGTCGATTTTTCTTTTTGCCCTTGATACAGAGGTGGTCTTACTTTTTGATTCAGGTGGCAAGGGCATAGTCCTCATTCTCTGAACGTCCTCAGCAGATACCACAATGAACTCCTCCCAGGAGAGCTCTGGAATCTGATCTTTTAGATCCTCAACAACTATTAGTTTGATCAGCCCATGATGGGCCAAAGCATCGTCTTTTCCCTTATCCACCTTCCTTCTCATCTCTGCTAGTGATTGGAGTAGGAAAAATGGAATGCTAATATTGTTGTTTGATGAAATGTGACTTCTGTGCCTAAGAAGCTCTAAAATACGAAAATGGAAAATGGGAACATAGATTAATCTTCCAGTGCATGTAATATACCTTAGGACAATTGCGGCCATTTCATCCCATGGTGCTAGCATGGAGGGTCTCTTGACTCCATGTTTGTCCTCATCATAAACTTCTCCATGCTCAAAGAATGTTTCTTTTGCTCTGTGGTTTGCCTCCCGATCATTGCTACTCCAATGCAAGCCCATTGGAAGACCAGTGTGTTTTGCTATCATGTCCTCATCCACTTTTATGCGTAACCCCTTCACTCGGGTGACGTATTGTTCATATTTTATATGCTTGAAGTTTCTTACAAACTCCTGGGCTACCGCTGTGTGGTATTTTCTCAGTCCAAGGATAAATGGCATCCACCCTAAGTTGCGAATGATTTGCAGGACTCTCGGGCTTTGATAAATTGCACTGTGATCTTCCGGTTCACTCTTTTTAAAACCCTTCGTCATTTTTTCAAATCTTTTCTATAACCAGACAGACCAGGGATTTGGGATGCAGTTTTATACTTTTAACTTGGTCGGGATCTACCTACAGGCTCAAGGAATGCAATGGTGGTTGCTTCTCAGGAATTTCGGGTGGTTACTTATATGCAAAATCGTGGAATATGCTGCACCCGAATTCACTGCCTTTCTGCACCTATTCTTTTCATCATACCTATACTTGCCACTTCTAATCCCCTATCTTTCATGATTGATCTCTGCCTTCTTATGATCGACCTCTATAATTCATGTGGTGAAGGTTGCGATCATGATTTGCTGAGGGTGACGGGACTTTGGTAGCAATCATGAGTTATGAAGGTCATTCCACCATGCTGTCGATTTGAAATTGTGGGAAAGTGGTTTACCGTAAAAATAAAATAAAATCGTTTAGAGATTACCTTGGTATGTATGCATACCTACATTGATGAGCTGGTCCATTTTTCATGCATGGTGGATTCTATAGTAATCGTGGCGGTGTCTGTAGTTGAGTTCTGCATGTCAATAGTTACGTGCGTAGGGTGCTTTTTCCGATATGCGCATTTTGAATTTGCTGAGTATGTGCTTTTGAAAATTGTGCCCGATTGTGCTTTATATTTGGATGATTGCATGGTTGGATCTGATTGGCTCCCTTCAATAACTTTGCAGGCTCTCTTGAATATGTCTGAAAAAGGTTAGCGTGGTGTGTCTTTGATGAATTCCGTAGTAGATGAAGACTTATTTTGCATGTAGATGTGGCTGGCTTGCATGAATTGCTTTTAGCCTCACTTGAATATATGGCATCCTCGTTTGATTTATTTTTCAGGCTCGCTTGAATTGATGGCAGCCTCGCTTGGTATAACTTGTTTCTTGGATGAATTGATGGCAACATTTCCTGAATGATTGGCAGCCTCACTTGATATATTTTGCAGGCTCCCCTGAATTGCTGGCATCCTCGCTGGAATTATTGTGCAGGCTCGCTTGAATAGGTTGATACCCTGTACTTTCTATTATTCCTTTGTTCTCTTTTTTGTTTTGTTTTGTTTTCTCTTTTTTCTCTTTTTTTGTGTTTTTGTTTTCATGAAATGTGTTGAAGCTTACTGTGTTGGAGCATGCTCTATCAGCATCAATTGTTGTTGGTAGAGTACTTGTGTAAATTCCTCTTTGGACTTTGGTTGTTTGTAGAGTTTTAGGCGGTGCCCATTCACGATCATGGGAAACTCATCATCATCAATTGTAATAATTCCCATAGCCTCCTTGTCATAAATTTTCTGTATATTGTAAGGTCCAAGCTATCTAGTGGTTAGCTTCCCTTTGAATGTGTGAAATCTGGAGTCGTAGAGTAGTGCCCAATCACCTTCTTTGAATTTCTTATCCTTCAAATGTTGGTCATGCCATTTCTTTCTTTGTTGTTGGATGATTTCAGTATGTGTAAGTGCTTGTTGGTGGTGTTCATCCAGTTGATTTAGCTGTAGCATGCATTCTTTTTGAATATTTGATAGGTTCATATTTAGATCGGTTGCAATTCTTAATGTTTTTACTTCAAATTCGATTGGTATCGTGACCTTTTTCCCATAGACCAGCTCATAAGGTGTGAATCCTGTTGTTGTTTTCCATGTAGTATTGTAAGCCCAGACTGCTTCACTAAGTCTGTCAGCCCAATCTCTTTTGTGAATTTGGACAGTTTTTTTCAAGATTCTTTCTAATTCCCTGTTGGTTACCTCAGCTTGACCATTTCCTTGAGGGTGATAGGAGGATGACTATCTGTGCTTTACATTGTTTCTTTTCATCAATTCTTCAATTAAACTAGATGTGAATTGTGGTCCTTGATCTGAAACTACTTCTCTTGGCACCCCAAATCTGTGAAAGATCTGCTCAGTAAAGAATTTGGCCACACTGGTTTCATTTTCAGCAGCCAGTGAGGCTACCTCGGTCCATTTTGTAAGGTAATCAGATCATACAAGGATGTAGCTCTTCTGATTGGAATGTGGGTTGAATGGGCCAACAAAATCGAATCCCCACTTATCGAATGCTTCTAAAGATATTTGTGGGTGTAGTGGCATTTCTTGTTTTTGTGGTGGCTTTCCCATTCTTTGGCAATCGTCACAATGGGACACATACTCATAAGCATCTCTATGGAGTGTTGGCCAATAATACCCTGTTTGCAAGATCTTGTAGGCTGTCCTTTTTGTAGCGTAGTGTCCTCCACAGGGTTCATTGTGGGTGGCATGCATTATGTCATGTACCTCATCTTCCCTAATGCACCTTCTAAGTACTTGATCTGGTCCCTGTTTAAAAAGCATGCCCTCTATCCATGTATATGTGGCACTTTGTCTTATTACTTTTGTCCTTTCTTTATAATTGTAATGTTCTAGAAACTTCCCGAAAACCAAATAGTTTGCTATGTCAGCAAACCATGGACTTTTTATTGATATGGAAAAAAGGTACTCATCAAGGAAGTTATCTTGGACCAATTCATTATCTGTCCCATGTGTTACTCTTGAAAAAAAGTATGCTACGACATTATGCTTTCCTGGTTTATCTATTATAGTGATGTCAAATTCCTGTAGAAGTAGCATCCATCGAATAATTCTTGCACTTGTATTAGGCTTGTTCATAAGATATCTGATCGCTGAGTGGTCAGTATGGATAAAACTTTGGTATACTGTAATGTAATGCCTGAATTTGTTGATTGCATGTATGACTGCCAGAAATTCCTTCTCTGTGACTGTGTAGTTGAGTTCTACCCCAGCCAAAGTTTTGCTTATATAGTATATGGCATAGGGTTTCTTGTTTTGTTCTTGCCCAAGCACAGATCCGATTTCTTTATCTAATGCATCAGTGTGAATGTGAAATGGAATTTCCCAGTTTGGTCCTTGAAGTATTGGTCGTGTGATGGTTTTATGTTTAATACTTTCAAAGGCTGACATGCAGTTGCTTGTCCATATGAACTCATTGTCTTTTGTGAGAAGTGAAAACATGGGGGCAGCAATTTTGCTATAATTCTCAATAAACCTCCTGTAGTACCCTGTCTGTCCAAGGAAGCTTCTCACATCTCTTTGTTTGACAGGTGGGGGCAGTGTCTTGATTACTGATACTTTGGCTTGATCCACCTCTATACCTCTCTGTGATATATGATGTCCTATAACAATTCCTTCTTCCATTAACATCCTGCATTTGTCATTGCTTAGGCACAAGCTCATCTCAATACATTTTTTCAATATTAATTCAAGGTTTTCCAATGCCTGGTCAAAGCTATGTCCATAAGGTGTGAAATCATCCATGAATACTTCCATTTTGTTATTCAGAAAATCAGAGAAAATACTCAGTATGGCCCTTTGAAATGTTGCTGGGGCGTTACATAGACCAAAGGGTAAGACCCTATAGGCGTAAGTTCCCCATGGGCATGTGAAGGTCGTCTTATCTTGATCAGCTGGGTGTATTAAAATTTGGTTGTAACCACTGAAACCATCTTGGAATGAAAAGTATTTGTTTCCAGATAATGTATCCAGCACCTGGTCTATAAATGGAAGTGGAAAATGATCCTTGTTTGTTTCTTTATTCAGCTCCCTATAGTCCACACAAATTCTCCATTTGCCTCCTTTTTTGGGAACTATGACTAGTGGTGAGACCCACTCACTATCAGATATTGGATAGATGAACCCTACGTCTAATAACTTTTGTAATTCCATTTTGATTATGTATTTTAGTGCAGGGTTCAGCCTTCTTTGTTGTTTCCTGATGGGAGTAGAACCTTCTTTGATGTAAATGTAGTGTTTGTAGATATCAGGATGTATTCCTTTCATATCTGTATATGTCCAGGCAAATGATTTACTTTGTTGTGTTAGTATATTCATCAATTTATCTTCTTGCTCTGGTTTTAATTTGGAATTTATATTGACTATCTTGCCAGGATTAATTTCCATGACTTTTACCTTCTCAATTTGTTCTGGTAGCACTTCTGTCCATAAGTCATCCTTGTTCTGTTTTGAACTTTCACCTGTTTCTGTAGAAAAAAATTCTTGAATAACATGATTGTTAGGAGATATATTTTGTATAAATGTATCTATATGGCCATCTTCATCTATTGCCTTTAAAGATATTGCAGCATCAATTGTTAGGATAGGTCTGAGGTTTTGATTTGGTGTGTTCTGGTAATCATCAGTCCAATTTTGATATTCTAACTCTGAGGATTTCATTGCTGGTGGGTAGATTGTTATCTTCTTCCTAGTATGTCCACTGGTGATTGTCATATTTCCTGATCGGCAACCTATGTAAGCATCCGCAGTTGCTAACCAAGGCCTACCCAGGATAATTGGATAGCCACTAAGTTTGCTTTTTATTTTGATTATTATAAAATCAGCTGGGTATTCCCAGGACTCGATATTTATCATGATGTCTTCTAGCATTCCTTCGGGCTTCACAGTGGACATGTCTGCTAGTTGGAGTACTATTGTAGTTGGTCTTACCATTGATTGGAGTCCTAGGTATAACATCGTTTCTTTAGTCATGACATTGATCGCAGCTCCTAGATCTATTAAGCTTTTATTTATTTGCCTGTTATTTATGGTGACACTTACTACAGGACTACCATGATAAAGATATTTAGGATTTATTATGACACCTAGCATCAAATCGACCAATTGTCCCACTACATTAATAGTTGGTGGGTCATGCTTCCTTCTTCCTGGCTTCTTTAGGCAAATCTCTCTAATGAATTTGTTGCAGATGGGCACATCCCTTATGTCTTGTAAGATTGCGATTTGGATGTTTAAGTGTTTGAATTTGTTTAAGATTATATTCTCTTCCTCTTCTTTTGTATTCCGGACAAGTTTTTATGGAATTGGAGGGTTTCCATTTCGTGTTAGTGGTATAATTTCTTCCTCAGGAGGTTCTGGTTCATTAGGATGTTGAACATAGGGTTCTGATGTGTGGTCCTGATCTTCAGGTACAGGTTGTTGGATGTTGTGTGGGGGTGTATTCTGCAACGTTTTTCCAGTTCGTAGGTTTATTTCATTTATTTCTATGGTGTCTACAACATAAGTTGGGAATTGTGTGATATCAGTGTTGTAAGTTTGCTGCTGTTGTGGGGGCCTGTTATTATTAGGATTTGGAATTGGTTGGGTTGGAATAGGTGGAGGTCTGGGGGGTGGTTGAGGTTGTGGGGGTGGCATAATGAGTGGCTGTTGTAATGGCGCCCTCCAATTTGATGGATGTGGGTACTGGTTTGCATAGTTTGTGGTGGATGGAAACGGTGGGGGGTATTGAGGATAAGACGGTGGATAATATGGCTGTTGATAGGATGGTTGATATGCTTGTTGGTTTTGTTGCCATTGGTTTTGATTTGGTTGTGCTTGCCATGAAGTTGGTACAAATTTCCAATTTGGTTGTCCTTGATTATAGTAAGTTTGATTGCTCTGCTGATATGGCCTAGCAAAATTATTCCTCCTCTGATTTATAAAACAGAATTGTTCTACAGTTCCTTCAGCTATTGGGTCTTGAATGGCTGCCTTACATAAGGGTAAGAGGGGACATTTATCAGTGGAATGGTCATCGGTGCAGAGACCACATACTTCTATTGTGTTTAAGGTGCACTACCCCTTCTCATGCTTCTTCCTACAACGAGGACAAAATACTGCCAAGGCTTGGTTAAATTCATACTGTTTCTTTATTATTTGAAGAGCATCAAGTTGCATGGCTAGGGATTGCAGTATGTCAGTTTTGATGTCATCTAGCAGGTTTCCTAAATCATATTTTGTAAGTGAGGATGATGATCCACTGGTGGTTGTATGTGTATCCCTTGTCCCATTCTTAGTTTTCCTAGATATTGAGTAGTTTTTGAAGATTTGCAGGATCTGGTCAAAAGATTTTTGGAATATGTCTCCGTCTCCAAGGAGATTTAAGACCTCAAAATTCTCCTCTTTTACACCCCTGAGAAGGACAAGCTTTAGTGATTCAGGATCCAATGTGTAATGGCTGGCTCGTTTGTAGCTGAGTTGAAATATTTGGGCATAATCTTCTAATGACTCTCTATCTCCTTGTTGCATCCTAAAGATTTCATCCCTAGTATCCTTGGCCTTGCAGTAGTCCCTATATTTTTCTAAGAATGACTGTTTCATTTGATCCCAGCTAAAGATACTATTTCCTTCAAGGCTCATGAACCACCGAAGTGATAGGTCTTTTAGCGTGGAAGGAAAAAGCCTAAGCTTTTGTGCATCAGTAGTGTAATCAAATGATCTGCAAACTACCTCAAATTCAAACAGGAATGTGTCAGGATCTTCTGAAGTCAACCCATGAAATTTTGGCAGATTGTTAGGATTGATGTTCTTCATTATAGCATCTTCGAGAGGTATGCTAATGGGAAAAGTGAAAAGATCCCTAGGTTCTTTGTCTTCATTTTCCATTGAGGTGTTTGAGTTGGAACTGGTAGTGAAGTTGATTCTGTTTGGATCGTATGTGGAGTCAGTCTCGTTTTCAGAGTGTAGAAATTCAAACTGAGAATGGTCAGAACTATTATTACCATTGTTGCTCATGGAATGCTTTGGCAGAAAGCAGCCAAACCTATCCGTTTGCCGACGAGGAATTCATTGGTAGAAGATATTTATGTTTTTGTTTTATGTAATTTTTGTTTCCTTTTTGTGGTTTTTAGGTGATGTCTCCTAAAATATTTAGCACCTCCCCGGAAACGGTGCCAAAAAGTGGTGAGCTCCTAATATAGATGCCTAATGAGGGTAGCTTATACCAAGAGCCTACTTTAAATGTCAACCCGGGGAACGTACAAACTTGAGAGATGCATGCACTGTCTGTTCTCTTTATAGGATAATCTCTTGTCATAGTTTAAAGGGCAGTATCGATGTTCTAAAGATTGTCTACTAAATGTGAGGGTTGTCTACTTAATGTGAAAACTGATTACGCTATGAAATTGAATACTGGAAAGCAATGAATCTGATTAAAAGAATTAAAGTGCTGAAAGCAGTAAATATGTTCTAAGAAGTAAAGCAGGGAATCTATTCTAAGTAATTAAAATGTTGAAGTAATTAGATGTTGATTTGTTCTAAGAAACAAAGATATAAAGACAGTAAATCTATTTGAAATAATTAAACTGCTGAAATAACTAAATGCTAAGAATGAAAATACCATAACAGAGCGATTTTACTATTGGGGAAACGAAGTCTGTAACTACTGTCTGCGCACACAAATTGAGTCTTGATCTATCTTATTCTACCAATCTAGAATTGAAATACAATCATTCTAATGCTTACCCATCTTCTACTAAAAAGTTAAAATAAACTAATCACGATGAGAAACTGTAGTGAACTCTGGATCTAACCATGACATTGAAAACTAAGCTATTACACATGTAATCGTGGATAAAAATATGCGTTTGCAAAAAAGAACCTATAGGCCTACTGACATTGTTTTATTGTACTACGGAATGCATTCTAAACTACTAGAGAAAATAATGAATCATTCAATGCTACCATATATCATAGAAATGTTCGTCAATGTAAAACACATACTTGGAAAAAATACCTGCAGATAGGAATCTCCTGACCTATGTGTTGGAGGGGCCCTCCCCAACCCGTACTCAGGAGAGAATAAAAACTCAGAAATACTTGCTGGAATTAATCATCAATCTTTCATTAATATGTAAAATCCATGTCAAAATAGAAGTCTGTACTTTAGTATCTCAATAGTGCAGAAAACATTAACAATAATGTCTTTCACAAAAAATAACAGCAGGGACCTCTCGCTACCCGAGAGGTCCATATTTATACGATTTAACTCTAATCTTAACTGATTGTCTAAGTGCCAATTCATCTTGAAAGTGGGAGTGTGTCCCCTATAAATCAGGAAACAGGGCGTCGAGCTTATGGTGATCCTTTAGTCTTCTACACGTCCTTCCTTTAATAAACCTGAACCTGCTCAATCATGCTTGGTTTCCATATAATCAGTTTAATTGATACGCATTCTAACATACAAGATTAATCATAAAAACAATTTCATTAAATCATTAAAGTAAAACACTTTTCCCACAATTGAGTGCGTTTCGTTACCATTCCTTGAGGTGGACTGTGGAAAAAGGGTTATCAAAATACTTGAAAAATGGACCCATCAATAAGTATTTAATTATCCTTTGAATTAAAACTCATAATTATTATAGTTTGCGTTCGTGACACTTCAGGTTTCCATTGGACTCATTACTATATATAAGGGCGACTACCCATAATACTCTGAAAGATATCTCAGGTAAAGGACACATATCATTTGAGTTTGATATTTTTTAAAAATGGTTTACAATCTTATCCATAGGCAACAATAACTATTTTACGTTTCTATTGCATGAATTACATTCATCGACAATATAGCTAGTTTTGTCAACTTCTTATGGGGACGCCAAACACCAGATATGTACTCAAGATGGTAATCTTTAGAAGAATTTATGGCATAATCGAAATCACGAGTAGGATTTGTTTTACCAAATGTTACCTCAAAAGGTTTCCAGAACATTGGGTTCTATTAATGTAAACTTTGTATTTTTCTTATTAGTAAACTTTGCAATTTTCTTATTTTCTCTTGACAGTCTATTTAAAATAGAAGGTACATGTTATCGTTTTTTACATTGTATTCTTTGATCCCTTAAAGGGGTTATGTACTTGTCATATAATTTTCTTGAAAGTATTTAAGAGAAAATATGTTCAGCGCATTTACAGAGTTATTTTCCTTTCTACTCGAAGACCAATTTACATTTAAATATATGTAATTTGTAATATTTGAAAGTTTCTGAGAATCGTCAAAGAATCTACATGATGCAATCCATTCTACAGTTTTTCTTCTGAATGGTATAATTGACGTTTAATTACTTTTCAGTTGTAATATATTATTTTCTTCCTTAAATTTATAATTGTACAAAAGTTTCAATGTGTAGACCTATAGGCACTCTGCTATTTAATTTAACAGGTTATTGATTCGTAACCCTAGAATCTTCAGAAGTATATAATAATTCTCCCGTAGTTGCAACTTAGTCGAATTGACCTTATTTGTTTATTGTACTCCTTCATGTGGTGTTTATCTGCTATGAATACTAGTAGACTATTCTAAGATAGTCGTGTTTATTTAACCTCAATTAGTGGTAAATGTTTTACTTTTGAATAGAACTAGAGGGATTTAGTAACAAATTCAAACATTAATAGCAGGTTTACAGTAGGTTATGAAGATAACATTGTTCATTGTTACGGTTTGATGTAATTAAATCTCTTATTTAGATGTGATGTTTGATTACCATCGAACCCACTCTTATCTAACCATATTCTTTGATAGTAATCAATTAAGACAAGAAAACCTGTAATCCCATATAAATCTAAGATACAATCAAGTAACAATTTTTTTATGTATATCATAACTGAAAATAACCATTGTATTTCAATTTTCTATTTAATATCATAGAGTTAAAACTTTCTCTATGTACCACTCATAAATTTCAAGCATAACTGAAACAACGCATATATTCTTTAAAAATAAATATCATTTCTATCAAAGATAGAAAACCCAAAAGAACGGATAATCCCATAATCATATTCATTCCCGACCTCAGTAGAGGTGAATAGGTGTTGGCTTAGATTATATATGCCATATGCCATATCATGGTATGCATAATAGAAGCAACATTTGTTATAATTTTAACCCACTTGGTTCCATGTACATTTTTTTAGAAGATATGATGACATTGTAGAACAACACAATCCTCACAATGAATTATAGGTACAGGGATTTATGCATATTTTATTATATAGGTACATTTTATTGTAGCTTTCCAAAAACAATATTGTGGGTTAATTATATAAAAAATTGAAACATTAGCCATTTACTTAATTTTGGATTTCTAAAATCTTGCTACGTTATAAAGGAATATTCCCTCTGGTTGTAGATGGGGAATCTGCAAAGTTTGAATTCATCTCAAGTTGTTTATTACTTGTTTCTTGTATCCTTCCCGAACAAGGATTTACTATTGAAGAATGTTCTAAATTCTTTTTGAAAAGGTATCCAAGATACTCCTTTATTCTCGTGTCTATCTCCATTGTTTGATGCTACCCTGAATTGCTAGGGATGGTTGTATGGAGAGGAAGCCCATATGAGATAGGATTGTGTGAACTTTGGTTCTATATACACGTATCATAGGTGACTAAATCTACCACAACATATCTTCAATCCTATTATAAAAAGCTACAACAATATCCCTATAATTTTTAATCCATCAATTACTTGTAAGCCCTAGCTAAGGTTCTAATATATAATATGTGCTTGTTAAATATTTTGGCTTGTGCTAAGTATGAGTGTCAGTCTATTCCCAAGAGCCAGGAATCATGCTCAACCAGCAAACAGATTGAGGATCCAACTCATATGATCGTGGGAATATTATTCTATATGCCAAAAAGGAAATTATACAAGTTACTTTTGTTGGTTATGGAGCCTGATCTCCATATCCAGAGATATTATTATTCAACTTTGTTTGTACCCCAGTTTTATATGATATGTAGGTGGAATGTACACTCACCCCAAAGGGGGGGTGTGGGGGCCAGCAGTATAGGGGGGATGGGGGGTCTGGGGGCCAGCGGTCCCCCGATGGGGGTTTGTGGGCAGCGCCCCCAAGAAAGGGGGTTCGAGGGTGAAGCCCCCAAAGGAAATTTTTGGGGTTGTTTTACGGGCCCATGGTTTTGGATAACCCATGGTATTTTCCCATTGTATCTCCCTTATAAAAGAAAGACATTGTAATACGGCTAGGGTAATGATGCATTAGGTTTTATGCATTGTAAAGATCTCTGAGATCGGAAGAGAGACTGTGAGACAGTGAAAAGGAAGTGCAACGGCTGTGCTGCTGGTTGTATCCCTTCACTTTGATGGAATAAATAATAATAAGGACTGGAAACTTTAGTGTGGATGTATCCCAAGTTGGGTGAACCACGATATATCTGTGTCTCTCTTGTAATGTGTGTGTGATTATATTTGCATTTATGTTTATTGCTATTGCTCTGCGATCCTATTTTTCTAACAACGTTTTATGTAATTAGTGTGAAACAAATAGAGTATGTGTGGAAGCACTCGAATTTCTTCATCAATATATAAAAACTAGAGGCAAGTGATATATCAGAATTAATGAGAATGTTGATATTATCATACAAGACATATTGTAACTATCAATTGGAATTGATGCTTAACACAATCAAGTTCTATGTTTAATCAATGTGTTAGATTCTTTACACGGATTGAGTTTATCTAAACAACATATCCCATGAGGGACCCCTAGTATGTGTTGTATTTTTTAATAGTCACTCAAGAATTTATTTTTCTTAATTGTATTCATATTTTGTATATCCATGTTTGTTGTCATAATTTCATCTAGGTTAAGAATTTTCCTTTTAAATGTTTCACATACAGTGTTACTCTGAGTATGGTGATTAATAATCAAGTTTTAGGTATTGATGTTAAATAAAATTAGGTAAGTGAATGATCTTTCATTTTTTGTGCTAGACCAACATTTATCACATAAATATATTCAAAGTTTAAACTAAGTCTGTAATTCTTTTTATGCTTTTCTTATTTGCACATTTTTGTACTGCATTGAATATAATAGTTTTTTTTCAATGAATCTTTTAACTCACATTTAGAAGTACCCTTTTCTGATCTCAGATATTATTTTACTAAAACATAGTGCAAGTAAGCACACATAGCATTTACTTGTGATCCGAGATCCCACCAATTGATAGTCAAATATGAGTGACATTGATCAACGGAATAAACTTCTATTTGTGAGTCTAGCACTTTATTGTTTGATATTTTTTACACAGAATTCTTTTGGAAATTTCAAGACCAATAATGCACATACCGTGTGTGTGCCTCATAAAAAGGACACAATAATCATCAGGATTAACACTGAGCCTATATAACCCCTTGGAGAAACTTGATCAATGAATTAACCTCACTGAAATAGCCAGAGGGGGTTGCAACTTTCTATTTTGCAGGTCTAGGATAGAGAAATCCTCTAAACCCAACCACATCCTATGTGGAAATCTACAAAACAGTCACATTGGATAATCTTCCAAATGTTGTTGTGGTCAAAACAACTCGTAGGGATCAACATATATAAATGCATGAAGAAATTAACAAATCTTAGAAGTCTTGAATCATAAGTGATTTTGTAGCTGCATTCTCAATGGTATAGATATGGGGACTAGAAACAATGCACAAATTTAGCAACAAAACCTCATAATAGAAAATCAGACTCAAGATCACCCAAGAATCCATTCGAGGTAGCATTATCCAAACTCTTCTAACTCATGATAAATCCTATTGAACAACAAGCTACTATATTGTAGTAATATCTAGACATTTGGTTGTATATTAATTTGTTGAACTTTGTTTGCATAGTTGTGTAAACTTGTATGGATTTGGTATAGTTATTTTCAAGATTACCATCACGATGTCCTTTTTATTATAAACTCTCATCTTAAGTATAATATATTCAATTGCTTTTCGTTACTTGTACCTTATTTTTCTTTGGTAAATATGTATGTTCTCATCTTCTTAATGATTGCAGTGTTATTTTAGGCAGGTTTGGAGTCATCCTACTAGCTAGTGTATTTCTCGGTTCTTCTTCTCTCAAGTCTTCTGTTACAAGAAAGCACCACCTATTTGTCGTTCAACAAATTGTTATTATAGTTTATCACTTGTTAGCCAATGGTCTCATTTCATGATTTGCATGGTTTTTTTGTAGAATTCCTTGTCACCACGAGCACCTGACTGAACAAAGGTGGCAAATTCCTTTCGGAAAAGGTAACTCGAGTTCCCTTTGTGTCCATGGCATTGGGTTTTCTTTATTGTATGAGCTTTTGTATTATGATTTATTTAAAAATAGTTTTATTTTTTTATAAATATTAGCTTATATATATATATATATATATATATATATATATATATATATATAGTATGTGTG
Organism: Larix kaempferi; assembly: GCA_027924585.1. Taxonomy (NCBI): domain Eukaryota; kingdom Viridiplantae; phylum Streptophyta; class Pinopsida; order Pinales; family Pinaceae; genus Larix; species Larix kaempferi. The sequence goes on along the minus strand of BSBM01001155.1, from coordinate 2,706,206 downwards.
TGCATGTCAAATAGAATATTTGTAGTATTTGTTTTATGATATTGTTTTTAAAATATTTAATATTTATGTTGAATAGATGTTTATGTAATGTTAAGTAAAGTTAAATGTAGAAAGTGATTGTATACAAGATGGTCAATTAAGGTAGAGGAAAGTTAGCACAACGGATAAGAAATATTTCATTAGGACTTAACATTTTGTTAATGGATTGTTTCAAGTTTTTAAAACATGTTTACAATTTTTTTAATGCATTTTTCCCATGAATCTATACTATTTCTTTGTTGTAGTTTGTTCTTAGTGAAAATAAAGTCTTGGTTCATATCTTGTCTCAATAAATAAAATATAATGAAATGTATAAAACACATAGGCTAATGATAACCTTGAGCAGTGACGTGCAAGGACTCAAGGCATTATTCTTAGCCTTTGGTGCCTGAAGATTTGTTTACGAGATAAGACTCTAGTTTCCTCATCCATCCATGTCGAAGGTTCGGAGGCCCATACCTAATGCTTACAACCTCCTAATTAAATAGATATTTCCACTTAGAGACCAAGGATACCCTAGAGACTAATTATTTCTTTCAAATTTTTGTATTCTTCTTTAACATTTAGACTCTTCTTTAACATTTAGACATTGCCAGTTAGAAATAGTTGTTAGATTAAGTTATATTTGGCACATTCATAATTGTAATTTCAATTTGTATATGGAAGGCATCTGTCTAATATTGTATTGGAACTAACATGAACATGGGTGAAAATCTAAATCATTATTTACATGTACCATATGTGTTACTCGTTACCCCGAAATGGTATCATATACGTTTCACAATCAATGTATATTTATAACTACTGCGTGCTTGAAACCTAACAATGGCTATTTTTTCCTCTCCTGTAAAGATAAAAGAAAACTAGATATAACCCAATAAAAGGCAGGGATGATTTTAAGGATCCATACTTATTTAAAAGTGTATAAACCTTGGCGAATCTTACCACTTCTTAAAATGTCAACTATAAAATTTTTGACAATATTTTTCTAAAATATTTCTATTTATAAGGATTTTATATACTTTATATAATAGTTTGGCAATTTTTAGAGTGAAAAAATTTTACCCCATCAAAATTGGGAGAAACAAGGCTTCAAAAAATGCAAATTGGCGAATCTTTTTTTTGGAAAAAAACATTGAAAAATAGCCCATGGCCTAAATTTTGCCCCTAAAATTTTCCTTGATAAAAGGTAACTAAATGTTGTTAATTCCCTTGATTGCAAGGATAAATGTAGAGGAAGTAGATGCACTTCATTGCATCTTGTGAATTACCCAAGTCCAAGCTATGCACATGATCATATGGTGTCATTGGAAAGTAAAATGATTTTGTATGTTCATTTGGCTTCAAACATCAATGATGTTTGTTTTGATAGGAAGGTAGGGTTTTTAATTCCCTTGATTGCAAGAATAAATGTAGAGGAAGTTGATACAATTCATTGCATCTTATGAATTACCCAAATCCAAGCTATTCACATGATCATATGGTGTTCTTGGAAAGTTGAGATGATTTTTTCTATGTTCATTTGGCTTCAAACATCAATGATGTTTGTTTTGATAGGAAGTAGGGTTTCAATTTTGCATTTAATTGAGTTTAATATATTAATATTATAGAAAATATGATCTCTATATGGTTATACTTGAATTTACATGATATAAAATTGGTAGATTGGCAAGCTGTAGTGTGAAACATCTGCAATTCTCATATTTTCTACGCATTGCACTGACTATTGTGTGAAAATTTACTCAACCTTCAATTCTGATTTCTAATTTCACTGATACATTGTTTAATACATAAACTCATTCAACATATGGCAGTTGCAACTGAATTCTTTCCTCATAAACAACACAGAATTAGAAATACAAGAATATATTTACCACACTACTGAGAGCATAAATAAATATCAGCTACACATTTAAATTTCAAACTCAAAACATTTATCCAAATGGCCCAAGAAAAACCCCGAAGGGAAAACCTATGAGAGAGATGATATTTATTATTTATTCTTGAAAGATACGGTAGTAATAAAGTACAACAATATTGTAGCAGCAAATACACTACTTATCTCAACCTTGAAGACTGAATATTGTTGCTCGAAAACGGTGCTAGAAGTGCCTTGTTTTCAGTGCACATATGTCTAGAAATTCATGCCTTTCTCGGGCCTGTTTGGACTGCTTCTCACAATAAAACTACTCTTGAAATTTGTGTTGAACAATGTCTTCAATGTCAGTTTTTTTGCCAACAATATCAACAATAAATCTCCTTGAACTTTGTGCCTCTCCTAGACCTTGAAATGAGGGCATATTGTGACTTTACAAACTTCCATTAATGCTGCTATATGGAACTAAAAAATTGTGTAGCAACTCACCTCCTCAAATTGCATGCCCTTCTCCTCGAACTTCACGTTGGATTATAGAGGAAATAAATGCTCTAGTCATACTCAGAAATTCGTTCCCTCCTGTTGAACGGAACTGCTTGGGAATTCATGTTGTTATCTTAGCTTCTTGGAATTTGTGCTGCTATCTCTCTCTCATACCTCGACCTCTCTTCTGCTCAAGGAAATTCGACTTGCTCCAAATCTCTTGGTATGTATTTAATGCTTCTTGATTGCAAATTAGTTTCTCTTTCTGTAATTTGCAAGAGATTGGTGTGCTTTATTTAATTCCTATTATGATGATCGGTTTGAGTGCTTTTCCTATTATTTCTTTGATTAGTTATTAGTTACGTGATACATAGTGCTTGTCTCATGATTTGGATGCACAATTTTGGAGTGAATAACTTCTTGGAAGTTGAAGTAGGGTTATGTATATGCTGATTGATTTTTTATTTGTATAGTTAAAGAGTCCTATAGAGTTTGGATTATGGATTTGAGAAGTATTGGTTCATCTATAATCATTTCATTTCTGTAAGAATAGTCAGGGCTAATTCCCTTACTGAAGGTTAAAGCAGATATTTAATTCTTCCTATATATTAAATATAGATTTGTTTTCTCTTTCCAAAAGTAATTTAGTTGGTTTGTTTTCTTTCTACAAAATTAAATTAGATGATTTCAATTTCTGCTTGCAAAAGTAATTTAGATGATTGAATTTCCTTCTGCAAAAGTAAATAGGTGGTTTGATTAATTTCATATTAGATTAGTAAGAGTGTGTTATTGTTAGGCAATTTGATTACTCTTGAGGCCTGTTTGATTCTTTAAGTTAAAAAACATTCATTTCCTTCTGCGGAGATAGTTGATTTAAACATATCTTCCTGCTAACGTTGTTGTTTGCCTATGCCTGAAGCTCCAACACACATAATTAAGATTTCATGTTTAAAAGAACCATTGAAGTGCAGTGACTGACATAGATTTTGTTTGGTATCTCATAAGCTCTTAGAACCCCTGGTTCGATAATTAATGAACAGTTCTTGATTGCTTTTTAAGTTATTAGAAGGTGATTGAAAACCTCGTCACTTTCTCTAACTTGATTGGCAATTCGGATTGTCAATATGGAATTGTTCAACAGGTGGTAGCTGTCCACTTCCAGTTATGCATATCTCTTTTCTTTGACTCACATACACCCCTTTCGATTAAAGGGGAGAATTGTTGGAACATAGTCCTTGGTGTTAGGAAAATCTTATGTTATTAAAATTCCTATTCATGTAAGTAGACCAAAAGTCTAGGTGAATAGCAAGAGTCAATTGCGAGTCCAAGAGTCCCCTTGGGAAGTTGAACCCAACGAACATTCTCATTGTATAAATATGCATTTAATCAATGAAAATTAGTGTAGTGTGCTTCAGGTTTATCGGTTTATGTCTTTGTGTGCATAATTGATTATTTGTCCAAATGGGCACCTAACAAAATTTAAATAAATCACTAAAAATAATGCCAAAAAAATAGTTACTCAAAGGCCTTCCACATTCCGACTCTCAACTTTCAAATAATTTACTTGTTGTAGCATGCTATTGTAAATGCTAGTTGTAATAATAGAAACTCAAAAAAATAATGAAAGATCATTGAACTAAGATCCTTTCATTTTCCATAGTCAACTCTTCATTTTTTTTCACATACGCGACCAATGAATAATTCTCCTTATCAGTGTTCCATGCTTGTTCTGCCATTAGGCTGCTTTTAGCGATCTCCTCAGTCTCCTGTCTTGCCACTGCAATTTGTGCTGAAAGATCATATTTTTCCAATTTCCAACGGTTAAGTGCTGCTTTTAGATCTGCAGATATCCCTTGAATTTGATCATTCAATTGCTGAACAACAGACTCGGGAATTCTTTTTTGAGAAACCAACGCTCTGCAATCTTCTTCTTTCTCAAACATTTCATTTATGAAATGGTAGCCTCGCATTCCTCAAATTTCCTTTGACAACCTCGGAGTACATGTTGCGGGCGCTGATCGAGATGTGGGATCTCGATCAGTCAATATTCCATGTAGGGGGGGAGGACCTGAGCATTATTTATCACGACATATACTTTCTAATTGGGCTAAGTCATCAATGGGTGGGGGAGCCGATTCATCAGGCTCTAGGTGGGATTCGTACAATCCAGGGTTTGATTGACCAGTACTGCGATAGTGATCCATGTGCTCTAGGCTCAGGGAACATATTGGTCAATCACCTGATCATTCTACTGATGAAAATGGTAGAAACTGTTGTGCTACTGGTGTTAGGGGTGTTGGCCCCACATAGGGGTATGGGCGTCTAGTTTATCCTTGTGGATAGGTTCATAGCCACTCGACATGTAGCTTAGGGTCCTATGCTCCGAGAGAGTATGATGGAGCAGTTGTCTGAGTTACACAGGGGTGGTAAGATGAGGAGCTTTTCTATGGGATATTTGTGTGCTCCTATTTATTGGAGAGGTACCCCAAGTTGAGGTTGGTGGTTGTGGTCACTCCTAAGGGGCCACAAGAGCCCTGCATGGCTTTCTAGGGGGAGGTGATGCCACGTCTTGGTGGAAAAAAGCTAGGAGCATACTACACACCACATTTTATGAAGGTGTGGTTGCAACGTATTAGTACGATTGAGTGATACCCATGGAGAAGTATGGACTTCACCATATATCTAGAGTTATCGCAGCCAGTTCATGGCTGGGGTGATTTAGGTATGTCTCATGTTTTGGTACTGTTAGAACAGTAACCACACTTAGTACCATAATCCATAAATTTTTAATTGCCCATGTGCTTAATTAAACCATGTTTTGGATTAAGTGACTATAGTTGGTCAAAAACCCACTTTTGAGAGTGTTCACACCCACTTCCAAGCAAACCAGTTCACCCAGCCTCCAGTTTTGTCCACAAGTGCGCCCTCATTTATTGGTGGTGCGCCCTCTCTCCTTGTTTTGGGGAATTTTAGTTGACCAAGGGCGCTAGGGTGGATTTTTGCCCTTTTTTGGCTAGATTTGGAGCATTTAATGCTCCCTTGGGCCCCCAAACCTCCTCTACTTGCTCACCCACGCCTGTCTTGAGCTCATTATTGATCCAGCATGCTTCAGCCACCTCCACACCAGAATTCGTGGCTGTTTGGGGTGATTGGGATTGAGTTGGACCCACCTAGGGGGGATTGAGGCCAATTTGGCATTGATGACTTGTACACTCAGCTTGAGCCACCTAATGCTCTCGATTTTCTCATGGATGTAATAAAAACCTGTTACTAACATTTTCATATGTTAGAGAGTCAGTTAATCAAAGGTTTCAGCATACATTGTGTGTAAAAATTATCATCTTTTTCAAGTTTTTCCACAGTTTTTGCAAATTAATTCGATTTTGTGAGGTTCTCCATAGCTCCTAGATCTTCTGTGATCAAAATAATCACATGGTATCAGAGCCATCGTGGAGTTAGTGAGTTGCAGGTCAATATTGAGCGTTGAACTGCATTCTAGAGAGGATTTCCAGATAAAAATTGAGTGTTTTTTGCAGGTGTTTCAGTAGTTTTCTCACCATTAACGCAGCAGTCATGGAAGCAAACCAAATGTTGCTCACACCCTTCAATTTTTTCGATTGGAAGGCTGAGATGGTCATCAAGCTGAGATCTAAGGGTCTCTATAGAGTGACCATGGGCACAGAAGTGGAGCCAAATTCTGCTGTGGAGAAAGCAAAGTACTACAATCGACTTGATGAAGCTTATGGATTGCTATGCCTGAGCATTTCAAGGGAACTCTTGTTTCATACAGACAGTTTGACAACCCCCAATGAAGTATGGGTGAAGCTAGAATCACTCTTTGGGAAAACTGATGAACTGAGAGGCCACCAGCTTGAAAACGAGCTCATTAGCTTGAGCCCAGCGCATTTTGAAACCATCCAGGAGTTCTTCACGAAATTCAAGTCACTGGTGCTTCAACTGCAACAATGTGGAATTGTTAAGAAGGAGGAACAACTGATTCTGTCCATCCTTTCGAAGCTAGGCCCAGAGTTTTCAGTATTTGTTAGCACATTTCACTCAGCCAAAATGACCCTTCGAAATTGGCAAATGCCATCACTAGCCACCTTCATGGAGTGTCTCACTCAGGAGCAGGATAAACTAGTTCAGATGGGAACCATAAAATCAAAGGACCAAGCATTGGCAATGGGTGTTTCAAATGCAAGCAAAGGAAAGCAGAAAGCCAAGAATTCGAAGCAGCAAGAGAAGAGGAAGTTTGACAAGACCAAGTCTGCAGATGGGGGTTCGAATCTGTCAAAGGAGAAGGACAAGAAGGGAAAGGAAAAGACCAAATGCACCTATTGTCATAGGGGATGGCATCCAGAGAGCTCATGTATGAAGAAAACCATTGACTCAATGGCGCAGCTGCTGGAGAAGAACAACATCCCAGTCCCTGAGGGCGCAAGGAAGAAGGAGAGCACCTCAAACCCTGACAATAAGGAGAAGTGTCATGCTTTGGTAGCAGGTACTTCGAATCCCTCATCCTTTATCATTGATTCAGGAGCTTCCAGACATATGGTTTCATCCAGAGAGCTCTTCTCCTCTATGCATTCGAATGGTGGCCCAACAGTTCGAATGGGAGATGATTCAGAAATCCAGACCAAGGGGATTGGTAGGATTGACATGGAGCATGGCTATTTCAGTGATGTGCTCTATGTACCTTCATTGGCTGCAAATTTGCTATCAGTCTATCAAATGACCCATACAAGAGAAGCCAAGAGAGTGACTTTCACTCCAGATTTGGTAGAAATCTCATAAATCTCTTCAAATCAAGTTGTGGCTGTAGGGTATGCAGATCATGATGAGAGAATGTACAAATTCTCAAATTTCATTCCAAATTCTAGTGACCATGCTCTTGTCTCTCATGCCAACGAGACCTCCAAGTTGTGGCATGAAAGATTTGGCCACATGAACTACAAATATCTCCAGCAATTGCACAAGGACGAGATGGTGGAAGGGCTTTCAGAAATCAGATCATCAAATGGTGCATGCATTGGGTGTGTAGTTGGAAAGCATCCTGAGCGCAGCTATGAGAAGGGAATGGCAAGGAGAGCCACTCAACCACTTGGATTGGTACATTCAGACCTCATTGGTCCTCTTCCCACTCCATCATATGGTGGATCAAGGTATGTACTTACATTCATAGATGACTACTCTCGATTCTGCTGGGTTTACTTCCTTAAATTGAAGTCAGAAGTGTTTGAGAAATTGAAGATTTGGAAAGCCCTAGTGGAGAACCATAGTGGTCATAAGATAAAGATCCTTAGGACTGATAATGGAAAGGAATATGTGAATAACAACATTCAGCACCTTTGTGAGGAATGTGGCATCCAAATGCAACATTCAATCCCCTACACACCTCAGCAAAATGGTGTGGCAGAGAGGAAAAATAGATCTCTCAAGGAGATGGCTACTTGCATGATTGAAGCTAGGGATCTAAGCCCTAAGCTATGGGCTGAAGCCATCAATTGTGCTGCTCATATTCAGAACAGATCCTTTCACAAATCAGTAAAAGGAAAAACCCCCTATGAGGCATGGTTTGGCCAAAAACCAAATGTGTCAAATTTCAGGATTTTTGGGTCTAGAGCATGGGCTCGAATTCCATCAGAAAAGAGGAAGGCTTTGGAGCCACAGAGCAGGGAATGTATCATGTTTGGATATGGTGAGGACACAAAGGGCTATAAGCTCTTTGACACATCCACACTCAAAACTTTCATTGAGAGAAGTGTGCAATTCGAAGAAGAACCAATTCCAGATTTTGAGCTTGCACCGGGGGAAAGCTCCTCTCCTCCACACCTTAATGAGATTAGTGATGATTCTACCTCTGATTTTTCTGATATTGCTGAAGATGACATGGCTGAAGATGACATTTCTGTACATGAGTCACCATCAAGGCCCAAGTGGGCTGAAAAAATCATAGAAGCTGCAGGTGAATTGGCAGGCAATCCCCAAGAGCCTAGGAAGACTAGATCTCAAACAATCAATGCTTCCTTTGCAAATGAGAGTGAACTTGCTGATCACTGTTATATGATGATTGGATCTGATCCAACATCATATCAGGAAGCTAATCATGATCCAAGGTGGAGGGAATCAATGCAAGAAGAATTCCAGTCTCTCCAAGAGAACAAAACATGGGATTTGGTGCCTCTTCCTCCCAAGAGGAAACTTGTGCAATGTAAGTGGATTTTTCGAACCAAACCTGTTGCTGATGGTTCTGATCTGAAGTATAAGGCTAGGTTAGTGGCTAGGGGCTACTCACAAATCCATGGTGTGGATTATACAGAGACCTTTGCACCGGTTGCAAAGATGGATTCAATTAGACTAGCTCTAGCCATGGCAGCTAGTAAAGGTTGGGAAGTTCACCACATGGATGTCAAAAGTGCATTCTTGCATGGTGAGCTACAGGAAGAGATATATATGCAGCAGCCTGAAGGATTCCAAGAGGATCCCACACTTGTATGCAGGTTGAAGAAATCACTCTATGGACTCAAGCAAGCCCCCAGGGCTTGGTATGCCAAAATGGATGCTTTTTTGCTCTCAATTGGTTTCTGTCGATGCAAGTCTGATCCAAATGTTTACTTGCAGCATTGTGATGGTAATTTGCAGGTCATTGTACTTTATGTTGATGATCTCTTAATTACAGGGAGCTGCACCAAACAAATTGGCTCAATTAAAGCTTCTTTGCACAGTGAATTTGCCATGAGCGACCTAGGATTGCTAAGGCAATTTTTGGGTTTGGAAATTGAGCAATCTGAGAGAGGTATATTGCTGAGTCAATCTAAGTATGCTTCAGACCTGTTATTCAAGTTTAAAATGGCTGAATGTAAGGCATCCAAGTGCCCATTCCTTTCAGGCATAAAACTAGGTGAATTTGAAGACTCTCCATTGGTGGATTGTACTCTCTACAGGCAGCTAGTCGGAAGTTTGTTGTATCTTACACATACAAGACCTGATTTGTCTTATGCTGTAAGTGCTGTAGCAAGGTATATGCAGCAGCCACATGAGATCCATTGGAAGGCAGCCAAAAGGATCCTTCATTATGTCCAAGGAACAAAGAACTTTGGGGTACACTATGCAGCTGGTTCTTCACTTCAACTAGCTGGATTTTCTGATTCCGATTGGGCGGGAGATCCCATCGATAGAAAGTCCACTTCAGGTTTTGTGTTTATGTTTGCTGAAGGTCCTATTTGCTGGTCAAGCAAGAAACAGCATACAATTTCTCTTTCATCAGCAGAGGCCGAGTACAGGGCAGCAGTGAATGCAGCCACACAGTGTGTTTGGTTGCAAGGCATTCTTCGGGAGTTTGGTGTTGCTATTGATTCTCCAACCAATATTTGGGTGGATAATCAAAGTTCCATCAAGATATCTACTGATCCAGTACAGAGGCAAAGAACAAAGCACATTGATATCCACATGCATTACATTCGGGGCTTGGTGCATGACAGGGTGATTTCATTGCAGTATTGCCCATCCACCGAGCAAACTGCAGACATTTTCACCAAGTGCTTTACTGAGAAGACCTTCACTCACTTGAGAGCTTTGCTTGGAGTGAGTGATGAATGGTGATTGCTGCAATTTAATTGCAGGTTCATTCCCATGTCCATTTTTGAGGGAAGTTTTTATCCCATGAGGTTTTACTTCTTTTCCTCGGTTCATATGGACAAATAAAATTTATGTTTGTATTGAGGTGACTTGAGCCTTTGTTGCCAAGGCCTCCCACTTATCTTTCATGAGATGTACCAAGTTATGGTTAAGGGGGGGTGTTAGAACAGTAACCACACTTAGTACCATAATCCATAAATTTTTAATTGCCCATGTGCTTAATTAAACCATGTTTTGGATTAAGTGACTATAGTTGGTCAAAAACCCACTTTTGAGAGTGTTCACACCCACTTCCAAGCAAACCAGTCCACCCAGCCTCCAGTTTTGTCCACAAGTGCGCCCTCATTTATTGCTGGTGCGCCCTCTCTCCTTGTTTTGGGGAATTTTAGTTGACCAAGGGCGCTAGGGTGGAGTTTTGCCCTTTTTTGGCTAGATTTGGAGCATTTAATGCTCCCTTGGGCCCCCAAACCTCCTCTACTTGCTCACCCACGCCTGTCTTGAGCTCATTATTGATCCATCATGCTTTAGCCACCTCCACACCAGAATTCGTGGCTGTTTGGGGTGATTGGGATTGAGTTGGACCCACCTAGGGGGGATTGAGGCCAATTTGGCATTGATGACTTGTACACTCAGCTTGAGCCACCTAATGCTCTCGATTTTCTCATGGATGTAATAAAAACCTGTTACTAACATTTTCATATGTTAGACAGTCAGTTAATCAAAGGTTTCAGCATACATTGTGTGTAAAAATTATCATCTTTTTCAAGTTTTTCCACAGTTTTTGCAAATTAATTCGATTTTGTGAGGTTCTCCATAGCTCCTAGATCTTCTGTGATCAAAATACTCACAAGTACTATGTCTATTTATGTACATTATTTTTTATTATGCACATACTTTATGACATGTGTATTGATGGGTTTTATTAAATTGGTGATGTAGATGTTAGACCAGTGCCTCCTATCTGAAGGGTTCATCGTCGTGAGGGGGGTGAGGGATCTATAGGACCTGTCAAGGAGGGCGGCGGGGTTGGTGTGGGTGGTATAGATGTTGGTGGGTCTACTCGAGTGGGGGAAGCGGTTGGTGAGGGGGATTCAAAAGTTGCCTCAGTATATTTCGAGAGGAGGCTTGGTGAGATGACTGCAATAATTGACGAGCACGGGGTCGATGAGGTGGATGATGAGGATATGGCATAGACATTGCAGCTTCCAACGACCTATGGGACCAAATGGAGTCAGGTGATGTGATGACTAGCGATGGCATGTCATGTCACTCGATAGATCTAAGGAGATTATCGACCGAGGTAGAGACCACGACCAGGACCATGACTATAATGGGGACCAGATCCATAGGTAATGAGGGGTGAGGCCACACAACCTTTAGCTATTATGGGGCCTTGTGACCCGCATTCCAGAGGAGTAACCTGAGTGCTAGGTTCGATATATGTTTTATATTTTGGTATGGATGAGGACGCTTTGATGTATGGATCCTATGGGAGGTGGGTTTATGATGTATCCCCCATAAGGCTTATGATTCTTTTTATATATTCCCCTGGAGGGCCATTTGTTTGCACATGACAGGTATATTCTTTTACGATATATATATATATATATATATATACACACACCTTTTTAGCGGCACATGTATGGTCTCATGTTTGTATGTGTTTATGTATCTTGGATGATGATTATGCTATCTATAAGTGGATGTGATGTATGTGTATTAGTAGGTACTGACTCATATGTTGTGGATGGTTATTGTGATATGATGCATGGTGATGATGATATATATATATATATATATATATATATATATATATATATATGTATGCATAGAGATAGGTTCCTACACATGATATATGTGTGTGTGTGTGTGTGTGTGTTTTGGTTGGATGTGTAGGATTAGAAAGCCGCTTGATGTATCAACTGCCAGTTCAAGGCATCATTAGCAATAGAGACAGTGAATGCATTGGTGTTTCTTGGGATATGAGTGAAAGTAATGGTTTCAAATTGTTGGATGAGAAGGTGCACTCGCAGGAACTTGCGGAAGATGAGGGGATTGAGGACACAAAACATATTGTTTATCTACGAGACAACTAGTTGGGAATCAAGGTGTACTTGCATATGGTGCATGTAAAGGTGGGTGGCATCACTTAAGAAACCAATGATGAAATCATACTTTGCTTGGTTGTTTGTGAGTTCCCCCATACAAAATCTGCCAGTGTGGTAGAGAACTTGGAGGGGGAATAAATATCCCAAGCAACTGATGCAAGGTTTTTGGGCCATCGACTTGTGTCTTCTACGTAACTGGTATAGATGATTATTCAAGAGATCATTTGCATAAAAAAAATATGGACTTATTCTCAACCAAAAGGAATCGAAAATCATAAATGAAATGTTGGGTTGTGTTAAACTAGATAAATGTAAAAAAGAAGGGGAAAAATCTGGTTTGACCCTTCTTTGTGTTGGGGGCCATTAAATGTTGGAACTAAGGGTGGTATCATACTCATTGGTGAGTATCCAACATTTGCAGGGGATGCATGAGTGTTCTCTAAACACCTAGTAATGATTGCAGAGGATCCAAGTCTTCATCGAAAGACAAGGAATCACTACTCGTCAAGAGATTGATTAAAGGAGATACAATATCGATGGTATCTGGTCAGGGAGAAACAACTTCCTCAATCGGTAACCATTGCAGGATTGTGATAAGGTAAGTAAGTTTATCTTGGAGTCTCATGAGTTTGAGATGATCTTATCGTTCGATGCATAAAATGGGACATTGGAACAAAAAGTGAGAAGTATCGTTGCAAGACCGACACAAACGTGGTACTTGGGCACAAAGGGGTAACTACGCCGGTGGGGAGTCTCCTTGATCCAAAAATGGCTATGATGGCCCTACAAGGGAGCATGTGCATATGATTCCCATAAGAGGAAAATTCATTATGTGGTGATGTCGTCATAAGATCTGTAGGTTGGGAGTCTTGTGGTGTTGTAGGATCCACAATGGGAAATTTCATAAGGGCGGGTTGTGAGGGAGGAGAAACTGGTGTTGTCACTAATGTAGTGACCACGTTGATAGAAGTTGATTCTTGGTTTTGTGGGAAAGAGTTCTCAACCATCAGTTGAGTGAGCCGAATGGTCACCAAAGCGTTTTGAAATGAAGGGAGATTGGAACAATGGTGTGTGTAATAACCAAACTGCGAACAAATCGAACATGCATGATTCACACGCAATGATTTGGACTTAGGTGTGGGCGATGATTACGTGCCCTCTTCTACTATTGGTGGGGCATGGTTTAAAATTAACAGGGTATCGAGCAAGTTCCATAGCTCTAGCAAGGTGAGGCACAGGTTGGTCGCATGGCCTTGTTTCCCACAAAGAGCATGTGGTGGAGTGACTCTCTGTGTGGGAGTATTGGTCATTATTGGGGATTTTAATCGTTGTTGGTTGATGCCCCTTGTTTTAGTCTTAGAAACTCCCAAGGATTCGGGTTCAAGGTTAGGTAGGAGGGGGGATTTCAAATTAGGTTGTTTCATGCTTCCGTTGGTGGTCATAGTGGTGACTGGTTGTAGTTTAGTTGAGGATGTCGTAGGTCTAACTGGAGATACAGATGGCATAACTGACCTAGAAGGTGTAACAACCAAAACAGGGACAAACACATAGTGGGATACTGGTTTAGAATCCATTTATGGGTAGGGTGGTGTAAGGTGCCATACCGAATTACCCAAAGTGAGTCTAGGTAGAGTCAACTGAGCCATAACCAGCGTCCCTTACATGTATGTGGGGAGGTACAAGAAAGGGATTTGGAATATTGGAGGTACCAATGGATTCATTGTTTGTTCAATGTCATGGATCGATGGTGGTGTTGATGACAGTGTTGAGGGGGAGGTGGTCCCATTTTTAGTGGTGAAAATTGTGCACATTAGCCCAACGGTGGATGTGGGGATCTCAAGTGGTGGACCAGAGTACACTCTTAGCAAGTTAGAATCCTTGTACATGCCGGGGGAAATATCAATATAGGGGGGTTGATTTGCTCTAGATACAATGGGTAGGATATTGTTAGGGCTTCTAGTGGCATTGGGATCATAGTAGTTGAGCTAGTTGAGGGTGACAATCTTCCCATTTAAGGGAAACATCATGACACAAAAGATTGATGAGGCAACCACCTTCATGGCATACATGTAAATACACCCCAAGAGGATGTTATAATCGATTTGAACATTGAATACCTTGATATCTATCATGACCATATTTCCCCCTAGATATATGGGGACATTTTATTACAATCCTTTAGGTTGGGATGGCCTTCCGTCATATGCATGAAGAGCGATAGATGAGGGAACGAGATCAGGTGATCCCAATCATTTCCAAACATTAAAGGACATGACGCAAGTGGATGCACCTTCATCGATGATACACTAATGAATCATAATGTTCTTGACTATAACGAGAACTTGAAATGTGACTAAAGAGGGTAATCATGGCTCACCTTTGTCAAAGTAAAAGGTCATGAGGTGCGAGTTGGAAGGATCGACGACATCGAGTGCATTGAGTAATTCCTTTGTTTTGGTTGGGCATGATTGTAGCACCTCTAATGTGGACATCATGGCAAGTGACTAAGCTAAGTCATCCACAATATTATAATTGTGGGAGGCTTTCATATGGGAGTTATCAGGTGTGCGTTGAAGTAAAAATTTGGGGATGCATGGGATCTGCTCGGTACTTGGGCATGAAATTTGCAAAGGCCCCCCAGAGGGGATAAGGACGTCCTCCAATTGGGGAGCTTCAGGCCTATCATAACCTTTAGATCGAGTATGAATATTAACATTCAGCGTGTATATATTTTGGAAGGAGACATCGCTGGAGGAGCGGGGATTCTACTATTGCATACTGACCCCTTGATTGGAAAAGGGTTGTTGTAAGACAGTTATTTGGGGTTGGGGAGGATTGGGGGCTTGAGGAGGATTTATCACTGTCTTATTCTTGGCTTCCACCAACTATTGGAAGTTGGGGATAACAGGGCAGTGATGGGTGTAATGATCATATTATCCACAAATGGAGCAAGAGTAATTGGTCCTCAGGTTGGCGTCCTTCCTTTGACTGGGAGGATTGTTTGTCCCCACATTCTGACTACCTGGGTTCTGTTTTTGCTGGGGATGAGGATTTTCCACTTTCCCCTACTACTAGTTTTGCTTGTTCTTTCGTTTCTTGTTCCCCTAATTTTGAGGATTTTGGAAATTTTTTATGTTCAACTGCTCAAACTGTTTAGCTTGTTATGTGAAAGAAGGCTGAACAAGGTTGACCCCCATGTGAGGTGTGGGGGTCTAACTTGTATGGAAAAAAAACATATAGTAAGGGTTATATCCCGGTGTGTGGGATAAATGCAATTTGCTCTCCATAAGAAGTGGACGTAGTAACAACTTGTGCCATTTGTGGTGCAGGAACCATTATTTCCCGGCTAATGTTCATATAAGTAGGACTATAGGGTCCATACTATAACTAAACAACTAGGGGGGTCGGTACAGGAGGAGGGGGTGTGCACACAGGTGGCATGGGTGGGTACTGTGGGGCCATATTAAATGCATGGGAGTAGGAGGAGGAACCTTTCCTTGGTGGGAAATGGACCCCATAAACCCATCCACCAAGTGTGACAAACCCGCAGGTGTAGGATCCAATAACCGATGCTGAGGGGCATCATGGATGATAGTATAAAGGTATTCAGATTTTGCATAGATAAGATCGAAATGATAAGCTTTAAGAATGGCCTCTTCCTCACTTTCTAGCATAGAGGCAGCTATATCTTTGGCAATGGATGGTTTGAGTGATTTGATTAACCAATCCAACAATAATTTTGGTTGTATATGGGTGATTCCATGAATATGGGTAACTCTTTTTGGCCAAATATGGCGATGAAAAATGGAAATTTTACCCATGTATTAAATTGAAGCCCTTGAAAATCATTATTTCCATATGAATTTCGACATGCGGTTAAAAATCGAAAGGTAGAGAATTATGTTGGCTTTCCAATGATATATTTTTTAAAATATACCAATGTCATTTATTGTGTCAAATTTTCATTTAATGAAATGTGTGTCCTTAAAATTTTGAAGGAAATTAAAAAGTGGCTTGTGTGTGTGCAAAATAATTTAATATTAAATTAATAATTAAAAAAATGAAATATGTGCACATTATCTAGACAAAATTCGCTTGTGTGTACATATTTTTCTTTTAATTTTGCTTAAAAAATTATATTTATTATTATTTTTCAAAATTGACCAGTGAATATTTTAGCCGCATTTTGCACACATGTGTGTGTGTGCGCCAAATATTTTGATTGTTTACATAAATTGAAAAACTCAGAATACCCTTTTGAAGAGGACGCACTGATGTAGCGCTTGTATATTTTTTCAAATTTTTTGGATGTGTATTTTGAATGTTGTCGATTTATCTTTGAGCTCATTCGAAATTGTCAACAGGGTTTTTCAAGGTAAGCTTTACCAGAAATTTAAGAAAGAATGACATACGAAGATATAAATTTGTAAATTATATGTCCATGGCTAGAGGATTCATTGATGAATCCAATGGTATCAAGTCCTCCCATTAATCTGCATTTAATGATATAGTTTAACCCCCTGAAAGACACAAAAATTTATTTTTGTAGAGAAAAGGGATATGGGCTTGTTTTTAAGGCCCTCGATCGAGGTATTAGCTCGATTGAGGTTTTTAAAGTAAATTGATCGAGGTCTTGAAGAGACCTCAATTGAGGGTTTTGACGTAAACCTCGATCGAGGTTTTGTAAAAATAGCCTTGATCGAGGGTTTTCCTGTGTAAACAAAAGAATAAAAAAGAGCTTGGGAAAGGAGTTGGACAATTAATGTTGTCCAACCACCATTCCCATGCAAAAACAACAACCAACCTCTATATAACCACTAAACAATTGCACAACAAAACTTGTTTAAATCATTGTTGGTTTAATTTCAATTAGATCTATGTGAATTTCATGTTGTTCAATTAGAGTTCATTACACATGTAGGAATTTCTTTGTAGATCTACTTCAAATTCCATATTAATATAACACTTGGAAGAAATATTTGTTTGTTGTCATTTAAGCTTGGAAGAAGTATTTGTTTGTTGTCATTTGTTTTCAATTATTGTACCAACTTTTTCTATGCATGAATGTAAGGATAAGTTAGACTTTTTTCCTTATAGTAAGTTATATGTTATTTATATTTCAAAATTTGTAACAATTTTCAAGTTGAATGGATAGTTATGTATTAGTTGAAAAAATCAATTTGAAAACAAATTAAATGAACATTTTGATAGTTATGTAGTAGTTGTAAAATTCAATGACAACAAATAAGATGAACATTGTGGTAATTATGTAGTAGTTGGAAAATTCAATGACATGATCAAATAAAATGAACATTGTGATAGTTGTGTTGTAGTTGGAAAATACAATGACAACAATAAAAATGAACATTGTGATAGTTATGTAATAGTTTGAAGATTCAATGACAATAAAAGAGTTGTAGATTTTTTCAAATCTCAAATTATTTCTATCATTGATCTAATTAGATTTGGTATGTGTATATCATAATATCTTAAACATGCACTAAAAAAATCAAATCTTGTTCTTATAAATATACATAACCATGTGTAATAATGTGTAACAATTTTCAAGTTAAATGGATAATTTTCAAGTCACAAGCAATCTTCAATTTGTTAATTTCCACAACAAATTTCAAGTTACTAGCAATTTTAAAGTTAAATGTACAACTATCAAGTTATTAATAATTATCAAGTTAAATACATACAACTTTTTCTATGCATGAATGTAGGGATAAGTTATATTTTTGTCCTTATAGTAGCATAATAAGGAATTACAAAAAAAATATTTGTATAGCCTCATGTGAGCGGCCAAGTCTCAAGTCATTAGCAATTTTAAATTTGTTAATTTCCATGGAACAAATTTCAAGTTACTATCAATTTTAAAGTTAAATGTACAACTATCAAGTTATTAACAATTATCAAGTTAAATACATATACTTCATTTTCAAACTTTACTAACAATTCTCAAGATAAATGTGCAATTTCAAGTTAAATACATATTTAGTTATCTTGAATTCAAGTTACAAACAATTTTCTTGTTTTTAATGTATTTTCAATTCTTGTACCAACTTTTTCTATGCATGAATGTAGGAATAAGTTATATTTTTTTCCTTATAGTACCATAATAAGGAATTACAAAAAAGTATTTGTATAGCATCATGTGAGCTCCAAGTCTCAAGTCACTAGCAATTTTCAATTTGTTAATTTCCAGGTAACAAATGTCAAGTTACTAGCAATTTTAAAGTTAAATATACAAATATGAATTTATTAACAATTATCAACTTAAATACATATACTTGATTTTCAAACTTTACTAACAATTCTCAAGCTAAATGTACAATTTCAAGTTAAATACATATTTTGTTATGTTGAATTCAAGTTACAAACAACTTTCTTGTTTTTATTGTATTTTCAATTCTTGTACCAACTTTTTCTATGCATGAATGTAGGAATAATTTATATTTTTTTCCTTATAGTACCATAATAAGGAATTACAAAAAAGTATTTGTATAGCCTCATGTGAGCTCCAAGTCTCAAGTCACTAGCAATTTTCAATTTGTTAATTTCCAGGTAACAAATTTCAAGTTACTAGCAATTTTAAAGTTAAATGTACAATTATGAAGTTATTAACAATTATCAACTTAAATACATATACTTGATTTTCAAACTTTACTAACAATTCCCAAGCAAAATGTACAATTTCAAGTTAAATACATATTTTGTTGTGTTGAATTCAAGTTACAAACAACTTTCTTGTTTTTAATGTATTTTCAATTCTTGTACCAACTTTTTCTATGCATGAATGTAGGGATAAGTTATATTTTTTTCCTTATAGTACCATAATAAGGAATTATAATCAATTCAATAATAAAATCTAGGAGCTTAAAAATCAAAGAATAATGAGTGTGTGTATGTTATGCATATGAGTTAGCGCAACAATAATATAATAATGCTAATGTTATCACATTACTGCCATGAAATTCTACAATGACAATCAAATTTAAATATTATGATGATTATGACAATCAAATTTAAATTAAATTCTTGAGTTGCAGTTGTGTCTTTAGCATTTCAAAAAACTTCAATTTGGTGCTCTAAAATTAACCTCCTTACATAGTGCATTTCTGATTGAAAATCCTTTCACATGAATTTTGATTATGTAGGGATAGATTATGGTCAACCATCACATCATTATGATCAAGAATCACATGAACCTATTCCCCCTCACGATCTTGATCAGCCATCATGTGACACTTTTCCCTCTCACATTTCAAGTATAATTGGGAGGTGCAGAGGGGTTGGAAGGGGTGGAAATTGTCTAGAGGATTGTTAAGTTGTTGTTGCACGAGAAGAGCTTGGGAACTCGATCCCTAGTTGGAAAGTCAGAGAGCATGTCAGTAACATAGTCAAGTCATACTTTGAACAACATTCAGTGATGGCACAAGCTCAAATACTACATGGGTTGATAAAAACACAAAAAATTGAAACGTGCCACAAAGTTGTTGGGTTTTCAAGATGCTAAAACAAAAAGGACATGTGAGAATGCAATAGAAAATGTAAGAAATGCATTATATTCGTTTGGAAAATCAAGAAATGATGATATTTGAGCTGCTCGTAGGGAAATTACAACGGTTTTTGTGGCACCAATCACCTCAAGAAATAGAATGGCAACAACAATGGCATCATTGCTTAAAGTTTAAAAAAGAACATTGTTCAAATATACTAAATTCAGGGTCCATATAGATGAAAATGATGAAGCTTCTTATTGGGCTCTTATTTGTAGGGAACCCTATCAAGGAAAGATGGTAGAGGGAATTAGAGAGAAGGTGATAGGTATTTGGGATAGCCATTATCATGTTACTCCATATTGAAAGCATGTCCTGCAATAATGTTTATCTAGAGGCATTTATCAGGAGCATTGTGAGCATGTGATGGATATGATGGGTGTTAGCACTCCATAAAATTTTGTGCTTAAATTTCTTCTGGTAGCATTGACGGTGCAAAAATAAAGCATTTTTTTTTTTTTTGGTGAAGTCTTCAATCTTGACCGAGAAAATGTTTTTTCCTTCAAGTTGTTGACACTATGTTTCAAAAATCCAATGGAAGGCCTAAAAATGTGTCAAAATTTTGCCCAAGTGAAAAGGACTTAGAAGAAAGATTGCTAAGTGTATAAGAATTATAATAAAATCGATAAACAAAAACACACAAATGCTATAGTCTGATGATAAATATTAAAAGGGTTAAACTCCAGCTAAGATCCGACGGCGGAGATGTTACACGCAAGGATCAACGGTCGTCGTGAGATCCCGCATCACCAAAAGGCACGGTCGCAATGTATTGTAAGTGGTTGCGGACGAAATACCACGGAAGCACGTGGCGCGTTGTTATTTATCCGCATCAATGCGAGGGTGGTATTATAAACCGCCTTCTACCCATGCAGAGCCACCATTCCTGAAGGAATAAAATACCCAAGGAAGAGGAGTATAATAGCACATGTTATGTGTTATCAATTGTTGTGCGCGATGGGGTATATAAACACCATGATTATTTCCCGTTCAACCAATGTGGGATATATCCCATAGATAAAATCAAATGGGATAAGTATAACACGTTTTTGAGAAAATGCCTGTTTTAGTCACCATTTTCTAGAAGTTGTTCCCACCAAACCAAGATGACTTTTAGGAAAATGAGAGAGGTTGTTCTTCAGCACTGGCCAATCTTCAAAAACCTCCCTCAGTGTTTACAGAGGTGTTATGGTTTAAGATAATAGAAGTCATCTTCACGGGGCAATTTTCCAGAATTTTAGTTTACTGTTTTAGTCATTAACTTCAAAGAGTTGTTTCTGCCAAATGAAAAATAATTTTCAGAAGCTAAAAGAGGCTTTTCTTCAGCACATGCCCAGTTACAAAAATCTCTCTCAAAATTTACACAGCTATCTCCATCTGTGATATACGGCTAGGGATTTGAAGCCTATTTTTCAGAAAATCTACTTCCTGAAATAAAAAAAAATAAGTTGTAACTGTTTTTATTTTTAGAGTTTCAGTTAGGTTTTGAATTCAAGATTAGGTATAGGTTGTCTTTCTATATATTGATATGTAAAAAACATGTAAAGCGTTCGATTTTCAGTAAGAAGGCTTACAGGCAGGTTCTATTTCATCTTCATATTTAAATAAATATTGTAGAGTCAAGCTAGCATTTTTTAACAGAATTGGAGATTCTCGTGTTTTTTTTTTTACAGTCTGTCCTTTTCCATTCTCATATGTGCAATGTTTATTTTCTTTGTTAATCCTTTCCATTATGTTTTTCCTATCATATTTGAATAAAGGTTATAGTGAAACTGGAATTCATATCTATATGCTCTGGTTCATCCTATTCAAGTATTCACTCAAATATTCCTCTAAAGTTAATACGGATTCATCCTAGTTTGATGCCCGTATTTAATGGAATGTTCATCTTTCTTTCCATTACCACCAGAAAACAAGAAACTTGACGATAAAAAACACAGCTATCCCGCCTCTAATGAAAAACTATTTTGCTGAAAGCTATGCACATCTTTTGTATTTCATGATCTTGATTCCATTACCCAATGATATCCTTCTTTTGGTTATCTAGCCACATCATTTAAAGCCTGTAAAGTTTTAACTGTGATTTTACAAATTTGGCCATTGAATTTATTGTCAAGCTGCTGTCGTGGTGACATTGGATAGTAGATTTGCTGAGAGAGCCCTCTTTGGCTGAAGGAGGCCAACTTTCAGTCTAAAGATTGGTTTGAGGTTACCTTGGGGTTTCCTTGATACAGCCCAAGGAAAATTCGAGTGCTAACATTTTGGCGCCGTTGCTGGGGAGCGAAGGTCTCATTTTCCTTGGGTATGAATGACAAAGTACAAATCTTAATGTTGATGGTGAACAACAGTCAGACTATGAACAGGTTATACCATTCACCTGGCGACTCCACTCAAGAAATCGATTCAAATGCCAGATTCCACTGGAGAATGAGCTCAACCACCTTAAACATAGAAAAATCAAGATCCATGTATCAAAGCATAAATATTTTCAAAGAAATATTGTTCTTTTGTATCAGTCTCCTTTTACCTTTATGTATATATATCAAGAAAATTTGGTTCCACCAAAGAGACTTAAGTCATAAGAGACTCTCTTTCATATGTCCTCCTTCAAACCCTAGAATTGACCCCCTCTCTTCGTATGAACAATACAAGATTCATAACTAGCCTTGCAAATCCCATGAGAGTGAGGTTGAAAATGCTCTCCCTATACATATTTCTTTAACCCCTAGATCTCACCTGAGATATGGTCCTTTGAAGCTACCCCCTGTTCTCCATGATTATCCCCCTAAATACCATAAATACCTTCCTAAATTTGATGGAGAAATCAAAGGCATTACTGCTGAAAAACATCTTCAAGTCTTTGAAAAATTTCTGGATATGTTTGAAGCGGATCAAGATGATGTTTGTATGATAATTTTTGCCCAATCTTTCCAGGGAGATGTGAAGAAATGGTTTCATAATTTACAACCTGAGTTTGTAAACACATGGCAGGGGTTTTCTGATGTCTTCTTGAATTTTTGGGGTAAGAGGAGGCCATGGGACCTAGTCCTTTCAGAATTTTTCTCTATGAGAATGCAGGAAGGGGAAGCCTTGTCCAGTTTCAACAGGAGGTTTGCCAGTTCCTATTATGATATGCTAAAAGAAATTCAGCCCCTAGAGAATGCTGCCAAGTTACATTATGTATCTATTCTTCCTTCTGATTTTTCTTTTCTTCTCTTGGAAAGAAATCCCTCCAGTTTACAACATATGTTCATCTATGCTTTAGAAGTTGAAGATAACCTTAGAATGTCCAGGAAATTATCAAGCAAATATAATGATGAAAGGATTGAAGAAGAATCTGGGTTCGAAGAGAAGTATGGGTAAGGAGACCTTGCTTTGCATTCCAGTCTTTCCCGTGACAAACAAAGAGATGATCAGCCCGGTGATGTGCCAGAAGACGGTAATTCTGACTTGTTTTATGTAAATTATAATCAGCCTGCTGAAACTTATGTTAGTGATGGTTTTTAAAGAAAATTTCAGTCCACCTAAGTTTGATGAGTATGAAGAAGATTGCTTGGGTATGCCACCGGCTGAAAATTTTATAAGTCCCGGGGCAGTTAGTGAAGAAAATTTGATTACTATCCATGATCAAACCTCTGAAAATCAACATGCTGAAAGTGACTATCTACCCCTCTGTTATGCTTCATTCGAATTGATAAAACAAAAAATTAAGACTTCTAATAAAAAACAGAAATCTATGATGGAAAGCTCCATAAACTTTTTTGAAAGTTAAATTAAAGAAGAAGAACAAGTATGCAATCAATCCCAAGAAGCAGAGGTTTTCCATAGGGAAGAGAAGTACCAAACATAAAATTACTTCCCTCTTTCACATTCAAAAATTTTGTATCAAGAAGAGTCTGTTGCACTTAATGTTATTGGAAAATTTAATGATATTTCTGCTATGTTTGATGAAGAAGGGCAATTTTTAAATTCTGAGATTTCGGATAAAATTGGTGATAGCCTTTGTATCTCTTCTCCCGAGCTGGATGAGAATTTTCTATAGTCTTGTCAGTGGTCTTGTGATTTAGAAGAAGGTCAGATGAGCTTTTCTCCATGTCATACTATTTCAGAAGCTGTAGGGCTAAATAAATCTGTCTTATTTGATTCACTTAAAAAATGACACATCAGTACTTCTCTTGGAATACAAGAAACAGAAAAGGCCTCAGATGATGTTTCTGATTTTTCCTTAAACAAGAAAGGTAAGCGCCTCCATAGTATTTCCAAAATTTCTCCTCTATCTGAAGATGAAATAGATCAACTCCTGAAAAGTCATATTACAACTCCAGTAATGTCGGATCTGCATTGTTCACACAATGAGTATGTAAGTGAGACTGCCATTTTCAAGCATCTAAATCTAAATTTAAACACTGACAGTTATGACGATCCTTTGAAGGAACCTATTTATGACGATGATTCTCCACCAAGGGATCAACTGTTAGACACCATTTCTTTCCATCAAGAGGATAGGGTTGACATGATTAATGATCTTGAAGGATGTTTGTTGTTTGAAGATGTTTTGGATGATGATGTGGATAAGTATAAAGATGGGATAGATGACATACCAAAAAGGGAAGTAGAGATGCTCATGCTTGAGGAGGGTGCAGTCAACACTCAGGTATCAGAATATCACACCCCCTTATGCACTCTCATGAATCCACGGTTGAACATTCTTGCGGGTCAAATTGAAAGAGGTATTTGCATTCTCGCTGAATCTCAAGACATGGTAATATTTCAAATTGTTGAAGATCCTTATGCTAATTTACTACAGTCTAAGGGGGAATGAATTGTCTTGCATTTGTGGGACATGAACTCATTATCAAAGAATGTTTGGAGTGGTTTGTTTTCTGTCTTCTTTACTTGCTCAAAGGGAATGCAAGCCAGATTCAAGCAAATGGTCAGTTATTAGATTGGTTTCATTTGCACTTTTGTGTCATTTGATTCAGCAATCGTGTTTCAGCAGGGTAGATAGGTAGGAGGAATAAGTCTGCCCAACAAACATTTTTTCAGTATGTATAGTGTTGTTTTCAGTTTAGTTCCAGCATTTATGTTTTCAATTTTCAGCAGTTATCGGTTTTCAGTTTCAATTTTTGGATGAAGGATCAGTTACAGGTTACAGTTTTCACAATTTTCAAGGTTTGGAGACGCCCAATGGTCACGCACATGGTCTACGGTGTTCTTTGCTACCTCGGTGGAAGGACAACATCCCCCATAGGATCCAATTGTTAGCACTCCATAAAAATTTGTGCTTAAATTTCTTCTGGTAGCATTGACAGTGCAAAAATAAAGCTTTTTTCTTTGTGAAGTCTTCAATCTTGACCGAGAAAATGTTTTTTCCTTCAAGTTGTTGACACTATGTTTCAAAAATCCAAAGGAAGGCCTAAAAATGTGTCAAAATTTTTCCCAAGTGAAAAGGACTTAGAAGAATGATTGCTAAGTGTATAAGAATTATAATAAAATCGACAAACAAAAACCCACAAATGCTATAGTCCGATGATAAATATTAAAAGGGTTAAACTCCAGCTAAGATCCGACGGTGGAGATGTTACACGCAAGGATCAACGGTCGTCGTGATATCCCGCATCACCAAAAGGCACGGTCGCAATGTATTGTAAGTGGTTGCGGACGAAATACCACGGGAGCACGTGGCGCATTGTTATTTATCCGCATCAATGCGAGGGTGGTACTATAAACCGCCTTCTGCCCATGCAAAACCACCATTCCCGAAGGAATAAAACACCCAAGGAAGAGGAGTATAATAGCACATGTTATGTGTTATCAAGTGTTGTGCGCGGCGGGGTATATAAACACCACGATTATTTCCCGCTCAACCAATGTGGGATATATCCCATAGAGAAAATCAAATGGGATAAGTATAACACATTTTTGAGAAAATGCATTTTTTAGTCACCATTTTCTAGAAGCTGTTTCCACCAAACCGAGAGGAATTTTAGTAAACTGAGAGATTTTTTTCTTCAGCACAGGCCAATCTTCAAAAACCTCCCTCAGTTTTTACACAGGTGTTATGGTTTAAGAGAATCAAAGTCATCTTCACGGGGAAACTTTCCAGAATTTCAGTTTATTGTTTTAGTCATTAACTTCAAAGAATTGTTTCTTCCCAATGAAGAATAATTTTCAGAAACTAAAAGAGGCTTTTCTTTATCACATTCCCAATTACAAAAACCTCTCTCAAAATTTACACAGCTATCTCCATCTATGATATACAGCTAGGGATTTGAAGCCTCTTTTTTAGAAAATTTACTTCCTAAAATAAATAAATAAATAAGTTGTAACTGTTTCTATTTTTAGAGTTTCAGTTAGGTTTTGAATTCAAGATTAGGTATAGGTTTTCTTTCTATATATTTATATGTAAAAAACATGTAAAGGGTTCTATTTTCAGTAAGAATGCTTACAGGAAGGTTCTGTTTCATCTTCATATTTAAATAAATATTGCAGAGTCAAGCAAGCAGTTTTTAACAAAATTGGAGATTCTCGTGTTGTGTTTTTTTTACAGTTTGTCCTTTTCCCTTCTCATATGTGCAATGTTTATTTTCTTTGTTAATCCTTTCCATTATGTTTTTCCTATCATATTTGAATAAAGGTTATAGTGAAACTGGAATTCATATCTATATGCTCTGGTTCATCCTATTCAAGTATTCACTTAAATATTCCTCTAAAGTTAATATGGATTCATCCTAGTTTGATGCCCATATTTAATGGAATGTTCATCTTTCTTTCCATTACCACCAGAAATCAAGAAACTTGACGGTAAAAAACACACCTATCCCACCTCTAATGAAAAACTATTTTGCTGAAAACTTTGCACATCTTTTGTATTTCATGACCTTGACTCCATTACCCAATGATATCCTTCTTTTGTTTATCTAGCCACATCATTTAAAGCCTGTAAAGTTTTTACTGTGATTTTACAAATTTGGCCATTGAATTTATTGTCAAGCTGCTATCGTGGTGACATTGGATAGCAGATTTGCTGAGAGAGCCCTCTCTGGCTGAAGGAGGCCAACTTTCAGTATAACGATTGGTTTAAGGTTACCTCGGGGTTTCCTTGATACAGCCAAAGGAAAATTCGAGTACGAACAATGGGAGTTGCAATTTACGAGGAATTCCAAGAAACCAATCCTGGTGTTCAGATATGATTTAGCATGTTCAACAAATTGAAACCATGGTATATTAGGTCAAATACAATTTGCGACACTTGTTTCTTTCGATACCATGTTGAATTCCAACTCTACTATGACACATTTTTGGATTTTCGCAAAAGGCACTGGAATGGTGAACCAACTCCTCACATAGTGTGAGATTTTCTTTTGTATGATACTATGCAATAGGAATCCTGAACAAGTGTTTTTCAATAATAGGTGTGTAGTTGGGAGAAGATGCCCTGAATGCGGTGATTTGACATTGTTCCATAGGAAATTTCCTATCAATCCAACACACACTGGATTGCCAGATATCACAGTTATGTGGAAGAGGTATGAGTATGTCTCCATGAATCCATCCTCTTTGTTATCATTCAAAATGGCACTTCTTCATCCGTGACTGCATTGCCTTGCTGGTCACACAAAAGGAACTTATGGATGGAAGAGTCTATTTGATCATAGATGCTTTGGCCCGGACCTTGCAATATTTTCCTTAAAATATCTATTTTTGTGACATATTTTGAGATATAATCGCGGCTCTCCTATCAGAAAACTTGCGGGTTAACCACGACAGTCTATACTGACAACCCGCGGGTAACACCTAAAAAGATGCACCCGCATGTTGTTGGACACTATACTCGCGACTCACTCGCTAATTTTCAAGGACACAATCGTGGGTATCTCTAAATCACGAGAAAAAAATATTAAAATAATATTAGAGATTAGTTATGGCATTTATTCTAACTAACATAACCTCCCTAACCAATTACCTTTCGATTCTATCCTCTCAGCCTTGCTATAAATACAAGGAGAGGGCCTTGAGAAAGGGAGAACTAATTTTGATAAGGAAATGCTGGAGAAAATTCCACTGAAGGAAGAGGAGAAGGATCCCAGGGTCAGGTTTCAATTGTGCCAGTTATAGAGCACGTTTAGTTGATTTCCTTTATTGCAAATAATAGAGAGACTTTCCTTCCCATAAAGATTTGTCCATTATATGAATTTATGTCTTTGAATATTTCATGTCTATTTATATATGAGTTTAATTTTAAGCATTCATTTCTATTTGGTCGAAATATTTGATAAGGGTATATGTTTGATTGCAGGTAATTCATCTGGAGCAGTGGAGCAAGAGACTAAAGTTTGAAGATCGGATCAGACGTCGGTTATTCAAGTATTAGTTTTGACTTTAGATATTAATTCTTTTCAATTGAAAGAAGTATTGCATGTTGCACCTCTTTGTCATTCTATCTCTATAACTCAATCACATGTATGTTGATGATCTTTTGAGTTCCCTGTCATAGGTAGATTTACTGCACAACAGAATTGAGGATTCTGCTGGAGAGTTCTTGTTGTTGCTATGGGAATCCTAGGGTAGTTTTATTTAGTTTCATTATTCCTCCAGGTCTTTGGGAGAGTTTATAGGGTGTATGTACCCCTCTTAGTGACTCAGACCTGGTCTTGATTAAGCTTTCTTTCATTTTTTTAATTTTTATCAAAGCATACCCACAAGTTGTACTTAGTTACAGTCGCGTATTTTCCCCTTTACCCGTGAGTTGCTTAATTCTAGACCCGTGGGTCACCCGCGTGGTGCTGCACTAACAGCCGCGGTATATCGAGTTACCGGTAGTAGCTTATAACATTTTTTGTGATTTAGCGACAGTTTTCCAAAACCATTTCCAGCTTCCTGTTCGATATGATGCCGGTATAGACCTTCTATCTACTTTTAGATAGAACAAATCCACTCATTTATCTGATCATATTTAGGAGTGGAGAAGGCGGAAATGGCTCATTAAAGATGAGATTCCCCCAGAATTTCTATTGGAGTGGTTCTTGAAATCACTATTACCTTACATTTTCAAACATGTGTCAACTTTTGGGGTTACTTTTGAGGAAGAAGCCATTCTAAGGACCCAACAACTTGCCTTGATTTATTCTCAGTCTAGGATCCTTTATGAAATCATTCCAGATGCACCTAGGTCAAACATTGATCTTGGTAAACCTAAACCTGGACCACAGGCCAATGGCATTGTAGGTTCAACTGACTCATCCGCATTAGAAGCTTTGAGCAAGCAATTTCATGCACTCTCTATAAAGAATTCTTCTACATAAGCAACTGCGATTGCATCCTTCCTCCCCTTCACAAACGGAAACTGTACAAAATGTGTAGTCAAATCAAAAGGGTCATCGGAAACCCAACAATAAGAAAAAGGGAAAGAAAGGGGAAGGAAACCAAAAAAATCCCAAAACCACTGAAAATGTTGGGGAGGGAAAAAGAGAAAAGAAGAAGGTGGAGTTTCCTTGCAAACTTTGTAAATACGATCACCTCACTCATCAATGTCCACTAATGGATGAAGCCCAGAAGCTTCTAAGTCAAAAGAAACTAGCTCCTGAAGGATCCTTTTCCCAAAGAACAAATCCTGGATCCTGGTAGCTCTAATACTGGGGGCACTCCTCGAGCTACATAGGCTAATCAATCCTACATCAATATGGTTAACTCCCATGCTTTACTGCAAATGAGAGCCTATAATTACACCCCGGATATAAACAAAAAGACAAATAAATTCCTGATTCATATGTTCCTCTTCATATAGATAGACCTACGTATCTTATGCCGAAGATACCGAAAGGTTTCTACAAATGAGAAACACACAACCCTAATGCATGGGATACTCCAAACTACTCACTAGTATAGGACCTATCCCAAACGTTGTGTTCTATGTCCGATCTAGAAGTTCTACAAAGCTGCTCATCGTAGTGAAATGCACTTTTGGTGGCGATAGGTAGTATGGATTCATCAAATATGCTATCTAGATTTGATATGTCAAATATCAAACCTTGGTTTCCCTATCACGTGGCCTTCCAAATCGAAGCAGTCCATGGTTTGAAAACCATTGGGAGAATGGTATTCAATGAAGGCGCGTCAACGTGCATGATTTATATCTCTTGTTGGCAAGCCTTGGACTCTCCAGATTTATCCCCTTTAGTTACATTACTTACTGCTTCTGATGGGAAATCCTTCCATATGCATGGAATCTTACCCTCATTTGAGATCCAGCTTGTAGGTAAGGTAGTGTTAGTAGAGGTGGAAGGTGTAGATTCTTCTCTTGACTACAATTTGTTGTTGGGAAGAAGTTGGGAATATGAAATGAAAGCCATTCCTTCATCCATTTTTTGGGTACTTATTTTCCCCCATGAAGGAAAGATTATCACGATTGACCAACTTTCCTTTGCCTAGAAAAACAACACAACTCCTTCGGATTCAAATATCACGTGGATTGCTCAAGCCCATCCGCCTAGTGAGAGTTTAGGAGTAGGTATGTACTCATCTTTGATGGGAACCTTTGATTTACCCAGTCCTATGAATTATATTGGTTCAACGAGTAACACTAACATGTCATCTAAGTAGGTATTCACAGTTGTTCAAACAACTGATCCTTGGATTCTTCCTACTCAACAGGAACCAATTGTGCCCCTATACATCGCAGAAGTGACTTATCAAGTATCACAAAGCACTACGATAGATTATATCTCAACTCCTTCATTCTCCATGGAGTCAGATATTGATTATGCACCTACATGGGAAATAGACTCCACCCATTCCTTCGATTGTTTAGACATTTTTTTACCATCAGATGAAGCTATTCTGGAAGCTATGGTAGGTTTGGATCATCCTTGGGAACATATGCATCACAGATCTTATTTCCTTCTAGATCTGAACAAAATTGAAAATGGAGTTTTTTCAAGGAGTTATGGTGGAAATGTTGACTGTTCCACTAACCCTTTAACAAAACAGGGGATTTTCGCTGATGGTAATATGGGAAATAATTCAACAACTATCCCGATCAATATTTCCATCAAACCGAATGTCGTGGAAAATATTTTCATTGGCGCAAATTGTTCTTCGCAATAGATCAGTTTGTACACCAACTTATTTAAGGAATTTCGTGATGTTTTCTCCTGGTCATATGCATAGATGCCAGGCATTGACCCGTCCATCGTTGAGCACATCATTACGACATATCCTAATGTGAAACTCGTTCGGAAAAAGCTTCATCCAGTTAACCCTAGGAAATTTGTGGCCATCAAGGTTGAGGTTGAAAAGCTCGTCAAGACGGGCTTCATTTATCCTATCGACATGACGGAATGGGTGTCTAACCCAGTCCCAGTTGATAACAAGCAAGGTACCATACGCATATGCACAAATTTTAGGGACCTCAACAAAGCCTGTCCAAAAGACAATTATCCCACACAATTTATTGATCAAATTATAGATGTGTGTACGGGCCATGAGATTTTTTCTTTCATGGATGGTTATTCGGGATATAACCAAATTCAAATCAAACCCAAAGACCGACATAAAATGGATTTCATATGTCCTTGGGGTACCTTTTCCTATAGGAAAATGTCGTTTGGATTGAAGAATGCTAGGGATACTTTCTAGCAAAGCTATGAAATTTTATTTCCATGACATCAAACATGTGGTTGAACCTTTCTTGGATGATCTACCTGTGCGGTCTTGGAAGAAAAGAGATCATCCTCAACACTTACGGCTTTTGTTTGAATGATGTATATACTACAAGATTCGGTTAAACGCTAACAAATGTGTATTTTGCGTCGAATATGGACGACTACTTGGTTTCATTGTGTCTAATCGAGGGATTATGGTCGATCCTTTGAAATTCAAGGCCATTGTCAAATTGCCTCCTCCTCGTACTATCCGACAACTTCAAAGTTTACAAGGCATGTCCAATTTTCTTGGATGCTTTATCATAAACTATTCTAAGATCACTAAAGGTTTCATGCGATTTCTTAAACGATATACCCATTTTTTCTGGGATGAGGCTGCACAAAACTCTTTTGATGCTTCGAAAAACACTCTTGTCAGCCCCCCTATTGATCCCGCCACATTATACTCAAGATTTTCTTCTATATCTAGATGCATCTATTTCCACCATTGGCATAGTATTGGTTTAGGAAGATGACAAACTCCAAGAGAATATCATTTATTACCTCTCTCGTGTGCTCGTAACTCCTGAACTTAAGTACTCTCACATTGATAAATTACCATTAGATGTTGTGTATGTTGTTCAGAGGCTACGTCACTATATTTTATTATGAACTACCGCAGTAATAGCATTGTTTAATCCTTTCCAATATGTCTTAACTGGATGCATTATCGGGGTTAAATTCAACAAATGGATTGTCATCCTGCAAGAATTTGATCTTAACTTTCAATCTGCTTAGTCAAAAAATTCTTTGGTGTTCACGGAACTTATATCTGAGTTTCCTAGTGATGTAATGCATGATGAAGAAGATCCTTCATTCCATGATGAACATATATTCCTCATTGCAACCTTCGATCCATGGTATGGAGACATTTTAATATATATCCAGACTTTGAATTGTTCGCTGACTTTCTCTAGGGAAGGATAACGAAAGCTTAGGAATCATGCCAAGAACTACCTTATTATTTTTGATACACTATATAGACGGGGGGTAGATTCAATATTACACCATTGTTTGACAATGGAAGAATTCAAGTCAATATTGAATGATGGCAGCTCACAGTGGATCCTGTGGGGGTCATCTTTCAAGTTTGGAAACAACCCAGAAAATAATGTGTGTTGGATATTTTTGGCCCACCATCTTCAAAGATTGCATGGAATCCGTGAAACATTGTCGTCCGTGTCAGTTTTTCACGAAGAAAATGCGAGCACATTCAGCTCCTCTTCACCCTGTTATCACAGTGGGTCCCTTCACCAAGTGGGGGATTGACTACATGAATTGTAACCCAGTTTCTACTAGGGGACATCAGTACATCATCGTTGCATTTGACTACTTTACGAAGTGGGTTGAGGCAATGCCTACTTTGAAATAAGATGGAGAAACCATAACCTATTTCATTTTCAATCAAATCATTGTCAGGTTCAACATACCTAAAGAGATCATCACTGATCATGGTAGACATTTCTAGAACTACATGATGACTGAGATGACCAACATGCTAGGTTTTTGACAAGAACACTCATCTATTTTTTATCTGTAGGAAAATGGTCCATTTGAAGTGGTCAACAAAACCTTAAAAACTATTCTTCAACATACCGTCAATGCCAGTAGGTAAAACTTGCACATCATGTTGTATTCGTATCTTTGGGCATATCGTTCTAATATCAAGACTGCTACTAGTTTTTCACCATTTCAACTCATTCACTACCTGGAGGTAGTCACACTGATTGAATGCGAGATTCCATCATTGAAGTTGGCTATCCAACTACTACCCGAAACTTATACTTTGGAAGAATGATTGCTTCATTTAGAACATTTGGATGAACAGCGCCGCGATACTCTCATTGCGAATGAATCTCACAAGAACCAAGTCAAACATCAATATAACAAGTCTATAAAACCTAGGGTATTCTCCGAAGGAGACCTTGTTTTGGCTTATGATCAGGACAAGGATCCCTTGGGGGTAGGCAAGTTCAAATCGATGTGGATTGGACCCTATCTTGTTTCTAAAGTCTTGAGGAAAGGTTCATAGGATTTGACGGATTATGATGGTTTTAAGCTTCCCGAGCCTAGAAATGGGCTCTACTTGAAAAAGTATTATGCCTAAGCATATATGCTTTGTATTGTACTATAGCTGTACATTTTTGTACAGTTAGTTCTTTTTATATTTTGCTTATGTGTATTTTGGAATGTGTTTTCAGATGACAACTGAGTGGTTTCTAGGATTCGTCGATGGAGCAAGTCGTCACACTCGTAACTTGGTTTTAGCGGCTTGGGTAATCTATTCACCCACAATCCAACTTGTTTCTTTGGGAGGTGCTTGTTTGGGACCTACGACGAACAATATAGCTAAGTACATTGCAGTTATTGAACTACTCCGAGATGTTATTCATCATGGAATTCATGTTTGGAGGTAAGACTCGATTCACAGTTAGTTGTACTTCAGTTGATGGGTGAGTATCGAGTTAGGGATCCTTCTTTTCTACATCATTTTTTGGGAGTTAGATTGCTTGAGAGACATTTTGATTACATTTCATATCAACATATTTCAAGAAATCACAATACATTTGTATCATGCACAATCAAATAATCCATTAACACACATAAATAAAACATGTATATAAACCGATACTGTGTATATATAAAAGGTCCAAAAAATATATGAGTTTGAGTCAATATCTGTCAATATATTACAATATACAAAAGGGAATAAAAGCCTAAAAAATAATTGTCACTCTCTCTACAGAGAGGGAGGAGCCTCAACCTACTCCTCTGAGGCCTCCCTATAACAGATCACCAACCTGGCTACTTTCCTAAGCAACTAGATCCATACAGGGGGAACACCCACCACATGTTCTTGCATCTCTAGGGCCATTCCCTCAATCCTATATGTAGGAATATCATAGGTCAATTGACCCATGTTTCCCTCAATACTCTACAGCATGGAATCAGTACCACTTGGATCGGTAGGTCGCACATATATTTTGGGATGACCAGATGGCCTTGATGGCCCCACATCTGCATAAGTTTTATGTTTTTAGTACTCACACTCATAAAAAAATCACATATATATACAAAAATCTTTAAAAATTAAATAAATTTAAAAACAATTTTGGTATCTATATCTCCCCGGGTTGTTGATCCTGGAGGCAACATAAGCTCGGGATCTCCCCGAATGTCCATGCCGGCATAAGGGAACTGCTCGAAGGCTGGAGCCTGATGGCTCCACCATCAAAGATAGTCGTCGTCAAACTATGAAGCACTAGTCTCATCACCTCCCTAACGAAGGAAGATATCACCCCATCGAGTCATCAGTAGGCTTCTTTGGTTTCCTACCTACTCTAATCTACCAGGCAATGCAAGCGGAGAGATCCCAACTATGTGGGATCAAGGATGTGATCCCTTAAGTCCCTCTGATTGATAGGATATAAAATACGTCGTCCACTACCAGTGATTAGAAATCACATGCCATCAATGCATTTCTCTACTATGAAAGGTCCAACCCATAAGTCATCAGCCTGTCCCGATCTTATATGCAATAAATGGTTGGAAATGATGACTTGACTTCCTGTATGAAACCTATTTCTATTGACAGACTCAAGAATTACTCCAATATTATGAATAGGCATGGGATGGATTTCAGTAGGGTTTTGCGGTTGAGGTGTGACAATCCTTGAGCTCCTCCTAGAAGGAACTGCATCAACTCTGGGTGAACCACCATCTAAAGAAATAGCAACTCTGCCAACAAGGACTTCCCTAACTTCTCTTCTTGTTTCTTGGACTACTTCATTTTATTCTTCCTCATGGGGAGACACAACTCTTTTAACAACTTCTCCTACAGTCCAGAAATCTCTCTGTTCTTCCAAGGGAGGTGGCTCATGAGATATGATAGTGTTATGACTAGAACCTTCCCCTGAGGGAACAAGAATGACCATGTTTTCCAATCTAGTAGAAACTGACTCAGGATGAAATGTAGAGGAACTAGGAATGTGAGAAATATCATGAGTATGATGACTAGATGAATCAGATGGTAGGAGAAAATTAGGGATATGAGGATATGCAAATAAAGCATGGCTTTGAGGCTTTGAAGGAGTTTGAAAAATAGCAAGGTTATTTAGATTATATTCTCCTTCAGGTGCATCATTAATTAAGGCATCCTCTTCCCAACTTAGAGAGTTATCATGAACTTGAATTAGGCTACCATCTTCTAGAGATAAATGAGATAGAGAATCTTCTACATCAGAATAGTAGGAGGCTTCATACTCTTCATTCGTTTCAACCCTAGTAGATGTTGCAAGATTGTTTTCCCATGGGTAAATAGGTGCAAGCCCTTGGCTTTCTCTTTCTCTATTATGATCAGTCAAGGCAAACAATTCCCTAACAGTAAAAGGAATTCTTTATCCCCTCCTAATATCATCAAATTCATCTTCATGCATTGGATTCTCGATATTTTCTTCATCATTTGTTTGATCATGAAGGCTTTCTATTGGGGGATTTGGTTCCAAACTTTGATCATTAGGAAAATGCTCATCTCTTCCTATATCTCTTATGCCATCATCAACTTCCTCAGGTACTTGATTTTCAATAGAAGTTTCTTGAATGATTTCATTGTTTTGTTCATGACCTTGAGGTTGATTCTCACGTCTTCTTAATTCATCTAATTCCTTAGCCAATTCATTTCTAAGTAACTCCAAATTGATTGTTCTTGCAATTTCAGCTGCTTGCTCTTCTTCCCAAGAGGAATCAGAATCTTCCATGACCATACACATATTTTGATCAACTTCATATAATTCATCCTCATCTTCAACAAGGTTAGTTTTGGCATTATTTAACAATTCATCCCCATATGTGTTTTTTAGCCCTTCATCAAATAATTCAACATGCTCATTATAACAAGGCTCTCTGTTAACCCGAATCAAAGCTCCATTAGGGTTGGGAACACAAATAAATGATAAATCCATCATAAGGTATCCACCTAGACCAGCCGCCCATTTTCTAGATAATAGCATTCCATATGCTGGGGGTAAGTCAATGACAACTACATCCATCATGGTAGAAATGTCTGAAAATGAAAAAAGATCAGCTCTAAGGTTTTTGATCAAACCATAAGAGGGCACTCATCGAGAATCTATACCACAGACATTTCCATAAGGTCTAGTCACCTCTAATCCCATTTCCTTCATAACTTGTAAAGGCATAACATTCATTCCTGCTCCAGAATCCAACATACAATTGTGAAGGAGCATGTTTTGAATGTGCAAGGTAAGGTAAAAGGGAGAGTGACCACTGCTCTTTCTTTCATAAATGGATGAATGGATTTTTATTGGTGGATCCTTCTCTATTTCACTAGGTTTTGTTCCACTAAGCTTTTAGATATGACATGATTCTAGGACCGGTTCAAGAGTTTTCACTTGGCCAATACCATTGAAAAATTCCTCTACTTGGCATCTAACAAAAGGCACCTTCATCAACTCAGTGACAGGGATATTACACATTATCTTGCTTAACTCTTTCTTCATATCAATCTTAAGATCATAATCATCCATAGCAAGATCTTCCTCTTCCTTTTTATCTTCATCAATCTTTTTATGTTTATCAAGGAAAGAAGGTTGGGACGTACTTCCTCATTTATAAATCTGATACTTGGGTTGCTCTTTAGGTTTTGGGAGCTCTATGGCACAACATGAGGAACTAGGTTCTTCTACTACGTCTTCTTCTTGCTCCCAACGCTCTTCTTCTAATATAATTCTTCCAAAGTTTTCATCATAAGATAAGTCATTTATAAATTTGATGTTTTCTGGTTGGTCATCATGGTCAATGGTGTCAGAGGGTTCTTCTTCTTTTTCATCACACCAATTGACTTCCTTATTCTCAGAGTTTTCTGGATACTCAGGTCATCGCCTATCCCTATCCCCATCAAGCCTCCTATTATTATTCCAGTAAGGTTTAGGGCCATAAGGATTTCTATGTCTCTCAGGGTCATTCAAACTTGCCACATTCTTTGTTAGGACAGTTAATTGCTTCATCATTTCTTGCATGACTTCTAAAGTGTCCTTTGATTCCTTTGGCACACTCACAAGTTCCTTTGGTTTTCGAAGTCTAGGGTCAGATCTGGAAGTGGATGGGGTAAATTGATCGAAAAACATTTCTTTCCCCATGGATGCTGATTTTGTTCAGCCATCTTAGCATTTGATTAAGCGGTCTTTAAGTCATTTTGGTTTTTATCCTTTAGCTGATAACCAACCTATCCCTCAAAAGAATTCAAGTAGTGAATAACAACTGCTAGGTCTTTTGGTCTAATTTCTTCAGGGATAACAACTCCAGTCTTGTCGAATCTTATGTTAAACTCATGGACTGTTTCATTTTCTCTTTTCTTAATGTCAAAAAGTTGATGTAAGAGAAATTTCCCATCTAACTTTTGGGACCACTCACTATTTAGCTTGTTGACAAAGTTATCATATCCATCAATGGATGAGGAAGGCAACTTGTCAAACCACTTCCTAACATCTCCTTCTAAAGATGCCAGGAGACCCCTCATGAACACATCTTCTTCAGATGCTCCATATGCTTCCATGTGTTCCCATACTTTATCAATGTGGTCTTCAATTGATATAGCAGATACTCCATCAAATCTGGGAACCTTTTCAAAATACTTTTCAGGCATGTCATGGGGTGCACCCTGGATTTGGGAAAAGTCTAAAGGAGATGGTTTGCCTTTCTTCCAAAAATCCTAGGATTTTGTGGGGAAGGAACATTCTGGTTTCCCGAGTTTGTTCTGGGCATTAGATTTAGTAAATTTGTGTTTAAGTTTGAACTAGGAGATGAGGGAGGAACTGAAATAATAAAAGGGGATCCTGAAGTTCTGTTTGGAGAATCGTTAACCAATTTCCAAAAGAAGTTAGATGATTGTGCTTTCGGATCTCTTTTACGATATGTAATTGGGGTTTCTTCAACTTGATCCAAGTTTACTTTACTTCTCATGTTATAAGGATGTAAATGAGCTCGCTCCTCAGTGGAGTCACGATTGGGAGTCACCAGGTAGATTTAAACTCTTCTACCAAGATATATGTCATTGTATATGCAGGAGAGAGTGAATAATGACTACTATAGTCTGTCCAAGGTAAGCCCTATGCCTTTCAATACCAAAATGTTAGGCAGGAAGAACGGGAGTAGGGCTCTAGGAGATATATGTCGAACTAGGGTAAGCTACTGCCTTCCCCGGCAACGGCGCCAAAATTTTGGGCAAAGAGAACGGGAGGGCTTTAAGAATTATATGTCAAACCAGGGTAAGCCTATGCCTTCCCCGGCAATGGCGCCAAAATGTTATCACCTAAACTATAGTTACCCCTATGGATGTATCCACTCATGGATGGCAATAGGGAAGGGCAACTCAAAAGGTGCAACCACGATCACCTCGACCTCCAATAGATGGTTGTCACGCCAGTCAAGGCAACCTTCACTTTATGTTATCTAGCCCAGACAACAAAGGGAGAGACCCGATCTACTCCCGACAGGAGAGATCAAAACCAAGACACCAAATCAAGTTAATTCTAAGTGAAGTAAGGTGTATGGTTTATCCTAGACCTTAGGATGAAATCACAAGACAAGTGAGGGGTTCAATGAGTATAGCTTTGGTTCATTATTGATGTGAGAGTGACTTATGATTTGTGAAATAGGATCCAAGATTAAAGTACTAGTTCAATGTGAGAAAATCCACTACCTTGGGAACCGTGTCCAATGCAAGGTAATTTAGGGGTTGAATTGGGGATAACTAGTACAAGTGACAAGCTTGATCATGAAGTATGACGGCATCAAAGGGTTTAGTTCACCATACAAGGGTCAAACCACAAGTTAATCCAACAATCTAGGAAAGTCGCATTGACTTGGAGAGAGACCAGTGCCTTGGGAATTGGGATAATGGAATCAAAGTAAAGTTAACTTGTGGTTAAGGACTCCTACTGCATGAGACAAGTGGGCAATTAAAGTCTTAATGGATGAATAGTTCTAGATCTAGGTTTGACCTAAGTGGACCATAATCCCTTAAAACAAGGAATGCTATCCCCAAGGCAAGATTTGATGAAGTGACACACTAGACCTAGGTTTTGAATTATGCCTGTTCCAAATCCACAAAAATATCAAGTACCCACGTCCTGGAAGTGGACCAACTCACTTCTCCAAGGTGGTGCGACTTTACCCAAGGAGGCCTAAAAGTGGGATAAGTGGGGTAAAGACAAGTCCAATGGAATCCAAACTTTAGATCCAAGTAGTTTAAGCGAGTGAGAGTATGGATCTACAATTTCAAGGCAATCCAATGGCTAGATCTTACTAGATCTGAGTTTGAAGATACCAAGTGGTCCAAAATGAGGATTAAATCCCTTAAAATGTGGAATAGGGCCCACAAGGTAGAAATCAGAAAATTGACAATCTAGGGGTAGGTTATTGGATGTGTAGATCATGAATCAAGTGGGATCTCAACTACCCACATACTAGATCTAGGTGAACCCACCAAACTAGGAAGTGCGCCCTTGCTTGGAGAGGCTAAATGCCTTGGGAAGAGGGTCAAATGGAGGCCAATCCTCACCAAACTATAGATTCGGGATGTCGTGGATACTATAGAGGTGGGTTTTAAATATCTTACCCAAGAAGCTACTAGATCTTAGTAGATCTGAAAAAATGTAAAAATGAGGGTTTGAAGAAATAAGGGTTTTATCAATTTATGAGCTATGTCAATGGATTGGATCAAGATAAGAGAAACAAACCTGTGGATCTTACCTGGGTAACCTTGTAGATTCCTTGATGACGATGATCTATGCAAACCCGATCAATTTGAGAATCTTTGAGGTAGTTTTCTATGCAATCGATTTAGTCCAAGAATCCAATGCGCCCTCTCTCCTGCACAACAAACGTCAACAATATCATATTTGATGTAATCAATAGATAAGACTAATGCCACAAGAGAAGTAAGAGAAAGATAGCATAGATCACAATGATACTAATGATAACCCCCTGATACAAGCAAATGCCAAGAAAGTCGATTTGAAGAAGCCTTGCAAAATCTCCCTTGTTGAAGTCGCCCTCCTGTTATCACACAACTTGTAGTTGCCCCTAGTGGTATCCTATCCGGTACGGTAGAGGAGTCAGGCAACTAAAGAGGTGACCTAAGAGATGCCACGGTTCCCAATGCAGGTGGGAGTCACGTCAACCGAGGCACTCTTCGCTTTACGTCAAGGTATAACTAGACCAAGGGGGAGACCCTATACCCCAATCACAGTTGATTGGACCCAAACAAAGGTTTCTAAGTGTAGGTAAGTAATGAGTTACGGAAACCAATGCAAGGCTAAGTGGACCTAAGGTTTAAGGTATGGTTGAGGGAAGTGTAAGAGATTATTAACGTTTCAACCTATGTATGGTCTAGGCCACATGATGGGGTATGATGAAAAATTATAGTTCCATGTGTTTACACAAGTGGGTCTAGTTCTCTTGGGAAGTGTGAAGTGATTCTAGGTAGGCCCACAAGGTGAAGTTAGATGTGAGGTAGGTACTATAGGTTATATGTAGGCTAGATCTATGAGTTGAAGTTGATTTCAAGGATACCCATGTGCTAGATCTAGGATTTGACACCAATCCCAAGGAGTGCGACTTGCTTGGTGATGGACTAGTGCCTTGTTAAGTGGGCTAATGGGGTCAAAAAGTGTGTCAAATTGTAGATCGGGACACCTAGAAGCCAAGTCAAGTGGGTTGAGTGAAATCTAATGGTTGGATCTTACTAGATCTAGGTTTTTTTTAAGTGAGGACCCTAAGTGGACCACAATCCCTTGAAACAAGGGATGCAATCCCCAAGGCGGATCTTGACAAAAGGACAGTATAGACCTAGGTTTCAAGGCATGGGCATTCCAAATCCACGAATAACTCAAACACCCACTTCCTAGAAGTGGACCAACTCAAAAAATCAAGGGGGTGCGATTTGCTCAAGGAGGGTCCAAAAATGGGTTTTGGTGGACCAAATCAAGTCCAATGGCCACCAAAATGTAGATCCGGGATGTTAGTACCCCGATCTATGTTCCTTCAAAGTTTCAAGTGAATCCAATGGCTAGATCTTAGTAGATCTAAGTTTTAAGATGCCAAGAAGGTCGAAAAGGGGGTTTCAACCACTTAAAACATGGAGAGATGTCCACAAGGTAGTTTTCACCAAAGTAAAGATATGGGTATAGGTTATCAAATGTCTAGATGTCAAATCAAGTGGGATCTCACCTACCCATGTGCTAGATCTAACCCAACAAGCTTCTCTTAGGAAAATCGATTTAGGTTCAAGAAGGCTTTTTGCATTGAAAAGTGTGTCAATTTTTAGCCAATCACCACCAAACTATAGATCCAACTAGGGGTGGATCCTATAGAGGTGGGTTTTTAATATCTTTTCAATTGCAAGGCTAGATCTAAGTAGATCTAAGAAATACCAAAATTGGGGTTTTGATTTAATTAGGGTTTTATGACCAATGAAGATAGAATGGATGAAAGAGGCACATACCTTGTAGATCTTACCTCAATTGCTTATGGCCACCTTGCAAGTTGATAGCATTCTCCTATGTGTATATTCAAGAGTGAGATCCAAGTGCTCCAACCAAATTGCCCTTCTCCAAGATAGCCAAATCGTCCTCCTCCTACAAGACAAGATCAAAGAAACAAGTCAAGCAAGATGATTATGAAAATGGTAGAAAGATGTAATAGAAAGCATCAACTATGTCACGAAGATACAATAATGATACTCCATGTCACAAGATCAACCCAAGAGAGAATATGTGGATCCCTCCAACAATAACCCTCATGAAGTCGCCCTCCTCTCTCCAATTCGACTTTCCTGTCAAAAGGTTAGCAAAAGCACCAAAATCCACAATGATACATAGAAGAGATACTGTATATTCAATATGCAAGAGAATCCACAATGCAAGAGAGATGTGCTCCACAAAAAATCTTCTATTCCAATATTCCAGAGCTCCAAAGGTGAGCTTTACAATGGGGGGTCTCCTCCTTATATAGGATAATAAAGACCAAAACCCTATACCACTTCATAATACTACATAAAATGAGTGGTTGAGATTATAAGATCTCATCATACAATCAATGGCTAAGATGACCCATCACAATATATCACATGGATCACTCAAAATAACAAAAGCGCCCTCACTAAATGGTACAATGGAGGGTGACGTCATCCCACTAGAGGGGTAAAAGTACAATAATCCACCTCATGATGACTAGGACATGATAAAATAAGCACATGGTGGGGCTAGGAGGTATTAATCCTTACTAGCTCATCCCCAAGGCACAATAAAATAATAAAATATGTCCAATATAATAAAAATGATCAAAACTGTCCTCAGAATCCATGACAGTTAAGCAGTAAATGTCCTCCTGTGATCAATCCGGGCATACCCACATGGTGAAAACTGACTGGAAGATAGTGATGCCACCCTGGAAGACCTCTATGAAGACCAAATGCCAAAACCTTGCCTCAATTGCCCAAATCGATTTCCTCAGTGACCACTTTATCCCATTTTTTAACTGCCTCGGGAACTGTGAAAGTGCCAAAACTGCCTCCT
This sequence comes from Larix kaempferi, assembly GCA_027924585.1. Taxonomy (NCBI): domain Eukaryota; kingdom Viridiplantae; phylum Streptophyta; class Pinopsida; order Pinales; family Pinaceae; genus Larix; species Larix kaempferi. The sequence continues at coordinate 2,663,201 of BSBM01001155.1, read as the reverse complement.
AGGGTGCTAGCGCTGTCCATCTGAGCACACCAGGCTCTTCGGGAGGGGGGATAAATGGTAATAACAAGTGGTTGGACCACCCCCTCCATCATCAGCGCCCTAGGTGAACTGGCCTCTCGGGGCCCCTGCTGCTCAGGCTGGGAAATCAGCCCCAAATCTGGTCAACAAGTGTAAAACTGCATCAATCACTGTCAGAAGTGCCCGGAACTGAAAGATAAGTGTCTCAATGGATCCAGAAGACCCAAATCCACTAAGAATGAGTACTCATACACCCTGGGTTGCCCTAATGGGCCAGCTGTAGGGTCCACCATATATGGACAATGTATAATCTGCTGATCTGAAATAATAATAAACCTGCTGAACTGGATCAAACATCATCTGCATCATATGTCCATCATATGATATCATCATCAAACATGTGGGACCATAAATCATCATCAATAATCATCCATACATGGTCCACATCATCACGGATCCCAAGAATATATAATCAAGGATAAATCACATCAGTAGACTAAGACAATGTTTCTCTAATCATTCCCACAGCTAAGCTCAAAGTATAAATTCCATTCAGTGGCATTAATCAAGTTAACATATTCCGTGGTTATATAAAATTACTTGCACAATAGTTTAAATGACAAACTCACCCATTGGACATGGTCAAACTGCTAGTGAAGGATGAAGGCTAGGAGCAAGGTTGGGCCAAGGGTTTGACTTGTCTAACTTAACTCAAAAATACTTTGGACTGGGAAAAAGGGGGAAGCTACAAACTCTGTGCTGGACAAAAGAACACGGGGAATGGTTGTGCCTCACAAATGGATAAGTTGTTTAGAGAGTGCTTATTCAACTTAGGCATCATGTCTACATCAAGTTGATCCAGGTTCATTAGGATCATTCAATTTTATTTCCATGGCCTTTTTGGCCTACATAACCCTTCGGATTTCAGATGTGCTGAGAAGCACAACTAGTTGCAGCTTGCATCCAGGGCATGTTTTTTCACATATTTATAAGGTCAGCAATTGTTTAGATATAACTTTTAAGAACCATTGCTTTTTGGACCTTTCTTATACTCTTCGAGGAGTATTTTTAGCTTTTCATTGCTCTTGCCCTTTTTTTGTTTCCATGGGCGAATTTTTAGTTTCCATAGGTAGAACATGAGCTTTCAGTTTTAGCCAACAACATCTCAAGTGACTAGGGGGAGTTCGAGCCAATGCCAAACATCGGGACAACCGACCAGAATGATTTAGGCCTACAATCCAACTCACCAAAGGTAAGTTCTGTCACCAACTCAGAGCCGAGACACTGGATAAACAGGGATGCGGTCCAAACACAGAGGTAGAAAAATGGGGAAGTCCTCAGTATCAGAAAGTCAAAATGAGACTAGTCAGGGTTTAAAGTCAAATAGGAAGGTCATGTATGGATGGAGACAAGTGAGTATGGAGCCTACACTAGCAGACAACTGGTGTCGGGGAAAGACCATGTCTATGTAAGGTGAAATACCAGTAAGTTTTGTTAAATGACCTAAAAGTGCAAGCAATTGTCCATTTATGATTTACAGTTCATTTTAAATAGTTTGCCACATCAGGAATAATATACCAAGCACATGCCATGATCATGACTAAATCAACAAGATAATAATCCACAGTCAGTGAGAACATATCCATAGATCATACAACATCATCATAATAATCATCATCATGCATCATCTAAAACACTGCTGAAATACATCTCTAGGCACTGAACTGAAACTGTAATGGGATAAGTGGTCACATCAGTCATCAAATCCGAACTCTTAAGGCTCAGCCTTGACACAAGGTCATAAAATCTGAATAATGTACTGCTCTGATCATGAGTGATCCAAAATATATAGCCATGCTCTGGAATAAAGGAAGCTCTGGAATGTGCAGATATCTGCTGTACAAGAATAGTAGCCCTGCTACTATGGTGTGATAACATCTGGCTCCAGCTGGGACAAGTGATCTAAGGGATAGAGCGCTTGAGAACCTCAGAATCTCTGGTCTCGAACTGCTCTGCATCGATCTTCAATCCAGCACTGCACCATCCTTGCTTTCAGCTTTTATCTTGCACCTGTTCCTGCTCTCACAAAAACTAGAATACCATCATGGAGCATGTATGGGATAAAAATAAAATAAAACTGAATTGAAATTTAATCTAAAGCATGAACTGAAATGCACCAAAATATAAATATAAACTAACATGGCATATATCATTATTATTTTTATTTACTGTGCAGGAGGAAAAGAGTACATTCTTAAATCAGGCAAATCTCAACCAGCACAGGCAGCTAACAATAGAAATGCTAACTATAATTTCTTAAATGCATGCAGGAGAAGAGAAAAGCTTAGGAAGGAGCAAGACTCAACTCAGGCAGAAAAAGAAAAAGGGACAATACTCGGCACACAGAAAAAGAAAAATCACACAAATCCTACTGCTCAAGTGAGCTTATTCAGAACCTACCTAATCTAAACATGCAAGGCAAGGTAAGGAAGGTCAGGGATAATAATCCCTTAGCTCCCTTTGATTGATAGGGAGTAAGATGCGTTGGCCAGTCCCAGTGGTGAGAAAACACATCTCATCAATGCAGCGCTCAACAGTAAGTGGTCCAACCCAAAAGTCACCTGATCCCCTAGATCGTACATAAAATAAATCATTAGGTATTACAACCTTATCACCAATTTTGAACCTTTGGTGATTTACAGATTGAGGGATGACTTCAATAACATGTTCAGGAAAAGGTTGGATATCAGAAGTGCATTGAGGTTGAGGTGTAACTATACTTGAATTCCTATTAGGAGGAATTTCATCAAATCTAGGAGGTCCACCGTCTAAAGGTACAACTATGCTACCAATCAAGACTTCTCCTACAGTTCCCCTAGGAGGACTTTCTTCTAGCGGGTGAATGATATTCTTTGGTGTTTCCCCTATGGTCAAAACTTCAGCTTGGGTTAAGGGTGGAGGGCTTTGATTTTCACTACTTCTGCTACTACCCTCTCCTGATGGGATAGGAATGGTCATGTTTTCTAAAAGTTCCAGATAGTCAGCAGGAATGGGCATATTCCTGTGAACTGTGCTAGGTCTACCTCGATCTCTCATATCCAAAGATGTTGGTGAAGAATAAGGTGTGTCTGTGGAATCCATATCCTCTTCACCATTAGGTAACTCGCTAGGCAAAAGGAAGCTAGGGTAGTATGGAGGCAAATGTGGATCAGTGGGTTCTTCTTGAAAAATGGCTAGATTATTCAAAGCAAAGTCTTCCCCAGGGGCATCATGGATCAAGGCATGTTCTTGCCAACTCATAGAGTTGTCATTCACCTGCCTTAAAACCCCATCCTCCAAGGACAAATGGGACAAGTGATCAGGCACATCTGAAAAGTGATAATCAATTAGTTCTTCATCATTCTCCTCAGGTGAGGGCAGGTGTGTTCCTTCATTGTTATTTGTCCAGGGAGTGATGTGAGGTAAGCCTTGTCTTCCTCTTTCTGTGTTAAGGTCAACTAGAAAAAGCCACTCATGTATTGTTCTAGGTATGTACTCACCCCTTCTAATTTGATCAAAATTAGCTTCCGAAGTGTTTAGCTGAGTAGGAGGTGTAGGTTGGTCAACGTTTGGCCCTATACTATTGGGTTGGTTCGAAGTCCTAAGGTTTTCCAACACTTCACCCCGAATGGAATGAGGGTCAACCTCAATAATTCTTTCTTCTTCCATGCTAGGATCATCATCATGGCCACCCATGACCATAAAGATGCCCTCAGGTAATAACTCACCCTCACCAAACGTGTTTCTCACACCATCCTCATAATTCTCAAGATGTCCGTCATAAAATGGCTCCCGATACACCCTAACCAAAGACCCATCAGAGTTGGGAATGGTAGCATATGATAAATCCATCTGAAGATGCCCCCCTAGCCCAGCGGACCACTTCCTACAAAGGAGCATACCATAGGCTGGAGGGAGATCTATAACTACTATATCCATAAGCATGGAGATGTCGGGGCATGAAAACAGGTCAGCTCTCAGGTTTTTGATCAAGCCAAAGACTTTAACTGGTTTAGAGTCAATCCCACAAACGTTCCCATAAGGTCTAGTTATTTTTAATCCCATGGCTTCCATGACTTGTAAAGGCATCACATTCATGGAGGCACCAGAATCCAACATACAGTTATGGAGAAGGATATCACCTATGCGTAGTGTAAGGTAAAATGGTTGGTGAGCCCCATTCTTCCTCTCATACAGGGCAGTTTGGATGTTAATGGGAGGGTCATCCTCTTCATCAACCACATCACAGAGTGCTGGGTTTTGAGAGGCTGAATCCTCACCACTACTTGTGGCCGTCTCAGGGATACTCTCAAAAAATTCCACCACTTGCTCCTTTATTGAAGGGATTTTCATTAACTCAGTGAGTGGAATGTTATGCATAACTTTGTCTAACTCTCTTTCGATGTTGATATCAAAGTCATACTCAGGCAAAGGGAATGGCTCACTCACTGGACTAGGTAGCTTATTGTTTTTCTTTTCACTAAAGGGGATAGGTTTTTGGCCATCCTTTCTTCGTTGATAAGTTTTATAAGGAACTTGGTCACTATTAACTTGCTCAGTAGCATAGATGGGACCACTAGGATTGGTTTCTTCTATGGTGTCTTCTTCATGATCAATCAAGATTCTTCCGAAGTCTTTGTCAAATTTTACGTCATCAACCCAATTAATGTTCTTTGGAGAATCCGGAGTATCATCACCATGGATGGTATACTCAGGATCTTCCAAATTTTGCTCTTCAGACCAGTTTATGATAGGAGGTTCTTGGTTCATAGGGTTTCTTCTATCACCTTCATTAGGTTTCTTTTGTTGATTCCAATAAGGTTTAGGACCATAGGGATGCCTATATCTATCCCCTTCTCTGTTCTTGGCTAGGTCCCTAGTTAGGAGAGTTAAGTTTTTCATCATTTCATGCATACTCTCCATCATTTCATTGGGATCTTTGCTAGGTTCCTTACTCTTTTTAAACTTAGGCTCAGATCTAGAGGAAGAAGGTCCACTAATTAGGTCAAAGAAGTTTTGTTTTCCCATGGAGGCAGCATTTGCCTCAGCTTTCTTGGCATTGTCTTGAGCTTCCTTCAGATTATTAGGGTCTTTGTCCTTTAGGTGGTAACCCAGGTAACCTTCATAAGCATTAAGGTAATGGATCAAGATGGCTTGGTCAAGGGGCCTTATGTTACTTGGGATGTTGGCAACAGTCCTATCGAAGCGTTGGTTAAACTCATGGACAGACTCATTCTCTTTCTTTTTGATGTCAAAAAGTTGGTGTAAAAGGAAACGCCCATCTAACTTGACTGACCACTCTTGCTTGAGTTTATCGGTGAATACATCATACCCATTGATTGATGATGCAGGCAAGCAGTCAAACCATTTGCGAGCATCACCCTCCAAGGATGCAAAGAGACCCCTAATAAACACATCCTCTTTTTCAGCCCCATATGCTTCCATATGAGCCCAAACATTGTCTATGTGGTCCTCAAAGGAGGTGGCACAGTTGCCATTGAATTTTGGGATCTTTTCAAAGTACTTGTCTGGCATACTATGGGGAGCGCCCAAGATCTGAGAAAAGTCTAAGGGAGAAGCTCTAGCCTTATAACCAAAAGCACGAGCAACAGGAGGGTTGTTTTGGTTGTTGATACCAGAGTTTGACTGACCTTGTCCTGCCATTGGATTGATTGGGCTTGAACTAGAGTTGTGATTAGGTGATAAAGGAGGAACCGGATTGAACAAAGGGGAACCTAAGATACGGTTTGGAGAACCTGAGTTAACAAGTTTCCACAAGAAATTAGTTGATTGGGTTTTAGGATCTCTTTTGTGATATGTGAGTGGGGTTCCTTCCAATTGATTTGGATTTGATTTACTTCGTGTGTTGTAAGGATGACTATGAGCTCGCTCCTCAGCGGAGTCATGATTAGGAGTCGCCAGGTAGATTTTTAGGCTCTACTACCAAGAGGTATGTCGTTTAAAGTGCAAAAAGGTAGTGAGACACAAAGGTGTGTTGAACCAAGGTAGGCCCCTACCTCCCCGGCAACGGCGCCAAAAATGTTATCACACAACTTGTAGTTGCCCCTAGTGGTATCCCATCCGGGATGGTAGAGGAGTCAGGCAACTAAAGAGGTGACCTAAGAGATGCCACGGTTCCCAATGCAGGTGGGAGTCACGTCAACCGAGGCACTCTTCGCTTTAGGTCAAGGTATAACTAGACCAAGGGGGAGACCCTATACCCCAATCACAGTTGATTGGACCCAAACAAAGGTTTCTAAGTGTAGGTAAGTAATGAGTTACGGAAACCAATGCAAGGCTAAGTGGACCTAAGGTTTAAGGTATGGTTGAGGGAAGTGTAAGAGATTATTAACGTTTCAACCTATGTATGGTCTAGGCCACATGATGGGGTATGATGAAAAAGTATAGTACCATGTGTTTACACAAGTGGGTCTAGTTCTCTTGGGAAGTGTGAAGTGATTCTAGGTAGGCCCACAAGGTGAAGTTAGATGTGAGGTAGGTACTATAGGTTATATGTAGGCTAGATCTATGAGTTGAAGTTGATTTCAAGGATACCCATGTGCTAGATCTAGGATTTGACACCAATCCCAAGGAGTGCAACTTGCTTGGTGATGGACTAGTGCCTTGTTAAGTGGGCTAATGGGGTCAAAAAGTGTGTCAAATTGTAGATCGGGACACCTAGAAGCCAAGTCAAGTGGGTTGAGTGAAATCTAATGGTTGGATCTTACTAGATCTAGGTTTTTTTTAAGTGAGAACCCTAAGTGGACCACAATCCCTTGAAACAAGGGATGCAATCCCCAAGGCGGATCTTGACAAAAGGACAGTATAGACCTAGGTTTCAAGGCATGGGCATTCCAAATCCACGAATAACTCAAACACCCACTTCCTAGAAGTGGACCAACTCAAAAAATCAAAGGGGTGCGATTTGCTCAAGGAGGGTCCAAAAATGGGTTTTGGTGGACCAAATCAAGTCCAATGGCCACCAAAATGTAGATCTGGGATGTTAGTACCCCGATCTATGTTCCTTCAAAGTTTCAAGTGAATCCAATGGCTAGATCTTAGTAGATCTAAGTTTTAAGATGCCAAGAAGGTCAAAAAGGGGGTTTCAACCCCTTAAAACATGGAGAGATGTCCACAAGGTATTTTTCACCAAAGTAAAGATATGGGTATAGGTTATCAAATGTCTAGATGTCAAATCAAGTGGGATCTCACCTACCCATGTGCTAGATCTAACCCAACAAGCTTCTCTTAGGAAAATCGATTTAGGTTCAAGAAGGCTTTTTGCATTGAAAAGTGTGTCAATTTTTAGCCAATCACCACCAAACTATAGATCCAACTAGGGGTGGATCCTATAGAGGTGGGTTTTTAATATCTTTTCAATTGCAAGGCTAGATCTAAGTAGATCTAAGAAATACCAAAATTGGGGTTTTGATTTAATTAGGGTTTTATGACCAATGAAGATAGAATGGATGAAAGAGGCACATACCTTGTAGATCTTACCTCAATTGCTTATGGCCACCTTGCAAGTTGATAGCATTCTCCTATGTGTATATTCAAGAGTGAGATCCAAGTGCTCCAACCAAATTGCCCTTCTCCAAGATAGCCAAATCGTCCTCCTCCTACAAGACAAGATCAAAGAAACAAGTCAAGCAAGATGATTATGAAAATGGTAGAAAGATGTAATAGAAAGCATCAACTATGTCACGAAGATACAATAATGATACTCCATGTCACAAGATCAACCCAAGAGAGAATATGTGGATCCCTCCAACAATAACCCTCATGAAGTCGCCCTCCTCTCTCCAATTCGACTTTCCTGTCAAAAGGTTAGCAAAAGCACCAAAATCCACAATGATACATAGAAGAGATACTGTATATTCAATATGCAAGAGAATCCACAATGCAAGAGAGATGTGCTCCACAAAAAATCTTCTATTCCAATATTCCAGAGCTCCAAAGGTGAGCTTTACAATGGGGGGTCTCCTCCTTATATAGGATAATAAAGACCAAAACCCTATACCACTTCATAATACTACATCAAATGAGTGGTTGAGATTATAAGATCTCATCATACAATCAATGGCTAAGATGACCCATCACAATATATCACATGGATCACTCAAAATAACAAAAGCGCCCTCACTAAATGGTACAATGGAGGGTGACGTCATCCCACTAGAGGGGTAAAAGTACAATAATCCACCTCATGATGACTAGGACATGATAAAATAAGCACATGGTGGGGCTAGGAGGTATTAATCCTTACTAGCTCATCCCCAAGGCACAATAAAATAATAAAATATGTCCAATATAATAAAAATGATCAAAACTGTCCTCAGAATCCATGACAGTTAAGCAGTAAATGTCCTCCTGTGATCAATCCGGGCATACCCACATGGTGAAAACTGACTGGAAGATAGTGATGCCACCCTGGAAGACCTCTGTGAAGACCAAATGCCAAAACCTTGCCTCAATTGCCCAAATCGATTTCCTCAGTGACCACTTTATCCCATTTTTTAACTGCCTCGGGAACTGTGAAAGTGCCAAAACTGCCTCCTAGGGTGCTAGCGCTGTCCATCTGAGCCCACTAGGCTCTCTGGGAGGGGGGATAAATGGTAATAACAAGTGGCTGGACCACCCCCTCCATCATCAGCGCCCTAGGTGAACTGGCCTCTCGGGGCCCCTGCTGCTCAGGCTGGGAAATCAGCCCCAAATCTGGTCAACAAGTGTAAAACTGCATCAATCACTGTCAGAAGTGCCCGGAACTGAAATATAAGTGTCTCAATGGATCCAGAAGACCCAAATACACTAAGAATGAGTACTCATACACCCTGGGTTGCCCTAATGGGCCAGCTGTAGGGTCCACCATATATGGACAATGTATAATCTGCTGATCTGAAATAATAATAAACCTGCTGAACTGGATCAAACATCATCTGCATCATATGTCCATCATATGATATCATCATCAAACATGTGGGACCATAAATCATCATCAATAATCATCCATACATGGTCCACATCATCACGGATCCCAAGAATATATAATCAAGGATAAATCACATCAGTAGACTAAGACAATGTTTCTCTAATCATTCCCACAGCTAAGCTCAAAGTATAAATTCCATTCAGTGGCATTAATCAAGTTAACATATTCCGTGGTTATATAAAATTACTTGCACAATAGTTCAAATGACAAACTCACCCATTGGACATGGTCAAACTGCTAGTGAAGGATGAAGGCTAGGAGCAAGGTTGGGCCAAGGGTTTGACTTGTCTAACTTAACTCAAAAATACTTTGGACTGGGAAAAAGGGGGAAGCTACAAACTCTGTGCTGGACAAAAGAACACGGGGAATGGCTGTGCCTCACAAATGGATAAGTTGTTTAGAGAGTGCTTATTCAACTTAAGCATCATGTCTACATCAAGTTGATCCAGGTTCATTAGGATCATTCAATTTTATTTCCATGGCCTTTTTGGCCTACATAACCCTTCGGATTTCAGATGTGCTGAGAAGCACAACTAGTTGCAGCTTGCATCCAGGGCATGTTTTTTCACATATTTATAAGGTCAGCAATTGTTTAGATATAACTTTTAAGAACCATTGCTTTTTGGACCTTTCTTATACTCTTCGAGGAGTATTTTTAGCTTTTCATTGCTCTTGCCCTTTTTTTGTTTCCATGGGCGAATTTTTAGTTTCCATAGGTAGAACATGAGCTTTCAGTTTTAGCCAACAACATCTCAAGTGACTAGGGGGAGTTCGAGCCAATGCCAAACATCGGGACAACCGACCAGAATGATTTAGGCCTACAATCCAACTCACCAAAGGTAAGTTCTGTCACCAACTCAGAGCCGAGACACTGGATAAACAGGGATGCGGTCCAAACACAGAGGTAGAAAAATGGGGAAGTCCTCAGTATCAGAAAGTCAAAATGAGACTAGTCAGGGTTTAAAGTCAAATAGGAAGGTCATGTATGGATGGAGACAAGTGAGTATGGAGCCTACACTAGTAGACAACTGGTGTCGAGGAAAGACCATGTCTATGTAAGGTGAAATACCAGTAAGTTTTGTTAAATGACCTAAAAGTGCAAGCAATTGTCCATTTATGATTTACAGTTCATTTTAAATAGTTTGCCACATCAGGAATAATATACCAAGCACATGCCATGATCATGACTAAATCAACAAGATAATAATCCACAGTCAGTGAGAACATATCCATAGATCATACAACATCATCATAATAATCATCATCATGCATCATCTAAAACACTGCTGAAATACATCTCTAGGCACTGAACTGAAACTGTAATGGGATAAGTGGTCACATCAGTCATCAAATCCGAACTCTCAAGGCTCAGCCTTGACACAAGGTCATAAAATCTGAATAATGTACTGCTCTGATCATGAGTGATCCAAAATATATAGCCATGCTCTGGAATAAAGGAAGCTCTGGAATGTGCAGATATCTGCTGTACAAGAATAGTAGCCCTGCTACTATGGTGTGATAACACCTCCTGTAGAAAAGACAATGATTTCCAAAATAGATAGATCTTACCACAAATTCCAAATGCTAGGTTACAATATACTTTCCAATCACCATCTAAGAACACCAAATGCAAAGGAGACCACAAGAATTTCCACAAGAAAGTTTTTCTATACCAAAAATCCAAGAGCCAAAGACCCCTTACAATGAGAAGCTCTCTCCTTTAAATAGGAAGGAGAGGCATCAAAATCCTAACCACTTTTTGAATGATTGGCTAAGATTAAAAGATACAAATTTCTAATCAATGGTTGAGATGAGCTCAACAATAAAATACATGGATCACTCATAAAATATAACATAAGTGGACAAAATCGCCCTAGAAGAGGGGAATCCCACCAAATCATGATGACAAAATATAATAAGAAGCTTATGGTGGGTCCAAGGGGTAATTTTAGACACCCTTGGTCAATCACCATAGCACAATAATAATAAAATAGTCATCAATATACCAAATCGTGCCTCCATGGTCAAATCGTAGGCCTCAAAAGACCTCAGAAATCATCAGAAAGTGCCATAAGTGATGGATGCGGGCCCTGATGAAGCTGAAATTGATGGAGGAGGTGTGGAAGACATCAATACATCATCACTGATCATCCCATTCCAAATCATTTCCTCAGTATCCCAAGTTGAATTCCTCAATAGCCATTTCTACCAATCCTGAAATGCCTCGGGAAGCGTGAAACTTCCCCAAACTGCCTCCTGGAGTGACTGCGCTGTCAAGGTGAGGGAAACAGTGTGTCTAGGAGGGGGGTAATATGGTAAAAACAAGTGGCTGGACCACCCCCTCCAAGCACAGCGCCCTAGGTCAGCCAGATAAAAATCACATCTGCTCTAACAAGGTCTCTGATAGACCAAAACTGCACTGGGATAGCCTACTGAGGCTCAATCATCACTGTAAGTGCCTGGAACTGAAAAAAACTATCTCATTGGACTCAGAAGGTCCAAATCCATCCAAGATGTGTACTCATACACCATATGAGTCTCTGCATGATCAATATATATATCCAATATACCGAAACATGTCAAATAATAATAATCTGTAAATGATCAAATACTGTTGTAAACCATGAATCATCATCATAACCCTGTAGTTGCTGCATAGAATCATCATGTACATGTACATAGACCATATATCATCAATCCATATTATCACAATGTCCAACCATCTCATGTCCTATGGATGACCTTGGTTAAACTAGGTTTGACCAAGTCAACATGACCAAATATAACTCAGACCATCATCGGAAGCTGCCGCAAAGTGTCAAAGGTTAATGCATGCTATACAACTTATTCAAGTAACAATTATAACACAAAGTAATCATTACTGGCGATCTAAATCCAAATATATAATGTCAGTAATCATTATTATTACTCATACTAGACTTTCAAGATCATACTCACTTCATAGCTGTGATCAATTTGCTAGTGAAGGGTGAAGGCTAAAATAACTGGCTAGGCTAAGGGATGACTTGACTAACTTAACTTTGTGACACTTTGGCAAAGGGAAAGGGAATACACACCATAGTATATACTGAATGAGCAACAACACAGGGAATGGCGGTGTCTCACAAATGGATAAGTTGTTTAGAGAGTGCTTATTCAACTTAGGCATCATGTCTACATCAAGTTGATCTAGGTTCATTAGGATCATTCAATTTCATTTCATGGCCTTTTTGGCCTACATAACCCTTCGGATCTCAGGTGTGCTGATAAGCACAACTAGTTGCAGCTTGCATCTAGGGCATGTTTTTATACATGTATAAGGTCAACAATTATTTAGATATAGCATTTAAGAATCATTGCTTTTTGGACCTTTCTTATACTCTTCGAGGAGTATTTTTCAGCAGTTCATCGCTCTTGCCCTTTTTAGTTTACATGGGTGAATTTATCAGTTTCCATAAATAGTACATGAGCTTTCAGTTTTAGCCAATAACATCTCAAGTGACTAGGGGGAGTTCGATCCAATGCCAAACATCGGGACAACCGACCAGAATGATTTAGGCCTACAATCCAACTCACCAAAGGTAAGTTTTGTCACCAACTCAGAGCCGAGACACAATAAACAGGGAAGCTCATACAATACAGAGGCTACAGTGGGGAAAAGTCCTCCATGCCACTAGTCAAGTAGTAAGTCAGGGTGATAAACTAAAAGGTAAGCAATGGATGGATGAAGACAATGAATAATGGATCCAACACTAGCAAGCCAAGGTATGGTGGAATGGTCACCTCTATTCTTCCTAAGGAGGGTAAAACCAATGAGTATGAATAGTGAACTTCTAAATCTAAGTAGGGACAATATAGTATATATAATAAGATCAACCAGGTCCACATATCTATATGATCGCCAGATCATGACACTAAGTGCTAAGACATGCTATAAGAATAAGTATAAAAGCAATATAACCATAACACAATGATATACCTACTGAGTCATATACCTGAATGCTGATCATCTGAACCATCATCTGTCCTCTGAAACGGCTACTGCAACTCTGGGCACTACTGACTTCTCTAGACAAATGGTATAATGGCTACATCGGTCATCTCTCTGAGTGTCCTGAGACTCAGTCATGGCATGGGGAATACAACTGCTGTCCAAAATCTGATAGTGATCCAATATAGATGCTCATATCAGCATCTCAATGTAAGGGAATTGGCTGCATAGTGTACTGGCATCAGAAAAATAATGTATGCTAGCTTGGCTACTATATATGTGATAACAAGTTCAAAACTCATAAGAGTTTCACCTTTAAACACATAGGTCGATTCTCATTAAGCTATATATACACTAAAACATTATACAGAGCACGATTTCTACCTAAGATTGTCGGATATCAAGTTCACAAGTAATTATAGTAGTCATTTTGAAATAAATAATGTCAAACTTCATCTACAGAGCCTGTGTTAGCTCGGAAATATTATTATAAAACATTTACAAAAGGAAATTGTATTCATAAATAAATCGAAACCTCAAATTTTTGTTGCAAGAAAAGTTAACCCAAGTAATATCGAATACTATAAACGAAGCCGAGACCTCATCATTTACAGAGCCGTAATGGCTTAAGGTTTAAAGAAAACTTGTGCAATGAAGTTGTATTCATAACATATACTTTTTTATTATAAAAAAAAGTATTACAAACAACATTTCCATTTTAGGGCTCAGCCCTGAAAACATTTAAAATTAAATAGAGTCATGCTTGAACGAAAGGTTCTACAGAGTATAAACAAAACCATATAAACACTTAGGGTTAGCTAAGAACATATAAAATATATATTTAACAACATAATGGAGCTATGCATTCCATAAGTGGTATTAGAAGCCAAATGATAACTAACACATCTAGAACCTAGAAGTTCAAACAAGAAAACTATACATAGTAAATTTCAAACGAATTATGAGTATTGTATTTATAAGCTGGGCGAAACCCTAAGCTATGGGTGTATAGCCATAAGAATTTTTACAAAGCAACAATGCTGCATAAAGCTGAAACATTTTTAAAAACTATCCATAATTTCAACAGTAAACAAGCACATTGTTCGCACAGAGAAAGTCCACGATAGCTCAGGGCTTACCAAGCCTTGTTTGGAGTCCTGTAAACTTCCACTGTCAAGTTCCATACTCACCGAGTATTCATAGCTTGAGAAGAGAAACTCCGTGGGGTGCGTAAAAGCCTCCTGTCATGACAAGTTCAACCAGTCATTAACAAGATTTATATTATCAAAAAATTTAGAATGCAGATAAAACATTTAAGGGTGCAAAACGTTACCTCTATGAGTTGTGTGCCATCGCTACCAATCACCTCTGTGTGATAGGATGGCTCATGGCCACGAACAAATTCACAACGACCTCCCTAAGAGTGTTCTACCCTTTTTACCTTGCATTATCACTTCCAAATGAAGCCTGGAGGAGAGCTCTCCCAGCCTTGGAGACCGAGAGCTTAGCTTCCATCACAAAACATAAATGAGTGTTAGGGTTTTGATATTTCCTTTTTGGCCAAAGCGTTAGGGTTGAGCCAGCTCAGCTCTCCACGCAGTACCATCACATGGCCATCACATGGATGTATTAATGCATCTAGCTGTAATACAATTCGAATTTATTACATATCGATTTATATATAGTTTAAAAATTTACATTCTCGACTTGGATTAATACTATGAAATCCATTATTCAATTCACCCTTTTTCCATAGTTTAACGTTGTTCCAAATGAAATAGAGAGACGATTGCACGAGGATCTAAGTTTGGAGAGGAGAAGTAGTGGAACCCTAGCTCTGTGGGGTGGTGAATTTGGGGCTTCACGGCTCCAGGGTTCGGGGGCTGGTTATGGCTTGAATACGAGCCTAGCCCTGATAGATCGAGTGAATCAGGCTCGGGGACCTCTCCCCAGGTTTCCATATGGGGACGAGCTCCCCCAGCTACCGCCACCAACAGGTCTACCAACAGAGGGTTCAGTGGAGTCTCAGGCTAAGTTAGGGAAGGGAACCAAACAGAGAATGGGACCAGGAGGTTGCCTTCCCAAATCTCTAAAGATCCCATCTATACAAATCAAATCAGACAAGATCCGTGAGCAAATAGAAGAATGGTGCGAAAAATACCTAATTGGAAAGTTTGTGGGAATTGGTTAGAAAGAACGAGATCTTGTAAATTGGATCAATTCCACCTGGAAACCCAAGGGCCATTACGATCTCCAATTAGGTGCCAAATGGTTTTTCACCTTTATTTTCTTTAATGTAGAAGATCAGGATCGAATTTTGGAAGGAGGCCCATACTTCTTTTTCTCAGTCGGGTTATACCTTAGACCCTGGAAGGAAAGGTTTAACCCTGAAACTGAGGATGTGACAGTTTCCCTGGTATAGATCAGGATTTTTTCACTGCCCTGTGAATACTGGGATTTGGAGATTCTTCAAGACATTGGCAATACTCTGGGTGAATTTGTCAAAATTGCGAACCAAACTAAACAACAGCGTTACACAGCATATGCTCGGATATGTGTTTACATGGATCTATCAAAGGAGCTTCCTGAAGCAATTAGTTTAAATTGGGAGGATGAGGAATGGATTCAACCTTTGGATTGCGAGCAGCTCCCTTTTTTTTGTCATCATTGTCATGCCTATGGCCATCTAGGTAGGAATTTCCCATAGGTAAGATTCCCCCCCCCCCTCCCCCCCCTGAAAAGTGGCCTGGTAGGTCATATGGACAAGGAAGGTTTTTATGAGGTTCGTAATAGGAGAAGAAATAAGACATCAGGACAGAATAAGATGGTGAAGGAGATCCCAGGGAAGGGGATCGAATCATCCTATACGTTCCAGATTATGGAGGATCATCAGGAAGATGGGACAACTATTAAGAATAAAGGCAAAGCAAAAGTTGATCCCATGGAAGGAGTAATCGAGGAAAGCAAGCAAGTTCAAGATGAGATATATCCTACAGAACCAATGGTCGAGGATGACGAGGATGATATGCAGCTTGGAGGATTAAATCTTGATGAGATTGAAAGGGAATGGGAGAAGAAAGGGAAAGGTTATGTCACCAGACAGCAACTGGAGCTTCTCAAGGAAGCTATCATCAGTGCTAAAGTCCCTCGACAATTAAGTATTGCCTCTGATCCTCAGAAACGAAATAAAAGGAAACCTCCAGAGGAAGACCTAAAAAGAGGTAGAAAGACAAATAAGCAGAGGATTGCTGAGATAGGAGTAAAGCTAGTTGATTTTGGATAGTATCCCACGATACTGGAAGCCTTTTCTGAAGTCAATAAGGTTACTCAATGAAGCTGATATCGTGGAAGATTAGAGGGTGCAATCACCCCAGGAAGGTCAAAACTTTGGCCAGAAAGATCAAGCAGGAAAAACCGGATATACTCTTTATCCAAGAAACAAAGTGCAGTTCTCTTGTTTTGGAGCAAATAAAGCAGAAAATTTGGAAAGGAAGTGAATTTGTGGCCATTGATGCCACTGGATTTGTGGGAGGCATGGAGAGTTTTTGGCAACCTGATGCAGTGGGTCCGTCAGATTGGTGGGCTAACCGCTTCTCCCTAAGTGCCATGTTCAAAGATCGAGTGTCTGGCTCTTCTAGTAGGCTTGTAAATGTTTATGCACCAAGTGCATTCCCTCAAAAAAGGGCTTTTCTCTAGCAGTTAGCATGGCTACGAGACCAAGCCTCCTGTGGTTCCTGGATCATTGGGGGAAATTTTAATCTGATCACGTCTTTGGAGGAAAAAAAGGAGGAAGGAGAAACCTGGATAAATACGAGGAAGATTTTGGGGACTTCATTACCCAAGGCCCTTTCATCGATGTTGGGACGGGAAACGAGTTGTATACATGGAACAATAAGAGAGGGGGTACCCACCTGGTGGCCTCACAAATTGACATATTATTCACCACAGATGATCTGGTCAGAAATGGAGGTGAGACCCATGTTGTTGTCCTGTTGGGGACTAGCTCTGATCATTGGTCCATTTGCCTCCAATGGGAAGGCTCCAATGCCTCCCGTTTCAAACCCTTTTAGGTTTGAACAATTTTGGCTAGCACATAAATACTTCAAGGAGCTAGTGGGACAGTGATGGCAGGAGATTATCCCTCCAAGAGGGATAGGGATGTTTCAGTTCCAACAGAAATTAAAAGCCTTAAAAGTCAAAATCAAGGAATAGAACAAGTCAAACTTTGGTAATATATTCCAGGACAAGACTAGGGTGACTGTTTAATTGGAGATGGTGCAACGTCGAGGCATTGAAGCAGGATGGACATATGAGCTAAAAGAACAAGAGTTCAATATGTTGACTCAACTTGAAGCTCGTGAAAAATAGGAAGATATTTTCGGGAAGAAAAAATCTAGGATTCAATGGCTTCAGGAAGGAGAGAGGAACACAAAATATTTCCATAACTCTGTAGTCCACAACCGCCATAAATAAAAAATTTACAAGCTGCGAAAAGCCGATGGGACCTAGGCTGAGTCTCGACAAGAGATTGAAGATGAACTTGTCCTCCATTTTTCTGATATTCTCAATGAGGATCGTGTGGATTGCAGCCCTACTATTGCTACGATCACCACGCACATCCCTAGATTGGTTACAAATGAGCACAATGAGATTCTGAATAAACTGGTTTCCATGCAGGAGGTCAAGGAAGCTATGCAGCAGATGGATCTTGGAAAATCCCCTGGCCCAGATGGTTTCACCACTAATTTGTTTCATTTCTTTTGGGATAGTATTAAGCAAGAAGTTGATGACATAGTGGAAGAATATCACAGAAGTGGGGGGGTTCTGAAGGAATTCAATGCCACCTTCCGTGCCTTAATACCCAAGAAAGATGGGGCAGAGGTGCCTAACAAGTTTCACCCAATCGCTTTATGCAATGTTATCTATAAGATCATTACCAAGGTAGTTGGTAATCATCTGAAGCCCCTACTCCCTATCTTGATTATCCCATAACAGTCGGGTTTTGTTGAGGGCAGGCATATCCTGGATGGTATTATTCTAGCCCATGAAACCATGCATTCCCTGCAATCCACCAAAAAACTTGGTATGTTGATCAAACTTGACATCGCCAAAGCATATGATAAACTAAATTAGCAATATATGTGTGGAGTATTGGAGGCTTATGGCTTTGGTGCTGACTGGGTGAGTTGGGATCTATATCTCATCACTACCCCCTTTTTTCCATCCTTCTCAATGGCTCCCCCACTAGGCCTATTCAATCCTCTCGTGGCATTAGACAGGGTGATCCTATGTCCCCTTTCCTCTTCATCCTTATGGCGGAAGGGATAGGATGCCTCATTCAAATTCGTGCGGTGGAAGGTGAAATACGTGGTATGAACCTCCATGCTAGTTTGACAAAACAGACCCACCAACAATTCGTTGATGAACCATTTTCATGGGGCACCCTTTAGGCCAAGAAGCCTATTCCTTTAAAAAAAGTCTCAATATTTTTTCCATGGCCTCTGGGCTTGAACTCAATCCAGATAAATCCCAGGTATTATTTTTTAACACCCCCACTGTTAATCAACGTAATATCTTGCGCATCCTCAATTTCTCCAAAGGCTCCCTTCCTACAAAATTTTTGGGAGCGCCTCTCTCTGAGGGATCCCTAAGGGGGATTTCTTGGCATGATCTCTTGAACCGTGTAAATAAGAGACTGCATAATTGGATCAATAGACCCCTTAACCTTCCTAGTAGGCTTATTCTGGTTAAGTTTGTCCTACAGGCAATGCCTATTTACCTCTTTTCTCTTTTATCTGCTCCTAAGTCGGTTCTCAGAGAAATCAGAGGTATCCAATGTAATTTCTTATGGGGTGGTTGAGAGTCCAAGTCTAAATTCGCCCTGATTATATGGGATGTCTTATGCCAGCCTAAGGAAAAGGGAGGATTGGGACTTCACGATCCTGAAGTTGTCAGTGATATACAAGGTGCTAAGTTGTGGTGGCGCTGGTGTAATCACAGTAATGAGCCATGGGAAAAACTGTGGCAAGTCAAGTATGCTAGGACCCATTCTTCCAACCAATTAATTTATTTCAATGCATATGTTGAAGGATCCCACATTTGGAGGAAAGCTCTGAGAGGGAGGAAAATGGTCCAAGATCATAGCTGTTGTTCAGCCAACTTCTGGGATGACTCGTGGAATCAATTCCCAAAACTTGGGATTAATCAGCGGTGGCAGGATATCAAGAACCAAAGTTTAATGGAAGGGAAATTGAAGGTGTGTCACTTTTGGACTAATACACCTAGGGATTTCAACAGAAATTGGTTGGACCAACAATGGTGGAATGGTCTCACTAATAAAGAAGACAAACAAGCTTTTGGAGAAATCCTTCAAGAACGATATATTCGAAGAAGAACTGGCCCTGACAAGCTCCACTGGCGTTATCCGCAGAAAGGGGTTTTTAGTATCAAGGAAGCCTATGACATCCATACAAATAGAGAAGATGACGGTAATATCCATTGGGCTAAGATTTGGAAAATGAAACCATGGCCAAAAACAACCATTTTCTATTGGTTGGTTATTTGACAAAGAGTCCCGACAGGGGAGAACCTTAAAAAAAGGGGAATCCAAGGACCATCATGCTGCCAGCTGTGCAAGAATAGTGAGGAAACTCTCAGCCACCTGCTAGATGAGTGTGAGTTTTCCTCTTTCCTTTGGGACAAAGGAGCCATGATCTTTCGAAGGAGTGATCGGGCTCATGTTCAACCGGGGCTATCACTCCGCAATTGGGATGCCAAAGATTTTAATAACCCCATTATTGCATTCATTTGGAAAATGTTCCCCGGCATGCTTTGCTAGAATATGTGGAAAGAGAGAAACGGAAGGATTTTCAAGGACAAAAGTCAGAGCAAGGAAGTGGTTTGGGCTATGTTGGTTTGCAACATCCAGGAGACTATTCGTAGCCTCCAATGGAATGATGACGACAAAAATATCATGGAGGGAGATATGCTCATTGCCAATGGCTGGGCCCTGGGTAAAGAGGACCTTTTCGGGCTTCGCAAACGAGACAAACTTTGCAATCCCTCTAGACCTAAATTCTAGTCCCCTCCTTCTAAGGCGTTTTTTAAGATAAATTTCGATGGGGCCTCACGAGGTAATCCAAGGAATGCTGGTTTTGGAGGGGTATGTAGAAATGCGAAGGGAGGAGTTCTTCAAGTGTTTTTTGGTCACTTGGGCCAAGACACGAATAACTCGGCCAAGTTGGATGGGATTTTCTTCGGCCTGCAGATAATAATCCATGAAAAAAATTTCCCTGCCATTCTCGAGGGGGACTTGAACATCATCATCCAAATGGCTAGAGGTCTTTGCGCAAGGAAAATCAATGGAGCATGTTACATCTAGTTGGATACTTTCGCACTGCTTGGATGCTTTGTGCCACCTTCTTAAATCTCACAGCCAACTGTCCTTTCTCCACATCAGATGGGAAGCTAATAAAGTGGTTGATTTTATGGCTAACCTTGGGGTGGATAGGAGAGGAGGCCACGTGGTGGGAAATATGGAAGATTTTTGTAATGAGGCCTCGGCCCCGAGGTGCCTACAGTTGGTCGTGTTGGACATGAGCAGGAGCAAGGTGGAGAATGAAGGACAACCCATCCCATGAGGACAAGACAGAGGTCACTCGGAGGTTACATCTATGACGTCTGGATGATGGGGTGGCTTACTTCGAGAAATAATAATCCCTATAAGTTAGTTATTATGTGAATGAGATGGTTGGACGTTTTGAGGCTTCTTGTGATCCTAGTGGAAGATTTGTTGCGATTTCCATCTGCTTGGACGATGGCCGTAATCAGTTTGGGATATGGTGATGGTATGTCTCTGGACTTGGCTATATTTTTAGAAAGCTTGGCTATTTATGACCTGGGAAGCCTCATCATTAGCAAGGGGTCTTTTTATTCAAGCTCCCTCCTGCACTGGCTTCATTCCTGCTCCAAAGAAGTTAGTGCTGAGCGATGTGTGTTTGCTAATTGCGCTCTGAGTTTGTTGTTTCAGTCTGGTTTTGTCCAATTACGACCTCCCAAGTTCCTTCTGTTGTTTGTTTCTCCTTCTGCTATGGCCCCGAAACGTGAGTCTATGGTTCCTTCTGGGTCAGCTTCTGTGGGTTCGCCTTTGAAAGGAAAGGCGAAGGCTTCTGTGAAACACGGTGAGGTAGGTAGGGTCACGAGAGCCCATTTGCGGGCTCAATCGGCCGTAGTTTTCTTCCGTGACCGCATACCTAATCCTACAAGGGAGGATATAGAAGTTATGGAGAAGAATCTCTGGAAGGATGTTATGGCCATGCATATTGAGGAGGTTAGGAGAATAGTTGAAGAATGGGTTACTGATCTAGGCACTACTGTGGGCCGCGCCTCGGCGTATGATAGGATGGTGATGACATATTGGGTCACCAAGAACCTCTTGGCTAACATGCTGATGGAAGGGACTACGAAGAAGCAAGGGGATGATGAGCCTATTAAGGTTTGGAAAGCCAACAATGCAGATAACCGGCTCATGCATTGCAAGATTAACACAATTGCAAAGAAAATGGGTCTATCCTTTTCTTATCCTGGTTTGGATGCCAAGGGTAACTGGACTCCTTCCAGCAAGACTCCCAGGAAGGAACTGTCTCATCCAACTGTTGCTTCTTTCACAACCACGACTTCTCCTCAGCTGTCGGTAGTGGTTTCTCTTTCTCAAAAGACGGACGTGATTGGCTCCTCGGCCGGATCCTCTGATGTGGCTGGGGATTGATCACCAGTTTTTAAGGTTTTTAGCTCTGTGTTTTTCATGTTTTCATGTTTGTATTTCAGATTATAGAAAGCAAATGGATTTTCAGAGATAGGTGTCAGTCTAATTTTGGGAATGTGTCTATAATTTTTGAATTTCCAACTGAAAGGTCTGGCCATGGGATGCAAGCTACGTGATATGTAACCTTTTATGTCTAGACTTTGGGTATGGAGGTTTAGTTCTAAAACTCAGTTACGCTTCAAGTGGCTATGTATCTCTGTTTTATGCAACTAATATGAAGTCCTTTTATTTACAAAAAAAAACTTTGTTCCAAAATTCACTTCATTGCTTGGATTAAGACTTGACCTCCTTGGTCGAGTTCATATCATTCCCAACTTTGGACTAATTACATTTCATTGCTAGTTAGGATACCACTATTGCTATAGTTGGTAAATCCTATTAACACTTGTATAAAATCTTAAAAATCATAGTTAGTCTATCATCCACTTTAATAGGTCAACTGTTCTCATATCCAAATCTTTGGTACTGGATCCTTCCCTGGAACATGAACAACATTTCAACATTCGTTAGCTTCGCAAACCTAAGTAAGCCCAGGGTCATCATGATAACACCCTTCATTAAAGGAAAAACATAATCATCATTATAAACATCACAAGCTAAGAAATCATGTTACGACAATGAGATCATGCGATTATCTTTTCAAAACAATAATAATTATAAAAAATAGAATAAGCATTAAGAAGCACTATGTTTAATTCCCGACAAACTGAATGTCGACATAAGGACAATAATAGTCTAACTATCATGATAAATGAACTTAAGACAAAATCATTATCGACAAAAAATATAAATGATCGATAATGTTTCCAACATAGTCAAGAGATCCTTAGGAACAATTCAAAGCTCACAGGACTATTTAAATAAGAGACGGTTGGATTACGAGTAGCGTTTAAAAAATCATGCAATGAAAATATAAGTAGTGTTCTAGAAGTATAAATTCAGGATCTTATACACAGTTATCCTATGTTTTAAAAATTTTAAATTTTTATGAAATTTTGGGATGTTACATGTGGTATTAGAGAGCAAGTTCAAACACTAGGCCTGAAAGTGGCTCAACTGGCGCCAAAAAAAAAAAAAAGCATTTACTGATTTTTGTTTCAAATTTGTTTCTGTACATCACATTCTATATTTAATTTGCAGGTTATGGAAGGACTAGAGGAATCCACTGAGGACAGATCTCATCGTAATGAAAAAAATAATCATGAAAAGGAACATATTAACGAAGAAAATATATCTGTAGAATTAAATGATAATCCATTTGAATTACTTCGAATAGTTAAAGATTTAAAGGATAAAATGAAAACTGTTAAGGAAGAAAATGAAAGGATTCTGAAGGAATAGGAAGAACTGACTTAGATATTATTAGATAAATTTCATAATGACAAAAAATATAATATAACAGAATTTAAATCTAAATCTAGAACCATGTCTTATCAACACAGAGGTAAGAAGTTAAAATTCTATAATAATGAAAGTGATTCTTCTTCTAAAGCTAATGTTAAAACACATAGAAGGAAACATAAGTATTCCAGTGACAACAATGATAGTGACTGCAGTCCTACGAAGAGGAAGTGCAAACCTTATGAAGAGATATCAGGGGAGTTCAAGAAGATAAAGCCCCCAACGTTCAATGGTGAGATAGAAAAGGGGGAGGAAGCCGAAGCATGGATGTCTGGAATGAATAAATACTTTCAAATATATAATTATCTGATAGGATGAAATCCAAGATGGCCATTTATAATCTGATTGGGAAAGCAGATATATGGTGGCAAAATATAAAGAGAGTGAAAGGCATAAAAGAAAAGAGTGTAATTGGAGTGTTTTTAAATGATATTTTAAGAATAAATTTATGTCTGATCAATACTATGAAGAAAAGCTAAAGAGTTCTATCATTTAAAACTAGGCTCTATGTACATAAAAGAATTAAATAGTAAATTCTTATGTTTAATAAGGTATGCACCTTACATTGTTGAAGAAAAGCCTAAAATACAAAGATTTTTGAGTTGTTTACCTTTTAATATCAAATACAGAATTGAGTACGACAACCCAAAGACTCTTGAAGAAGCTATGAGGAAGGCAAGTTTCTGTTATGAGCAGAACAGGGAAAAAGAAAGTATACCTAGATGGAGGGTTAATAAACCAAGTAATTTCGAACAAAGAAGGAAAAATTTTAAGTTTAACAGGAATTCTGGAAATAACAAGCAAAATTTACCTAACAAAAATTTTCAAGGAAATAAATTCAAAAGCAATACACCACAAAATTTTATAGCTGCAAGAAATAGAGACATGTCTAATAATTATGCTGAAAATAATGAACAAAAGAAATCTGTAAAATGCTTTGAATGTTAAGGACCACATTATGCAACAAATTGTCCCAACAGAAAAAGGAATGTCGGCAACATCCATACAGTGTAGGAAGAGGCAACAGTTGGTGACTTAGCGAAGGAAATGCCAGATTCAATGCATCCTTGGAGAATCGGCAGGTTAATCATCAGACTTCAATGGTCGAAATAGAAGGTATGCTACAAGACATATCCATTTATATTTTAATTGACCCAGGTGCTAGTTTGAGTTATGTGTCACCCGATATAGTAAAAAGCTATAAATTAAAGGTAGAAAGGTTTGAAAAATCTTGGCTAGTTCAGTTAGCTACAGGAACAAAAAGGAAGGTAGTTGATTTTGTTAAAGACTGTGAATTGTTTATGAATTAGTTTAAGACTCATGTTAAGCTGAATGTATTACCATTAGGATCTTATGATGTTTTAATCGAAATGGATTGGCTGGAAAAGCATAGGGTAGTTCTGAATTGTTTTGAAAATACATTTGCATGCTTGAATGATAAAGGAGAAACAGTAACAGTAAAAGGAATCCCTAGAAAAACTTTAGTTAGACAGATTTCTCCATTGCAAATTAAAAGGGTTGTAGGTAAGGGATGTAAAGTATTTGCTATGAATGTAATAAATGATGAACATGATAGTAAGGAAGATAAATTAAAACTTGAAGATATACCAATCCTAAAAGACTTTTCAGATGTATTCCTGGAAGAAATTCCAAGACTACCTCCAAAAAAAGAATTGGACTTCACCATTGAGTTAGTACCTGGTGTGGTACCCAACTCAAAATCTCCTTACTGGATGAATATCCTAGAGCTTAACGAATTAAAATCGGTTAAAAGAATTAATAGATAAAAATTGCATAAGACCAAGTGTGTCTCCTTGGGGAGCACCTGTCATTTTCGTTAAAAGGAAGTATGGTACCTTGCGTTTATGCATAGATTACCGTCAGTTAAATAAAATGATGATTGAAAATAGATATCCTTTGTCTCGCATAGATGATCTATTTGATCAAGTACGCTGAGCGACAATATTTTCGAAAATAGACATGAGATATGGATATCATCAAGTTAGAATTAAAGACGAAGATATCTTTAAAACTGCTTTTAGAACCCGTTATGGGCATTATGAATTTGTAGTTATGCCTTTTGGGTTAGCTAACGCTCCAACAGTTTTCATGTGTCTAATGAATAATGTTTTACATAAGTATTTGGATAAGTTCGTAATTGTTTTCATTGATGACATTTTAATTTATTCAAAGACTAAAGAAGAACATGATGAACACTTACGAATAATTTTACAAGTCTTAAGAGAACATCAGCTCTACGCTAAATTTAGTAAGTGTGAATTTTACAAAGACAAAATACAATATTTAGGTCATGTGATATCTAAGGATGGAATCTCAATCAACCCTGATAAAATAAGAGAAAGTAATGAATGGCCTATCCCTAAAGATGTAACTGGTGTATGATCGTTTATGGGAATCACAGGTTACTACCGAAAATTCATAGAAGGATTCTTAAGAATCACAAATCCCATAACCTCTTTACAGAAAAAGGGAAAGAAATTTGTTTGGGATCAAAAGTGTGAAGAAAGTTTTAAAAAGCTAAAAGAATTGTTAACTACTGCACCTATCATAAAAATTGCAAACCCAAACAATGACATTCTTGTATGTACTGATGCATGCAATGATGGCCTTGGTGGGGTCTTAACACAAGAAGGTCACGTAATAGCATATGAATCAAGAAAGCTGAAAATTCATGAAAATAATTACGCTACCTACGATTTAGAGTTGGTTGTCGTGATACATGCCTTGAAGATGTGGCACCATCATCTAATCGATAGAAAATTTTCATTAATGACATATAATAAAGGTCTAAAATATTTGTTGGATCAACTAAATCAGAACACAAGGAAAGCTAGCTGGTTAGCTTTCCTTAGCGAATATGATTTCGAGATCCAACATATAAAAGGTAAAGAAAATAAGGTGGTTGATGCCTTAAGCAGAAATGCAAAATTAAATTTTATGGCAGCGATCAGTACTTATAAAACAGATTTAGAAAATCAGTTTGAAGAAGGAATAAAACTGTACAAAAATTATCAGAAACTATAAGAAAAAGTTGCAGAAAATACATCTGAAAATTTAATAGCAGATTTCAGTTTGAACAAAAAGGGTGTAATGTTGTATAAAAACGGGTTGTATGTACCTAATGTACCTGAAATTAAGTTGTTGATTTTAAATGAAGTACATAAAAGTCATTATTTAGGACATCCTGGTTACCAAAAGATGATAACAATGTTAAGAAAATATTATTTCTAGCCAAATATGAAGAATGAGGTGGCAGAATACATAGCTAGGTGCATTGAATGTCAGCAAGTAAAAGCTGAGCATCAACACCCTGCTGGTTTATTACAACCATTAACAATTCTAGATTGGAAATGGGATATTATCAGTATTGATTTTATAACCGATTTGCCTAAAAATCAAAAGCATAATGATTCAATAATGGTAGTAGTGGATAAGCTTAGCAAAGCAACTCATTTTATACATATTAAAACTACTTTTAAGGCTGCTAACATTGCTGATGTATTTATGGAGCAAGTTTTTCGTTTTCATGGAATTCCTAAGGTAATATGTGAAGAACCTACAATAATTAATTAATGCAAATACATGAGATATCAGAAATGATGGAACTTAGAATCGCTTTTATATTGATCACGGGCCACTTCGAGGGGTCAACCTCCTTTGAACAAGCTCAATACAATTAACTTCATGGTGCCTTCATAGGCCTCAACACACACTTATATACTAAGTCTAGGCGCCAATACTATGGGTCAAAACCATGGGCCAATACAAACTATAGATCAACAATACTATGGGCGACTTACAAAGCATATGCGCCAAACAACAATAACACAACTATGGATCAACAAATACTACGGGACGACTTACAAAGCATATGCGTCCAACAACAATATACTAACAAAGTAAATAGAAGGGTTGGCATGGGTTCCTAACATCCCCTCTCCCTTAGAAAAAGCTTTGTCCTCAAAGCTTTAGATGTGTAAATTGATGCAGAATTGGACGGAGTTGTTCCCCTATAGCATCTTCGGGTTGTAGTCCGGGCCACTGACGCCTTTTGAGTTTCAGGAGGATTGCTTGGAATGATGAAGAAGAACCATATCAACTACGTGAAAAATGTGCTCTGAACGGTGCTGAGCGGCTTGTTGTTTCAGTCGAATTCTTGCCATGTGAAGATTGTCCTGCAGAATGGGAAGAATCTGATCGCGGTTTCGAAGAACCAAGTCAATTGCCTGAACTGGGGAGCTGCTGAGGGTGTATGGAAGAAGAACTGGCAGTGCTTTTCCATAGAATGCTTCATATGGTGTCCTTGTAGACGTGGTATTGTACCACTGGAGCGCTTCTAGGAAATCCATAGAAATAGTTGGTCAAATCTGTGTAGGGATGGGAAAGGGTTCGAGCAGTCCTGAACGGAGTGTCGTTTCACCCTTGTTGACCTGGCAAGTATCACAATCAACCACCATCTGTTGAATTGGCATTCTCAGTCCCTGCCAAAAGAAGTTACATTTTTCCTGTTCATACTATTGGAGGAACCAAGAGTGCCCTGCCAATGAAGAAGCATGGATTTCATAAAAGAGATAACCCTGTTGAACATATTGAAACCAATTTGAAACAAGCAGAGAAATAGCTGTAAGAGAAACTGGGTCATCAAATGTGCGAGAAGGAGCATTGGACACCATATTGTCCTTACCGTTCTTGTAAAGGACCACATAGTCATAACCCATGAGGTGGATAACCCATTTCAGGTGTGCTGGGGAGGAGACCCGTTGTTCTAGGAAATTTTTCAGACTCTGGAGATCAGTCTTGATGTAGAAATAATTCCCTAAAAGGGATGGCTGCCATGTCGGTACTGCATGCAAAATAGCCATCATTTCCTGTTGAGATGTAGACATGGCGAAATGCTTACCGGAAGGGTCTCTTGAAG